>JBCNJP010000002.1:12313205-12348232 GCA_039602395.1 Deinandra increscens subsp. villosa | reverse complement strand
ATACCGACCCCGATAAATCTAATGGGATCCGGACGCAGGCAACCAACGAGAATAGAAGAGATGAAAAAAACTGAAACAAATAACTCGGAAACTGAATTTGCAGAGAAAAAATGAAGTGCTAAAATGATGCAAAGAAGACGATAGATTTTTATGTATTTTTTAAGCTAGTTTAATTAAAAGCTTATTGTTCAATGCAAGTGCACTTACTTTCTAGTCTGTCATCTCAGACCTTTGTTTAAACGAAATCTATTATCTCAAATTAATTAAATTTACTATTAACATTTTATCTCTTGTTTGTTAGTTCATTTATCTTAGTTAGTTTTATTTAATTTATTCTTTTATTTATTTAAGATTATTATTTATTTTATGGTAATTCACTTGATATATATACATATGTATATTACGAACTTTAGCTTAATTGGTTGAAGTGGATTATCCAAAAACATTAAAAATAGTAAGTTTTGAGTTTATAAGTTTCACACGTAACCAAAAAAAATAGAGGTTCAAGTTGGGATATGGGGTTTTCCCATCTATGATGGTTTCCTTCCATCAGTGATCCAATTTTGCCGTAAAAAAACATATGTATATTAAGACTCTTTGGTGTGATTCTGGTTTCGTCACCAAGTATGGAGGAAAGAATAATGAATAGACGACGTATATATCTCATTATTAGGCGACCCGACCCGAACCAATTTGAATCGATCTGAAAAAATATATTTAGCGATCGATATTAGACCCTTAAACATTTCCGACCCCCATAAAAAAGGTTTCTGGACTCGCCACTAAATACACCATCACTCATATCATTTAAATATTTTTATTTATTAGTATTTGACAATCATCTACCCTCTTTGTATACACGTATCATTTAAATATCTTTTATTTATTAGTATTTAACAATCATCTACTCTCTTTGTATATGAGTACAAGTTGGTCGACCCGCGCTTCGCGGCGGAGTCGAACCGTTTTAGAAAGGCATTAAGCAAAACGATTACATATAAGTGTCATGCGAAATTAATGTCGATAACGCATATAAATTTAATACTAACAAAGAAAGTAAATGTTAACATCATACAATCTATAATGTTCAATTCTCAACCCGCTGTCAATTCAATTGCCGACCTGCAATAAAAAATCTACCTCATAACCTGCAATCAAACAAATATATTAAAAACTCAATATAAATTAATGATTTCAATAATTTAAATACATAACCAAATGATTTTTTTTATAATGAAATTAATAGACAATTCAATCAACAATTCAATCGGGTTTTATACAATGAAGTTTTAGAGACACTTGCATATGTTTTAGTAACATTAATCAAGGCAATATGATGGTTACTTTTTCGGATGACCAAGTCTTCAACAATGATAAAAACATCTAGAAGATTTCTCAAAAGGGGTCTTTTTTTTCTTCTCTGCTACTATGAGTAGCAAATTGAAAACCCCCACTCATTTTTTATTTATAAGAGTTATTTGAAGAATTCATAACAGGTTGGTGTTGTTAAATTGGTATTACCTTATTAGAGCATTTTTCTAGCAACGGCATTGGCGATTATGACATGTTTGTAGACTAAGTAGCGGGCAAGTGGGAAAGCTTTCTGTACAAAAAACACATCTTAGAAAAAAAACTATCTTAGAAAAATGCCTGCCATAACAAACATATTGACCTTGAAGATTGTATATCGATCAGTGCAAATATAAAGCTGAACAATTTCCTATTGTCCATAACATTTCTCACTTATGTCCACTTCTTTTATAACCTACAAACATAACATTATTAATGATTTCATACCAGAATACAGACCCTAAGTCAAGATTGAACATTCAATGATCTGCACAGCTCCTGCAGTTTATGTTCACAAATGAGAAGTTGTAACATAATCAAGGTCATAAACAACAGTTATGTTGACAAAACCTCAAAGATATTCACCATTTTAGTAAAATATGTCAATTCTTAAAATACAATCGGTGTTCAATTACTTTATAACTTGGATAGATCTACTCTTATTTAACACATAATCAAAAGCATCTTACATTTTATTAGTGATTTTTAGTATGATATTCACCTGTATGAAATTCCAACCACTAATAGTATTAGGTAAAGCTTATATACATAAATATCATTGTACCTTTTGGTTACTCCAACTTATAACCATTGGCGAAGCTTGGGCTAAGAGTTTGCGGGGGCGAAAAGTCACGGATCTTGATTCCGAAGGGGCGGTCCTTAATATATATAACAGAAAATTCAAAAATCACAGAAATTAGCACTACGGCCGAAAAAAACCGAGGGGGCGGTCGCCCCCCTCGGTCTCCACTAAGCTGCGCCAGTGCTTATAACTCTATGAAGATGAGTTTATTAGTCTAAAATTAGGTGCCCTAACTAATCCATAACCTATGGAAAACACCTTATACATACTAAACATATTTTTTTTACGACTATATGATAGGTACAGTAAAGATAAAGGAGGCCTTATGTTTTCATTAACATGTAATATATACAGTTAAAAACCCAAGGTAAATTTGATTACGGACAGAGAAAAAAATATATTGTAAAGTTCATTACCTTTTTGAGCTCAAAAACAGTGGTACACCAATACAATTTAAAGGGAAAAATGCATTAGATAGAGAACTTTACCCCTTTCAAAGTAAAGCCAACGATTGAGTCAATATTTTTGTGCAAAATCCCCTAATATCCCATCGGAAAGCCCTGAAAAAACCAACAATGAGACCAAAAATCAATATACAACATGAAACCCTAATATCTTTAAATGCCCTATGCAAAATCGATACCTGGAGGGACAAATATGCTGCGCTCTCTCAAAGGTAACGATCGGCATACAGGCACCATGCCAATAACAATAACCCATAGATCGTTCAAGCGACATCAAAAGATGAAAGGAAATCTCAACATATAAAAAAAAGAAACTCAGATCTGATAAAGATCTTGATAGCTCAAGTCAGAGACACAAATCTAACAACATACATGCGCTTCAACGCAAACATAGGAGGCGACATATGTAGCCGACTATCGGAAACAGAACATCGTGAATGCCTCACGCCGCCTCAACGCAAGGCCATCAGAAACGAAGCATTATCAATGCCTAACGCCGCCCCAACGAAAAGGTTAAATCGCAGCAATAGCAGCGTAAGGGTAAAGTGAGAGAGCATCGTTGGCTCTAAAGAAGAATCGAGAGGAAGAGGATGATATGTGGTTGTGATAAAGAGGATGATATGTGGCTGTGATAAAGAGAGAGATAGATAAGAGTCTATACAAACGCGCATTGATGCATTGTACCACAAAAAGTTTAGCAACTTGTAACATAAGCTATGTAAATTGTACTTCATGTTAAAAAGATGGTACAACCAGTTGCATTTTGTATATAGGTTTAATTAAGATTAATTTAAATTTTATGTAATGGACTAACGGGTGTTGTCACTATCAAGTGAAACATCCTAGAATATTTGACATGGCCCATGTGATATAATTTCATTCACATCACCCCAAGTTTGATCGAAATGACAAATACAACCCTACAAGACAAAGATACCAAAATTATAGATTAATATATTCGCTTTTATGTATAAAGAATCTATTTTCAGTTATCTATTTGACTTTAATAGTTGATACTATTATCTATGGTCCTTTTCCGGCACCCTAAATTCTTAAATCACATCTCAATGCAATTGACATTCAGGTCAGTTGGCACCCCAGTTTTGTGATAGAGCGATCCTTGGTCAGTGGTCAGGGTTCGACTCTTGAGAGCAACCCGGCTTTTCTTCCCGACGTGTTGTTACGCCAAATAGCCTACTAACTATTGTGGCGGCACACTGACTAGCATAATGGCAGTCGTAGGGTTTCCTGGGGGATCCAAAGCCAAACTCTGATGCCAGCCGGGACACGGTTAAGACACTCGCGTCTGGCCGGAGTGGGGTGGAGGGGCTCCTCATTGAGGAGTGGCAGTTAATACTGCGTTGACATTTGCCGTCCAAGAAAAAAAAATCACATCTAAATACGTGACGTATATAACAATACATGGTATATTGTTAACTCAAAGATAACAATACGTGGTATATTGTTAACTCAAATAAACCAGGAATTGACGAGGAATTAAACTAGCCTAATCATGTCAGCCTATACGCCAAATTTTGGTGATTAGAAAGAAATTAGGAGAAAATAGAATGAAACAAACAAGATAATGCCAAGTTTTATTGATTCCCTCAATTGAGTTACAAGCTAAAGAAGCTATTACAAGTGATCGTGATCAGAACAAAATACAAAGTTAAAGGTGTAAAGGGTGAAGTCCCTAATTATGATCACATGCATGCCTATTTATAAAGTTTCTCAGCCGCAACCGTCTCTTGATCATTTGGTCTTATATTCTCGGAACTGTATCTTTCTTACTTTCATCGAATCTTGCTCTTCAGCATCTGCTAGTGATTCCTTTCAGACATGCCTCCTTGTGCACCTCTGTGTCCAAATGTATCGGATCATAACATATCCTCATTAGTATATGAAAATGGCAATGCCGTTGACTCGATGAGCCCAAACATCCCTAAAAAAGTGCTCATTGTATTGGAAAAAATCTTGCGCTCATGGTATTGGAAGAAACATCAATTGCCCTATGATGAAGACTTGCATTGATTAAGACTTCGAAAAACATAAGTTATTTATCATTAAGGTGTACGTGTATTAATTAACAGCCACATACCAAATTTGACAATGGCTTAGACTGGTGGGTTCGTGACCAACATGTCAATATCTTTCCAAGTTTGCAAACAAAAAATGGGTCAATTTTGACCACAATGTCAATCTACAATTCTACATCCGGTTTTGCAAATCACAGGCGTAACAGTACTCACCTATAAGCCAAATTTCATATCTACCATAAATTAAGAAACTACCACTAGAGGTGTTCGTGAATCCGAGCCGGTTTATAAACGGGGTTCGATGCAGTTTGCAAACCAGTTCAGGTCCAAACTAAACCGCCGGATCCATATTAGTTCAAGGTTTCATGTGGTCAAACCGATTCTAGTAACGGTTTTCAACCGGGAATATTCTAAAAATACTGGTTTTCAGTGGCCAACTCGATACGAACTGGTTCCTATATGTTTTCGTTTTTAATGTATAAATTGGTTTGAACCAGAACCAGTTTTGACCAACAGTTAATAAACCGTCTTGGTTAAAGAAAAAAAGGTTTTCTTTATACCCTCCAACTACCCATCTAAGATATATACTATATAAATAAACATTTTAGTAAGTAGGTTATATTTACATTTATATTTTTCTATTTAACTCCTGTCAAATTTATATTAGAGTAAATTACTATTTGCATCCCTAAGTTTTGGTCATTTTTGCCACCTGCATCCGATTTTCAAATTATTAACAAGTATCACCTTGAGGTTTGTGTTTTGTTGCCATATGAATCCCTCTGACTAACGGGGTTAGATTTTTCTGTTAAGTGAAAGGGTATTTCAGTAAATTTACATATCAGGGACTAGTTCTGTAAAATTAATAAAGATTTTAGAAGACAAGGACTAATTATGTAAACCATCTAAACTAATTTAAAAATATATATTGTATTAAAAGACAGGACTATTTGTGTAAGGCTACTTGTAATGGGCTTGATTTTTCAAGCCCCACCATGGGGCATGAAGCGACATGTGTCCGATGATGTGGCAAGGGGCTTGAAAGAAAAAGTGGAGTAATGGTCAAGCCCCTTTCAAGCCCCATGTAATCATGACTAAACTATTTTTTTTTTAATTTTAAATAAACTAGAAACTTAATAAAAAAACATTTTTTAAAAATAAAAAGACAATATGATAAATAAAAAAGTACATTAATTCTAAAAAAAACCAAACAACATCAAATTTTAAAACAAACAACACCAAATTTTAAAACATATAAAAATGCTAATCATCATCTTGGACGTCGTCGTAATCATCCTCATCCTCGTCATCGCCCTCATTCGCTTCGTCTTCGTCGTGATTTTCCTCGATCTCGACTATAGCATTATCAACGGACGAACGACCATGCTAATTGATCGTCTAACAATTGGTCGGGGATTTGAGCCTCCCTAGACCGGCGTAACAAATCGATGGCGGCGGAGATGGCGGTGTCTTCCTCGTCGTCACCCGCGGTGTACATCCAAGATGACGATTCACTCATGATGAATTGATGGCTAGAGGTTTTTTTAAAAAAATATGAAAGAAAGAGAGTAGAGAAGTATGGTGGTTGTGTTTTGAAAATATAGAAGGAATGATATATATATATAAGTAGGATGTATGAGTTAAAAAAAAGAAAAAAAAAATGAAGAAACTAGCCGTTGGAAACGGCTAGTTTGACCACAATTCAAGCATTTTCCAGCGTGAAAGATCCCACGCCTCCACCTCATTTCCCATTTTCGCGCCGGGGTAGTAGTGGAGAGGGGCGCTAAGGGGGCGCGAAAGGGGCGCTAAACCCAGTTTCAAGCCCCCTTTCAAGCCCACTACGGGTAGCCTAAGAAAATAAAATATCAAACACTTCAACCTCATCTCTCTCACTCATCCACATCCCTGCCACCACCGTCCGTAACCGCCACCCTCCGGCAACCGCCGCCACCACCGGATCTGTCCTACTCCAAGACAATCGCTACTGCGGATTCACCCAACATCACCATCGCTATTGCCGGTCATCCACCGCCACCGGCCGCCTGCCTCACCACAGTAACCTCCGCATCCCCAATGACCACCATAAGTTTGCCGGCTAAACCCACAAAACCCATCACAACACCTGTTGATAGACGTGTTCGTTGGTACGAAACCCTCCACCCCTGCGTCCACTTTTGGAATTTCCTTAAAACACCTGTATCTATTTTTCGTCTTTCCACCGAATCACTTGATCCAATCCTTTCTTTTTTTTTTTAAATCCTTTTAGTCAGCCTCATTTATCTCCATCTTTTCTCCTTTTCTAATTTTAAGTCTTGTTCGTTCCTCTATTTACTGGTGGATGTAAATCAAGAATTAAATCAAGAAATATATGAATCACTCTGACCATCGTATTTTATATCCACGGGCCGCCATTAACATCAGTTAGATTTGACTACGAAGGATTTGTATGACGAAATTTAACCATCCGTTCAATCTCGGTTGGAATCCAACGTGATGTCGTAAGGTCAGACCAAACCGGCACACCGGAGACTCGATCTAGGGTTTTTAACCCGTAAACCAGTCACCCCGGAGGCTTACCAATTTGAGACCGAATCTTCCGGAATCGTGACCTGAGTCGACGATTGGATTGAACTCGCCGCTAGCTTCGTCGGAGTCGTCTCAGTTGTCGAGAACCACTCACAAACCCTCGCCGCTGACAATGAAGGTGAAATAGGAGGAATCCAACTGGGGTTTACAAACTGATCTTTTATTTCAATTTTTTTTTCTTTTAAAACAAAAATTGGGATTTGTTATTTATTTACTAATATGGTCCTTGATCTTGGTTATTTTACAGAACTAGTCCTTGATCTGTAAAATGACCGAAATACCCTCCCACTTAACAGAAAAAACTAACCCCTGTTAGTCCGAGGGACTCAAAGTGGCAACAAAATAGCAAACCTCGGGTGAGATTTGTTAAAATTTTGAAAATCGGATGCAGGTGACAAAAGTGACCAAACCTCAGGGATGCAAATAGTAATTTACTCTTTATATTATAAGCCTTGCGGCACTGATATAAAACAATAATATAAGAAAATTAGACACTTCTCGGTCTAAAACGAAGAAAATCTGACACTTTGGAATTTTACAAGCTAAAGTGGCAGCTCGACTCCAGCAAGGGGCTTTGCCCCTTAAACCCCGCTCTCTCGAAGGTGCTTCCCCCGAACCCCTTAAAAAAATTGTGCTACCGGTCTTTAAAATTTTTTTAGTTCCACCTCTGTTTAGGAGTCACACCTTCCACATATTTTTGTAAAAAGTTATTTTAGAAATTTAACATTAATATTCCCGAGATAAAACTCAAAAGTAAAAAATCTCGATTTTCAGGTTATAAGTTATAACTATTTCTAAAAAAATAATGAAGTACATTGAAGTTATTTAGCTTATAAAATAGTAGAAACAAATAAAAGTCGGCATGCTTTAGCTTTCCCATTTTGTTCCTGCTAATAAAAATCTTCATTTGACTATTTGAGCATACAAGTATGGCTCCACTGTTCTGCCTTTGACTGCATCAAAAATAATTTCTGATAACAGTTTAAGAGTTTTATCGTTATAAATCGTTATTATTCACACCAACTTGGAACAATAATAAAAAAAGTAGTTTGTCAAGTTAAAATAACTAAATAAGATAACAGACGAATTTGAAAAAATAAAAAAAAAGTAGTTTGTCTGGCGGCGCAGCTTGTTGCCCGTCTTCCCAGCATGACGACTTGATGTCGTGTGTATTTCCTTTTCGTGTTTTACGTCGCCTTTTTAGATATTTAAATCAAATATTAATTTGTTGTAAATGAAGATTTTATTAGCTAGAGTATTATATATTATATTAGAGTTACATTATATAGAGAATGGACTCTCTATATAAGGGGAGGGGGTATGGTTATGGCAAGGCTTGGTGAAGCCTCGATCACCAACCAATAACATGGTGACACTTCAAATTAGGTGAAATTGGCAAGGCTTCAAGCCATACCACATGTTATGGTTGTGTGGTGTGGCTTGGTGAAGCCACATGGTAAATCTGGAAACCATTTCAAACATTAAATGTAATATTGGGTGGCTTTGAGTGGCTTCATGAAACCGTGAAAACAAGAAAAGTGGAGCCGCATGAAGGAGCCTTGCACACATGGTATGGTGGCTTTGTGGAGTAGTGCGGTTCAAGGGGAGCCGGGCCTTGGAACCGCCCATGATACCGCCTCCCCTAATGTAACTCCATCATTCAATCTACTTCTACTACTTCTAATAAAAGATTACAACTTTTGCCACTTGTCATCACCTGGTTCACTATCGTTTTCCCGCTCATTCCACTAAACCCCTTTACACTAAAAAACACACGGATATCCTTTCACCCAAATTTCTTTACCCGACTTTTCTTTCCCCGAAACCCTAATTTCAGCCGCTTTCTGTATGACACCCTCTCTTTCTCCTTCGTCTCCTTTCATCTCCTTCTTTTAAATTTCTCAACATGGCACCACGTTTTCAGGGTTTAATCGTCATTTGGGTAATCATCGGCCTGCAAGAAACCATGGAGTTTTCTTCATCGCTTCATCTTTTGTCGATTTTTTTCAGGTTTGATTTTTTTAGATCGATATGATTCTGCGATGACCAATTTTCAATATGTCTGTTCGATTTTGGATCTAAACATGAAGAGAACTGACTTTATTGGCTCGCTAATCAATTAGTACTATATATGTTCTTTCTAGATGAAATGAAGTGTTTTCTATTACGTGTGCATCAAAAGGTAAGATTTTTTGATTTTATATGCTAATTATTGTGTCTTCCTTTTGGGTATTGTTCTATATGCTTCAAAAATTTAACTTCTATATGTGCGATATTTTATAGTTTGCTAGAACCTTTAAATTTCTTTTACTTATCTTACACAATTAGGAATTCATGATCCTTTTTTTTTATGTTGATAACTGAAACATGATATGAAATTTTGGATGTTCTGTCTGTTTTTTGTAAGGTTTAAGCTGATCACATAAGTCATGTTTGAAATCAAATACATTCCAAAGTGATGTTTTGTGTGTTTTTTCATAAGTCACTTATATTTGTATATTTATGAGTTTCTTTTGTATTTTTATTTTGCTAATTCTAACAAATACTCTATGGAATCTAAAGTTGTGATGCTTAATTGGATTGATTAATCTGATTTATTTTTTAATATGGTCTTGAATCTTTTAAATCTCATAATCATTTGTTATTCAGGTCAAATCTAGGTGTTGTTTACTTTAAGCAACAATATGGGTTCATTTTGTTGTTTGAGTAAAATTAGCACAAAAAAAGTTATTTGCCTCCACTTAGACAAGTCAATGTTTGCTAAAGTTGATGAGAAAATGTAAATGGTATTTATATAATCGGTTTACAGGTTATATTTTTTTATGTGTTTTGCAACTTTTTGTGAAAATGGTAGATACCAAGGTAGTGATCATTCATTCCAGAAAATTCATAACAAACAAGCTTCTATCTAGAAAACAATTGAGTTCACTGATCATATACTCTTAACAAAGCATTTTTCATTTTTTATTGATGTAACATTGAGGTTTAATGCTTTAGTTACATGTTATCTTGCTACTATGTACAATATATATTTTATTTTTCTTTGTATTCTGTAATTTAGAACCGTAGATAATTGCTCAATCAAATTAATACTATAATTTGCAATTGACAGCTTGTGTTTGTTGATATAACTTCACAATTTTACAGGTCAAATTCAGGTCCACATGTGTTCAAAAGAATAAAAAATCTCAGCTCAACAATTTCAACAAGCATAGACGATAAAAGGCAGAGAGTACCATTAGCATGTAAATTTTAAAGTGTCTCTATAACTTATCTACATTTGAAGTCAATATAGGCATATAGCTATTCAAATGTGTTAGTCAACATTTCCTTTCATGAACATTCTATGTGAAGGTACTGAAGGGATCTAATTTTAGTATTTTTCAAAAAGATTAAAACAATTGGTTCATTGTTGGCTGTCTTAAGATGAATACTGACATGGATTTAAGTAGATATATATAGTCTAACTAGGTTAGTAACCCGTGTATTACACGGGTTGAGTTCACAATATTAGATATATATATAAAAAAAGAAAAAACGGTTAAAATAATCAAATTTATTATGTTTGACAAATTGTTGATTAGTTCTCTTAAAATATTCAGTTATTGAGTAAATTTATCAAATTCACATTAAGTTTGTCAATTTTTTGTTAAATGGAAATTTGTTTTGACAAAATTGGTAATTATACTTAAAATTGTGAAGTTATATCAATACCCGAGCATATCCACCTATGGGGACCATAGGGCGTCAATTGTGACACCTTTTGACGTGCTCTATCTATGGCAGAGCGATTAACCATAGGGCGTCAATCCGACCACCGCCCCCCCCCCCCCCCGCCCTCGAGCACTGGTTTGTAGGTTTCAAGAACAAATGACTAACCACCAAGTAAGATTTTATTTTGTTAAAAGAAGTGTGATGAACGTCGAGAGTAAGAGATTGTTAAGTACAACACTTGCGAAACATAAAGTTTGTTAATCGGGTTAGGACAAACCTATACCTATATATAGAAAATATAAATGGAAATCAGAAGTAAAGAAAAGAAAAAGTGTCTACGGGTGTCGAATATGACCCTCTACCCGGTTCGAACCCTTGTATTATACCTGACTACTCCGCCAAGAAATAACTTATCAACAAATTATGACTCTTATATTAAAATATAATTATATATTAATAGAATTTATTAGATTATACCTGACTACTCCGCCAAGAAATAACTTATCAACAAATTATGACTCTTATATTAAAATATAATTATATATTAATAGAATTTATTAGAAAATAAAAAAGAAGGAAAAAAATGTAGTTCCAAGGCTTCGAACCTGCGCAACCCGGCATCCAACTAATAAACAAACCATTGAGTCACCTCTACTCTTGTTCTCAAGTCTTGTGAACATATTATATAACCTATACAAAAGTCAACAAAATAAACAACGGGGATTTTTGACCCGTTACTTACGTACAAACCAACGGCCTCTCATTCTCCTCCTCCCCCCCAAAATCTCCTCCATCTCACAATGTTTCTTTCTTTCTTCTCCCTTTTTTCCTCCCAAATCACAGTCATTCATTAACGCAGGAAAACAACGAGGAGAAGCTATGCTATGCTATGCTATTGACGACGGAGGCAATCGACAAATTGAATCAGGTTAGTCGTCGTCTTTGTAGTTTTCTTAAAACGAAAACAGCGACCCTTTCACATGTCGAATTCTGTTAGGGTTTAGCGTCCATCTCTGCAACTTATGTCGATGCCTTTTCTTGATTGATTGATTGATTGAAAACAGCGTTAGACCTCGACTCCCACATGTTGAATTTTGTTAGTTAGGGTTTAGCGTCGATCACTGCAACTTATGTCGCCTTTTCTTGATTGATTCAGAACACATTCGCTAATTCGATTTCTGTACGCCCTAATTTAAGATTTTGGAAGGTTTTACACGATTTTGTCTTGTGTAATTTCTCCATTAATTATTTGTGGCGTACATGATGGTTGGTTCTTGTGATTTTAGTTCTCTCATTCACAGTAATGATGTTGATATTTGGGATTAGAGACTAAAATGTCTTCATAGCTGCTGCTGCTACTATATACAGTAGGATACTATTCATTTATAAGAAAAGTCTACCATCATATTTTTAACATATTTTATACTATAAAACCGTATTTAATAATCTGAATATGTGTTCGAAAATGTTGTATGTAATTAAAATACAAATATTGAGGTCAACAACAGCAGCAGTGAACATACATTCATTCATAAGGAAAGTCTACCATCATATTTTTGAAATATTTTATACTACAAAACCGTATTTGGTAGTCTGAATACGTGTTCGAAAATGTTGTATGTAATTTAAATGATGATCATGCCATTATTACTTGAGTGAGTGTTGTTGGAAACTTGTTGTTAATATTGCTGCTGGTTATCTGATTTGTTTTTTAATTGATACAACGACGGGAAGCTGACTGTTTTATGCCATTAAAGCGATGTTATTCAATTGCTGTTGATGCTCATAATGTATACAATATATTTGTCTGTTACCAGGATAATTAAGCAGTCAGCACTTATGAGCAGATGATGGTAAAGCTAGATGCACAAGTATATGCTTTGGAGATATTGCTGGACAATATCATTCGGTTGATACATGTTCTTAGTACTATCATTTGGTGGCTGTTGGCATGAAAGCACATATACCAAGTCAAACAAAAAAAAGTCAAATCTGAAGATGTTGAGGTAAGAAATCTAACTGAGGTTTTGAGTTATCAATGCTTCTGTTTTCACTCCTCCATAAAAAGATGCGAGGTAATTCATTTAAATTGGTTAAGCATGCAAATACTTTTTTTTATTATTCTTATGCTATTTATACTATACCTTTGGCTTGCTGGTTTGTTTGACCACATAATTTGTGTTTAGGGTGTATATGTATACGAATTAAGTGTGGGGATGGGGGTCAGTTGAACTGAAATAGCTAAAAACATTGTGAAATTTTTTGAAGTTCAATGAAAATTTTGAAATTTTCTTACCATTGCTCTCTGATTTGGTTGGTTTAGTCCCTGATTTTGTCTGCATTAAGTGGGAGATGATAGATAGAACCGGAGTTTTGACTTTTTAGTAAATAAATAAATAATAAATAAAGTTGAAAGCGCGCCTAAATAGTGATGTGCTGGTAGGCCCAGCTGATTTCTGAAAGCTTGAAAATCCTGATTTCGCTACTTGAATAAGCTTTAAATAATAAATTATTGTGGGTTCCCGCCTTCAGTGTAATAGCAAAGCCGAAACCGTTGAATATGATAGGTACCATTTTTTATTAAAATGTTTATGACTTGGGAATTGCCTAGCACAATATTATCTTTTCATGAAAATAAATTCGAGAATAGTGGCGCCCCATTTCATCCATTTTCCACTCTCATTGAGCTTGTGTTGAATATGTTAAAAAAAAAGAGAAAAAAAAAGAAGAAGAAAGAGAAAAAAAATCGAATAAAGTGCCAAAACCGCCGATCCTACGTACTACCTCTAGGGATGGTGACCCCGGAGATGAACTATTGGGGTGAGGTTGATTTTGTGTGCGAGGGTCAAAGCTTGCTTACTACCTCTCGGGATGGTGACCCAAGAGATGTAATGACAAGTAGAGACTCGACTTAGTTTTAGGAATAAAGTGCTATGAACCGCTGATCCTACGTACTACCTCTAGGGATGGTGACCCCGGAGATGAACTATTGGGGTGATGTTGGTTTTGTGCGCGAGGGTCAAAGCCTGCTTACTACTTCTCGGGATGGTGACCCAGGAGATGTAATGACAGGTAGAGACTCGACTTAGTTTTAGGAATAAAGTGCTATAAACCGCTGATCCTACGTACTACCTCTAGGGATGGTGACCCCGGAGATGAACTATTGGGGTGAGGTTGGTTTTGTGCGCGAGGGTCAAAGCCAGCTTACTACCTCTCGGGATGGTGACCCAGGAGATGTAATGATGGGCGGAGACTCGACTTAGTTTTAGGTTTAAATAAATAAGTCAAATTCAAGCTCAAATCCATTATCCATCCATTCCACTTTTCATAATTTCCAAGTCATAATTGTTTTTATCAATTTTGGTGGGAAAAACCTGATATGGTTTGACTCGTGCCGATTCACGCATTGAGGTGGGATTAGGCTGAGCCGCGAAGCTGATAGTGTGGGACCCATAATTAAAAAATTAAAATGAATAAAGCATGTTCAGGGGCTTAGTTATTGGCAGTTGGGTTTAGTCGGATCGAAATACCGGTAATCACATTTAGCGCGTGAGTATCTAGCTTAACATAAAATGGTCAATTCTCCAGTTATGATCTCATTGCGGACTTTTTCGGGGCAAAAAAAATTTAAGTGTGGGGATATATGATGCGTAGCATCTAATGCACAAAATTAAATAAATAAATCCCGCATCTAAAACATGTTTTTAATTAAAAGTTATTAGTTTTGGTACTTAATCGCTATATATTTAGAGGATAGGTTATTATAGGGTTTTGTGGTTAATATTTGATAAATATTTAAATTCTGTATTTTATTTGGTTTTTAATTGAGAAATTTGTTGGGGAGCAATTCCATTGTTGCATCTTTTGTCTATGCTGCCTAGTAGTAAGAATGTGTGGACAATCATTAAAAATTAATGCTTGGAGGTGTTATTTAATACTTTGTTTGGAAGGAAAGAAACTTGAGGATGTTTCAGCAAAAGAGAAGGACTGTTGAGGAGCTTTTTATGATAATAAGAGAGGAGATTAGAGTGATATTGGTAAGTGCATACATAAGGTATTTGGTTCAGGTTGCTAAAGCTGATGAGGTATGGCACTTTCTCCCAAGTTCTGCTCTTAATAATTAGTATTTTTTGGTGTTTATGTGCTGTATTTTTAATGAATTGTATAAAATGGGGTGGGGGGTCATTGTGCACTCTACAAAGTGATGTTGAGACTATAAAATACTTCTGGAGTGTGCTCTGGTAAGGTTTGGGGTTTGGGTATGGGTGTATTTGCCAAGAGTCTTTGGCTTTATTTTTGGTCAAATAATCTTCTGTTTATACAGCTTATGGTATGCTTTGGATTGTTAGTAGATGGTTTGACTTTAGTCAGGAAAGGCATCAGTGGTCATGGAGGGGTAAGAAGAGTCGAGTGGGCATTATAGAAAAATTGAGGTTACTTTGAAGGATGAAAATTGCAGCCTAAGACAGGGGTTTAGATAGAGGCAATGGAAGTTGGATTTTATTTGTCAAATTGTGTGGAAAATGAGCGGGGATACTATAATTGGTTCTGGTATGATGACTGGGGCCGTTGACTTGCATGGTCAAAGATAGGAGTGATGGTTAAAGATAGGAGTGATCACAGGAATTGGAGAGATATGTTAAAGAGAACTGGTATCATGAAGCTAAAAGTGATTACTACTGTTGAATTTGATATATATATATGTGGTGCGGGTCAATGTTAACTTTCTAGTCAACTGTTTGAGATTAATTGTTGAATGGTTGACTTATTTGGTGGGCTGCAATTTTTTGAAGATTATGGAATCAATGGTTAGGTGGAGGAAGTGGCAGCTGGGAAAATATATGCTCGGTCTAATATTAGTTTTGGTGATGAGTGGGAGAACCAATTGGTTGATAAAAGTTTTGATGAGCCGGGGGCTTGATCCTGCGGTGCGATTAGAAAATATTGGGTATAGGATCGGGGTGGTAAAGCCTATTATCACCTGGATAATAGTGCGTATGGGTACCAGGCCCAATTTATTGTATTGTAATGATTTGGTGGGCTTAAACCGAATGGGCTGGTTCCATGTGGGTTTAACCAAAAAAGTTTCACGTCTCATGCTATTTTGTTAAATCTTTGTAATATTTTACCCCTTTCTTTTAATGATTTTTTTAATATTCTCTTAAAAAATGGACCAAGTCCATCCGAATAAGTTGAACCCGAAGACTTTGAGCTGAGATCCTTGGGCCAAATACACATTAAAGGTTCTAAGTGTATCATTTCTTCAATTAACATGTGTTGTTTATTTTATTTAGAGTTATTATTAAAGTAACATGTATGATTTTTATTATAATGTGTTGAGAGTAATGTGTGTGAAGAGTATAAGATAGCCTAGTTGACATATATCTGCAGGAGGCTTTAGATGGAGGTTTTTGCTAGAAGGCGGGTCAGCAGCAAGCATGCTTATCTGTTTGGTGGCTCCATCTATAATAAAAATCCGATTTTCGTTATGAATCTGTGATATTGATGCGATCCGGTGTTTCGTGGTTTCTGTGCTCCGGTTTGGTGGCTGTCGGGTTACTAGACTTTTGTGGCTTCAAGTTCTATTTCGGTGTGTCGTAGCGGGTGTACCGTGCATCTGCCATGGCTATGATGACGTTCCATATCGATCTGAGCCTACATGAGATGTTTTCTTGCTGATTTTCCGTATGGTAATGTTCTCATCTGTGTTCTTTGATTTTAGTTGTAGTATCATAATAGAATCTTAATATTTAGCATTTTAGTTACTGAATTTGCGGGTACACACATCTAAGACCCACTTTTTGCTTTTGTCTGTGCATATATGCGTATGTTCTATTGTTCTGTTATATATAGACCCATTTACACATGAACATGTACAACCATCCACACACTCCACATCATTTCCATAGGCACGAGTCATTTGTATGAAACCTCTTCATGAGTCATTTGTAACTATGATATTTGCTAAATAAATTTTGGGGTTTTTAATTCATCGTAGAGTTGAAATCAGGCCACGAGGTACTCTCTTTGAATTTATGATTTTGGGGTTCTCAATTATGCATCAGTTGTGTAGTTAAGGCTGGTAAGAATTAATTAATCCTTAATTTAGATTGGTTGACCCTTTGCAAGCTATCATTTATTTTGTCTTGTCATTAATTTTCTGTAACTTCGCACATTAATTTATGCCCACAAAAATGAATCATAGAACTTACAGTGTTGCTGAAATACAAAAGGATTTGTTGTTTTTGTATCTGTTTCCTTTTACATTAGTTATTGGGGATTAAATTTTTTAATTTGCCTTCTCGAACGTTTGCAGTTGGAAGAAATACATTAATGTGTGGAAGTTAGGTTCAAATACAAGAATCATGTTCATAAATATCAACAGGAGAAGCTCGAGGATCTTGCGGGTCAACTTGAGTTGAAGGCACAACCACATAGACCAGAAAAAGCAACACATATGCTTTGCTTTTGAGAAAAAGGTCTATTTTTTAATAAATCGTTATGTTAAAAGCTTCAAATGTGTCTATTTTAGTAAATAAAGTTATTAAATGTGCATAATAAAATATTTTACATTTACCCAAGTTTTATAAGGTACAATAGAGAAGGTTTCATGCAACTTATGCCTAAAAGTCAATAGAAGTCAAACCTAGGGTCAAACTTGACTAAACCATGTTTGTTAGTAAATTGACATAAAAAGGGATCATGTGTGCACTTAGTATTCCATTTACTTTTGAAATTCTTATGCATTCAGTAAGAGTGTTTAAAGTGACATATTTTTTTGCAGTTTTTTTTACGCTTAAATACATCTGGGGTTGATACTTAACCAACAAATGACCGTTGACATACAGGTTTGGGATCACGTCCTATGTTTCCCTGAATTTTACATAGTTTGAGAGACGAAGTATACAAATTCACATGAATAGGTCAAGCATGAAGGTTCTGTTGCTATTGTTAAGATTACTGACCATGCTCAGGTTCTTCTTCTTTCCTTTTTTTTTACATTTAACCTATTATTACTATTTAGGGGATGTTATGATAGAATTTGAAGCCTGCAGTATAGTTCATTGCTTGCCTGATCAGTAGTTCACTTATCCGTTGGTGTACCAATGAAACCAACTTACTTATCTAAAGTTTCTTTATTCCGTGGCTGTAACATGTAAAAAAGTACATAATGTAGTCCTTAGAGACTAGATAAGAAGTTTTCCACCTCAAACATACTTATAACCGGGTAACTACAATAAAATTATTTAAAATATCCACCCTATTTATAACTCCTGAGGTGCTCTTTAGGATGTTGTGTCAATCACGCATTAAAATGCAGGTTGAGATCTCTTCTCTATGATGAAAAATGTTAATACTAGATTGAGATATCTTCTCTAGGATGAAACAATTGTCTTTTCATCATGATTATTTATTTGGTTTTTGGTTTCTCTTATTTATTTGTATGTAGGCTGCACTAAGATAAAACACCATCTGTAAACAAGTTTTACAATGGAAGTTACCTGGAATTCTCACTATTATATTGAATCGTACTAGCTTCATTACAGACTTGATACCGAACTGTTTATCAATAGTATATTTCTTTTTATCTGAGATGCTTATGTAATTTTTCAGGATTTCGCGTACTTTAATTTTGTACTGTATATAAATCTTATTTTCTCATCCATACTACAACAAAGTAGTATTCAATTTTTTGTTTAATAATATGATAAACTTTCTTATGAAATCATAGAAGTATAGAATAGTTTTCCATATATTTACTCTTTTGATTTTTTTTTCTCAAATGCCTTAAAACTCTTTGTTTTCTATGTCTCTATAATTAATTCTCTATATATAGACGATGAAGTAATCTATTTTACAGTTGTCCTTAGAATCTGCAAATTATGTTGTGATTTTTACTGCAGTTATAGTGTTTTTGGGGTTATAGCGCTCTGAATTCGGTGTCGAAATAAAGAACCAGAGACATTGTTGAAATCAAATGAGTAAGTTTAAACATCTATGTCATAGCAACTCTTTAACTTTATTTATTTGCCTGATTGAAACCCGAAGGCATTTCGAGGCTGAATTAGTATGTATTAAAGTCAAGGAGAAAAGTGTTTGCTATGCCTTTACATGGTTGTAACAGTGTTTGGTTTATGACTGGAAGTTCAACACCATCATTGATTTTTTTAGTAGACAACTCATGAGAATATACAGGGGAGATGAGGACCTTTTGTCTATACTTCTTTACATTGTTTGAAGGCATACATCATAGGATTGGGAAGCTTGTACCAAGGGTCGCATCTTAAGTCAAGCTTGATTTCTTATCTATTTTTCTTTAGTTTTATATGATTTCCAAAACAAATACAAAATGATGTTGCCTTGGCTCGCAATGTCATGTTTATGGGGCAGCTCATGGGAATTTTGAATGGTGTATAGAATCATTGAAGATTCTTAATGTTTTGAGAGATTCACACTACAAGTTATGTCAATTATGTGTGCATTGGTTGCCAACATTTGTATAGACTTTTGACACATCTGTATTTTCTTCTTTTTATTGTGTAAGGTCTTTTAATTCATTTCTATAAAGTATGTTGTGTTTCTTATTATTACAGGTATTGTAAAAGGAGTTGGAATTCACAATAATGCTTTCATCTGATTTATTTTGTATATAGGGGATATATCACGCAAAGTGAAAACAGCTATGGAGATGCAGGCTAATTAAAAGTGCAAAAAGAGAGCCTGGATTCTTGAGCCGGAAGGTAATAAGACCCTACTCCATTTAGCTTTTCGATTGATACAAAGTTTTTATATATTGTCAACGAGTAACCTTTAGAACGAAGGCTCCTGAAGTTATCTTATTAAGATTTGGACTCAAATATGCAAGTAAAGTTGGTGATTATAGTTTCAAATTCTCTTAGACGGCATTATCACTATAAGTACTATTAGGGGCGAATTTATTGAGGGCTGAGAGGGTGGGAAGGACCCCACAAAAATCAGCTATAAAAGTTACACTCCTTTTTAGTTTTAGACAGGCCCCTTTCAAGATTTTGGGATGGGCCCCTTGACAGAGCTTGAAAGGCTACTTGGTTTTCAATGTATAAGATGATAGAAGGGCTGAGTTTGGTTGTTGGGGTGATGTGGCGTTAGGGATTTATTTAAGTTTATAAAAGAAGGCAAAGACTAAGTGGGCTAGCTAGCTAGTCAAAGAATAAATGGGCCAAAAATTCATTGAACTGTCATATGCATGGATTGAACTAAAGCTAGGTTGGGTCTTTACCAATTGCTCAAAGAAAATATTGATTTTATTTATTGCGTATGTAATCAAATAATCATGTCTTACTCAATATGATTTATTTCATAACTAATCTGAATAATAAACTAATCTACTATTTTAACTTTTATTTTCCCAAGATGTGAAATATCTATTGGTTTTACTTCTTAACTATTTCTCATTAAGGCTAGCCTATAATAGGTAATAAAACAAAAATTATGAGGAGATGGCATAAAATTAAGGCATGATCTATACTCGTAGGATTTAGTTTTTTAGTTTGAGATATCTTGACCATAATAGCAATATGTATTCATTTTTAGCTTGGGTCAAGATAACAAAGCCAAATGATAAAATTTGATTACTTGTGTTCTGTTCTTTTCTCTATCTCTATTCTTATTTAGAACAACACCACAAATCCTAAATCCAAATAAAAGAGAAATGTCATGTTTTCTATCATATTCCGTTTGTAGTTAATGATGTAAAGATCTCTTATTAAGCATGGACAATTTAATATTTATGGGTAGTCATCCTGGGCTGCAAAGCTTCCTTCTCTGGTTTCCTTTTAAGTATAACGTAGTCTCAACAAGTCTTCTGATCTCTACCGTGGTGCCTCTTTGGATTGAGATGTCTCTGAAAGGCATCTTCTGCTGTTACTGGATGGTGGTATAGGGACTCGGAGGACATGAAGGTATGTCTAAACCTGGATGTTCTTTGGTTGGAGCAAACCAGGAAAGTTGGGTTCTTTTTTTATAAAATTCTTATCTTTTTTAGATCTTATTTCTGGTTATAATTGTGACATTTTGCCTTTGGCTTTTTCCTGTTTATTTTTTTTAAATCTCGAGTCTTTTGCCCATTTGGGACTGGGGTGGGGGGAATGATGGGTTGAGGGAGTTCGATGGCCCTGTGACTTGTTTCTGTAATGATCAGACAGTGGGCTTATGACACTGATGTTCTTCTATTGGTATGCTTTCTCTTTTGGGGCTGGTTTGATTGGGATAGGGGCTTCTGTTTGAATGAAGCTGCATTGGGAGCTGGAATCAAAAGATCAGTGACCAAGAATGGTCTACATGGTTGCTGCTTAATTTCTGCAATTTAAAAATCCATCTGATTGGGGGGGGGGGGGGTTTATCTGCCAAGAGTCTTTGTCTTTGTTTTTGGTCAAATAATCTTCTGTTTATACAGCTTAAGTATGCTTTGGATTGTTAGCAGATGGTTTGACTCTAGAGTCAGGATAGGCATCAGTGGTCATGGAGGGGTAAGAAGAGTCAGCTTGAGCATTATAGAATAATTGAGGTTACTTTGAAGGATGAAAATTGCAGCCTAAGACGGGTCCAGATGGAGGCAATGGAAGTTGGAATTTTTTTGTCAATACTTGTGTGAAAAATGAGTCGGGAATACTATAATTGGTTCTGGTATGATGAGTGGGGCTGTTAGACTTGCATGTTCAAAGTTGGAAAATGGAGATTTTGATGGTAAAAAATAGGAGTGATCACAGGAATTGGAGAGATACTGTTAAAGGGAGCTGGTATCATGAAGCTAAAAGTGATTACTACTGTTGAATTTGATAT
Source organism: Deinandra increscens subsp. villosa (assembly GCA_039602395.1). NCBI lineage: Eukaryota > Viridiplantae > Streptophyta > Magnoliopsida > Asterales > Asteraceae > Deinandra > Deinandra increscens. The sequence goes on along the minus strand of JBCNJP010000002.1, from coordinate 12,326,459 downwards.
ATTTGTGGTGCATGTCAATGTTAACTTTCTCGTCAACTGGTTGACATTAATTGTTGAATGGTCGACTTATTTGGTGGGCTGCAATTTTTTTGAAGATTATGGAATCAATGGTTAGGTGGAGGAAGTGGCAGCTAGGGAAAATCTATGCTCGGTCTGATATTAGTTCTGGTGATGAGTGGGAGAACCAATTGGTTGATAAAAGTTTTGATGGGCCGGGGGCTTGACAGCCTGCGGTGCGAATGTGAGAGAAAATATTGGGTATAGGATCGGGGTGGTAAAGCCTATTATTACCTGGATAATAGTGCGTATGGGTACCATACCTTTTTAGACTGTAAAGAGCCAAAACGTTATATGCAAGTGGTGATTGTTTGACCGTTCGACTAGCTGGAAATCTTTAGAGTGCAAATATATGTATAATCTTCTTCATTTTCAACATTTTTATATATTTTGGACAGTAACTAATATTCTCAAATAATATTTATCATCTCACCATCACTGTTGCAGATTCAGCTGCAAGTGTCAATGATGTTATTTTTTATGAGGCAACACCCAATTTGATTGGTCAGGTATGCACAGATTGGTCAGGTATACAAAAACCGGCACTACCAATTTCACCGTTAACAGAATCGAACTGCTTGGTGCTACATCTACTCCCTTGACTCCTCAAACTCCGGTTCCAATCCAACAGAAACTCACCGCCATAGCTCTTTATCACCGCCATAGCTCTGTATCCACCTGCAGGTAAACTTTATTTTTACCTCCCTTATAAGAATAGATACTTTATTCACACATTCTATTTATTTTTTGTGTTACACAAAAGACTTTGAGTACCTACGTACATTACCACCTCCATATAAAGTATTTCATTCACTTAATTTTTTTCCCTTATCCAAAGCCCTTTGTATACCATCAACAGACTGAGAGCTACCGTTATTATTATGTTATACCATGACTTGTCGTGTTCCCTGCTAGGTATGTGTAATACTTCTTCTTTGAGTCATCAGATTAAGTAGTTTTTGTTTGTTACAGGACATGTCAGCACATGCTCATAAAGCAACAATAGTGTCATTGGAAATACTTTCTACACTTCAAATTTTTTGCTTACTTTTATGAGTCGGATTTTAAATTATAGTCATACCATGAAAGTTTCACGTCTCATGCTATTTTGTTGATTCTTTATAATATATTACCCTTCTTTTAATGATTTTTTTTTATTTTTTATTTTCTCTTATCATTATCTAAGCCTGCCATTAAGAAGGTAGGTCGTGCTAGGATGGCGGCTGTTGGCAAGAAAACACATGGATAAAAACATGAAAAAGGAATCACTTTGGATCTATATTAAAGGTTCAACAATCTAAAGGTTCAACTGTTAATTATTAATTATGATTTATTATAATGTCTACATCTTTCTTCTATGAATAAAATCATGAAAAAGGAATCACTTTGGATCTATACCTGATATTGTAAGTTTGCATTATGATAATTGGTTTCTTACCAATTGCATTCTCATATACCATCCAAGGACAAAGGGACTAAAAATGTTCTGAATCTGTGGTGCAGGACATGCAACAAGTCCAGTGGTGAGCTAAACCTCGTTAATCTCATTGGTTACTTCCATTTTGTCAGGGTGTTGATGATAAATTTATTAGGTATTATGTTATATGCATATTAGACATTAATACTTGGCCGTTGTCTATGTTTGGATAAATGCTTCAGATGTAATGACTCTTATTGCTCTTATCATGTTTTTCCTTTCAAATCTCTTATGCCAACCAATTTAGGTGTATTCCACCACAAGAATTCAACTACTCTTGAATTGGAATTTGTGAAAAAAGGGAATGAAGAAGAGCATTTGCCGAAGTTGCAAGGAGCCGTGCGAATCTGGTCATTACGAATGTAAGAAGGTATAATTTCCATTTACAAGTCTTATGTTGAGGAACATTATCAAAATCATCAAAGTCAAATTGTTATCGTTCCTTTCCGACCTGAAGTAAATACAATCACTGTGTCTATTTATTTGTTGCGTCTTTTGAATGCTTTATTTTTGGAATTTGTGTTTCACTTCACTAAAACATACTGGATTAACTGGTTGATTTGAAGTTAGTTATGGGCGATGCTTCATTGCAATATTTAGTTTCACCGTTCTTTTGTAACATAATTTCAAGCTCTTCTATTGATTCACCGATTTCTTTGTTGCATGTGTTAGGTTCTTAGGTTAATTATGAAATGGCCACTGCATTTTGCTTTTTTTTTATTAAGACCAGTTGCACGCCTATTTAAACTATTTTCTATGATTTGAATTATAATTGTGTTGCTACTGATGTGATTTTTCCTGCTGTGGTCATATAAATTAATTTTGACCTTATATCACTTTTGTATTTCATAGAGTGGAATTTGGTTTTTTATGGTCTATGTCATTCTGTTGCTTGATCCATGCTTGCTTAGACTATCTTATATGCTCAGGGATTTTCCTGATAGCTTTGTGTTGTAGCTTTTATGTTGTGGTTATATGAACTATGTTGACACAGAATGTGATGGCTACATTAACTTTAACATAGGCTTTAAACAGTAAAGGTTATTTTAGTACTCATGATAAATTCTGTGGATTTTGAACATAAGAGCAAGCTATATTTTGCCTTACAAGTAGATAGTTTTTCAAAAAAACATGCACTAAATTGTATCAAAGTGATCCTCAAAAATTAGTACTAGATGAACATAAGCAAAGATGGAAGGCATAAAACTCTCTCGAAGAATACTCTCTCGAAGAATACATGTTTTTTTTTCATACAAACCGCAGATTTAACCAGTCAAAGTTGTTATGCGAACAAAGTTTATGAGGTTCTAGAGGTTACAAGATGTGTGGGGTGGATAACATACGGGTCAAAGCCATGTATTAATGTCGTTTAGTGTTTCATTTATACATATAATTTTTATGATTGTGATTTAAGCAGCATTCTCATGTCACCCCGTGTAACCCACGGGTAACAAACCTATCCAACAGATTTTCAGTATGGAAAATGGAATCGATCCATGAATTTTACGCTTTGTAACAGGATTGGAGGTTCTGAGATAGACATTTGTATCAAATCAAGTGTATTTTGGCTTCTGATGAGCTGTTTTTTTTTTTTCCTAATGATAATCTATAGACCATAGTTTGTTAGAAGGGATAGAGTCATAAGTTATTAAATCATTTGGTGGAAGAAAGTGGTCAGTTCCTTAGGGAATTGTGCATGGAAAGCCAACTAACCAGGGTGTCACTCAACTCAAATTTCAACATAACAAGAGGTCTGTTGCGAAGGAACGAGGTGGCAGGAAATTGGTTGCACTTAAGGTTCTCAACTCGAACTGGCTCAATCAGGTAAGCTATTATAATGCATTCAGTTTCATCAATATATTTAAATTCTTAATATTTTAGGTATGGCATTTTTCGCTGCTTATTATTGCAAATTGGTCAGATAAATTTTTTAGCTTAAAGAATGTTACATAAAATGTAAAACTGTGTTGAAAGTAAATGTAATTGGCTAAGTATATTCCTAATGTGTGAAACCATCAATCGTAGTCTGGTAGAAAATGCATTTGTGGGTCAACTCTAATTTGCTTTGGTTCATACTAAAATTACTGGTTGTAACCTGAACCTGTTTCGAGCTTTCACCCATTGTTAGATGATCGTTGTTTGGTGAAAACCCAAATTTTGCCTGCGATATACATATGATGATGTGTTCACCTATGACCTATCTAAGTGCAAAGTAGTTTAAATATTTAATTCATACCAATTGTTTCCTTTGATTTGAAGAGACAAGGTGTGATTTGAAATGATGGTAATACATAAGTTCATTCTTCTTTAACTATAATTTTGTTTATGATAATGGTGATGAACTTGGTTCAACTCAAAAGCAAATTGAGATGTTAGGTGTTTTCACTTCTTTAAAAGTTTATTTAAGTTAACCATAGCATACAACACCTTTTGATACACTTCCTCTTTCCAATCTTCACCATTTTGATTGCCGGTCTGAGCTGCTGAATCTAGTAGATCCAGGTCCTTCAGAGCTTATACGTGTAATGAGATGAGAGAAAACAAGATCATGGTGCCTGTAATTGGAAAGAGATTAATAGTCCCACTGACTAGATTTTATGTGATTGAACATGTAATGCTATTTTGATGTTATGACAGAAGTATGAAAATCATAGAAATTGTAGAGCTTTCTTAGTTTACATGTTTTATGTTCAATCTGCAATCATATGTTTGTGTTCTTTATTTATGTCAGATTATTTTTTTTTCTGTTAGATGGTGACAGTAAATAATTTATGTGCTTTTATGTTCTCTTTGTGTTGGAGCTGAGAATGATAATTGCTTTTTTATACCAGCTTGCTGCAAATGGAAATGAGATTGGGGGAAAGAATACCGATGAAGAAGATTCTCCTGCGACTGTTGGTATTAAAAAATAGATAAGGTTGTCAACTTTTTATATTTTGTTATAAGTTATACTGCTTTGTGCAGAAGTTGAGATATTTGAGATGCATTTGCATATTGAGAAGCTTTGGTGAATTCCAGAATGAATTAAACGAGTTTATCCTCCCCGTGATACAACTGGATTGCAGGTTTGTTTTCTTCTTCCGACTTCCACATATTTTTGGAGTCAAAAGGGATTGTTTTCCCACTAAAGCTCCTTTATGAGTCACCAATTGTGATCTTATAAAAAGCATTAGCGTGTGAATGAATCTGGACCACAATATTGTTTCTTGATAGGCAAGTTAGATAAAAACATTATTTAGGGTCACATTTTTGCTTTCTTAGGTTGTGTTGCTGGTTGTTTAGTCTGCATGTTTGTATTTTGTAGGATTATATTTCTTTCATAGTTCACGTTTTGGGTTAAGCATAATGTGGTTGATTCTAGGGGTCTTGATAGGGGTATTATTACTGATTCTTTTAAATAATCATCTGGTAAAGATAACTGTGTTTATTCTGGAAATGAGGTGTCATTATTAAGTTGAAATGATTGGTTCTACAGTTTTGCTTTACTCTGTTTCTAAAAAAAAATCTCCAATGAGAAGATTACAGCTCTACAGATGTAATGTTGTGTGAGAATTTGGGATTGAAGGCCGGTTATCAACCAATGTACAATTGTGAACTACATTGAACAGTACACAACTTATGTACTTCCCCCAAAGCACAAATTACAACCTGCTTAGCATGGTTTATAACACAAAGGATGTACATATTTATATGCCTCAGGTACAAGATAAATATTCAGCTTTTCACACAACCCACACGTGTGTACCGGCTTTTCAAACTTTATCACGCTAAGGTACACATTAGTCGTCGAATTCAGACAACATGCTTATCGTCCTTCTCCTCCTCCATGTTTCCCACCTACTCAATCTACAGCTATCGACTGTTCACCCCATCTCTTACGCCAATACATAGACATCGCCTCTCATATGTTATACCAGGCTCGGTTTACTTTCTCCTCCGGTATTCTCCTGAAGCTGCGTGATTTTTTTTTACTTTACCTTCGCTAAAACACCTTTAATTTGCTGATTCCATAGTTTAAAATTAGCGATTTTTATAGTTCGTATGGTAGGATTTGCTTATCGTTTGTATCTGTTTTGTATACTTTTCAATGGTTGTTTGCATGTTTAAGGGATAGATTTTGGAAATCTGTGTCGTCTTTGTGGCTTGCGTTAGGTAAGACAGGCTCGATTTGATGATTCCACAATTTCTATGCTTCGATTCGCCTCTGATTTCTATCAATTTCATTTAATTTCTAATGTTTGCGCTCCTGTTACTCCGATTTTTTGATCAGGGTTTACCAAGAGATATTTTGTGTTTCTTATTCTGAATTTCTGATACATGTTTTTTGATGTTAAATAAACAACTGTCCACATGGATTGGGTTATAGTGATATTTTGAGTTTTGATACATGGTTTGGTTAACCTACACTAGCATAAGGCTCTGTTTATTTGCAGTTAAAAGTTTTACAAATTTCATCTAATAGATTGTGTTCTTTAAAGATCTTCAGTTCAGACTTCATTGTTGATGATCTTCATAATCATGATCTTCACCACCTGCTCAAGGATTCCGGATGGGAGGATAATCAAGTGGCATCAACAAGAGAATTGAGGATGTATGCAACAATGAAGATAAATAATGTTATCAAATAACTTACAGAAATTGAGGAGGTATGCAACAACATTTCAATCTCTGCTTTTGTTTCCATCTGCAGTTTCATTGTTTGTTCTTCTACTTAATAAAGTGGTCTGTAGGTGATGATGGTGTCAAATTTATGAAAGTTAATAGTGTTTGTGAGCATACCCTGATTAATTTGTTTAACCCTGCTCAATGATTTGAAGACAAACTGAATGATGTTAAACTGATCAGATGCTTGACAGGCATGCAGATACAACTTACAAGAACAACGTATGTGATGCAACCTGCTATCTTAGAGCATGTTGCTTGACTTCGTTTATGCGTTTTTTTTTTTTTTACTTTGTGTTGACAGTGTAGAATGGATACAAAAATGGTTTCTGCTAATACATGTGTGTATATGATGTGCCTTTAACCTTTTTTGCTGGCCTATATTGCCCCTGGGTGATTCTCCACCGCTGCACCTTCGTTGTTTTCAGGTAGGTTCACCCCAATTTCTTTTTCTTCGATTTTTTTATAGGCAGGTGTAGGATCCACTGTTTTGTATCTGTACCACCTTTCCCGAACTCAGGGCTTACTCTCCTAAACGATGGCATCTACTCATATGATTGGTTGTTAGAAAGTGGTTGCTTCAAGATTCGGTGGGTCTTCCGCTATAAGAAAAAATGAGTCATTGCTCATTGCATAGGGCTCCCCACTACCTTTTCAAGTAGGCGTTGTTGCTCTTCGTGCAACAAATCAGTGCCACTTTTCCCAACTTTTAATTTGTGGTTGTACCGATTCTTAAATCTTTATGACTTTTTGTACATTCTTGGTTGTAGAGGGCACTGAGCACTACACTATCTTGCATACCAACTCATCTTTTTTTTTTGGAATGGCACATACCAACTCATTTTGACCGTTGATTGTATCGAGGTCAGGAGGTGATTTAAATAATTCACAATTTCATTGTGCCAGGAATAAGAGCAGCAATGGAGATTGTAGTGGTTTAAATTCAGGTAAAAAGATGATTCTGTTTTCTTTAATTTCAGGTAAAAGATAATTTTGGTTCAAATATTCTTATACATTTTTTATATATAGACAGATACATAAACTCCTGACGCACTACCAAATGAACAGAACAGTTCCAGCGACTCAGGTTCTCAGTTCCATCAACATCAAATGTCGACGCCAACTGCGGGTCTTACTGCACCAGCCCGCATGCGCAGTATCTGATAAATTTGCCAACTGCACTTTGTTTGATCCATTTGTTATCAGGTTAAAGTCGTTCTCTTCCGGACTCTATTTATCAGTTTGCACATCGATTCATTCCGTTTCCTCTTAATCGGTGTATCCGGTCACTGATTTGGATTTATATTTCACATAGCTGACGTGGGATGAGCGTATTAGGATTGAACCTGCACCTCTCTGAGGATGGTCGAGGATAGGATCTCGTGGAGACGTAGGATTAAGGCTAACGACTTTTAGGGTAGATGGTTATTTTTTATTATATTTATCTATGTATTTTAATTTTCATTGATCTTTTATTTATTTATTTATATTATTATTATTATTATTTTTTTATTTAATTCTATTTTATTATTATTATTTTTTTTATTATTCTCTTCTCTCTTCTCTTTCTTTCTCTCTCCCTTTTTTAAGTAGTCTAGTTTTCTATCTTACCTTTTATATCTATTTATTTATTTATCTATCTTTTGAAACTATTATTAGTATTATTATATATATATTTTTATATAGTTTTATACACTTATTATTTTGTTTATGTATGTATTCAGCTATTTATTTCTCTTTTATCTTTATTGTAATATTTTATGTGTATATATATATATATATATATATTTTTATGTATTTTAATTATCTTCCTTTTATTTATTTATTTTTATATATTTAATTATTTTTTCCTACTGGCAAGCTCGTCTTGGTTTGGAGCTGGGGGTCTCTCTGGAAGCAGCCTCTTCATCTTTCGGGATGGAGGTAAGGTCTACCTACATCCCACCCTCCCCAGACCCTAATAATAGTATCTAATGCTATTAATGGGATTTTACTAGGTACGTTGTTGTTGTTGTATATGCGGATGTTTTTATTTTAATTTCAACAAGCATAGACGATAAAAGGCAGAGAGTACCATTAGCATGTAAATTTTAAAGTGTCTCTATAACTTATCTACATTTGAAGTCAATATAGGCATATAGCTATTCATATGTGTTAGTCAACATTTCCTTTCATGAACATTCTATGTCAAGGTACTGAAGGGATCTAATTTTAGTATTTTACAAAAAGATTAAAACAATTGGTTCATTGTTGGCTGTCTTAAGATTAATACTGACATGGATTTAAGTAGATATATATAGTCTAACTAGGTTAGTAACCCGTGTATTACACGAGTTGAGTTCACAATATTAGATATATATTATATAATTATACAAAAACCAAATGGTTGGTAACACACAAAAGACACTATTCATACCTTCTTAGCCAATGTCTATTTTACACTTGGAAATACATTTTAATCCTTTTCTCATCGAGAGGGCCCTTGGGTGGAGCTTTTTTCTACATAACAATCATTATTTTCATAAGATTATTAAAAGAACAACATGCTCTATAGTGGCTATCTCTTCATGCCATGCCTCACCCCTGCCTGTTCATTGGTAAATTCCTAGAATTCTGGCCTCCTCTCTCCACTTCACTTTAACTTTCTCACTTTGATATTCCGGTTGGTGGTCGATCCTTAGTCGCCTCTGCCTAATCGTTTACCGATAGGTTTTATATGTCGGTTTGGTGGCCGATCGATTTTCGCCGCCGGCTATTCGTTGATGTGGGCGGGCTTTCTTGGATCTCTTTGTGGTCCGTCGACTGTTGTCGCCGGCTAATCATTGTTGTGGTTCTTTGTGCCGCCGGCTAATTTTTTATGTTGTTGGCCTTTCTTGCGGTCTTTAGCCGTCGATTTAGATAACTATTTTGGCAATGGTTTGCTTACGGTTATTATGTTTGGTTCTTGGTTTTCGTTAGTCGCTGGTATTTGGTATGGTTGCTCCAGATACAAATTTCAGGTATACCTTTCTTTAAACTATCTACTCAGTAGTGCTTTAGTTATTTAGAAAAAAAAAACATAATTCTAACGATTACGAAATGCTAAAAATTTCAGTTCGATGACTGGATTAACATAATGCTTCTTTCTTGAATAGATAGATTATTTAATATATTTCATAATTTTCATCTCTTCATCTGTTTAGTAATTTCCACTTTATAGAGATATTCATTGTACCAGATAACATGAAGAACATAAATTGCCAGGATGAAATTTGTCAAATTATCTGTTGATGTAAATGGATATACTAATACACTGAAATCACACTTTATAAAGGGACCAAATCACCAAATTGGTTATGTGGAGGTATAATTTATTCAAACTAAATTTCCCTTTGGTGTGTATATACTCCTTGCTACTTGCTTAAGTTTGGCTTATGTCTAAACCAATTTGTGTTGCTACTGAAGAATTTTGTGAATGCATTTGCTTTTCATGCTTCAGTCCTAAATTTGTATTTCTTGAAACTTTTCTTTGATAATATATGTGATTCACAGGTCCCAGATTTCTATATACCCGGCTGGTTGACCTATTGTTATTATGAACTTAATTGGGCTTCCCATAAAGGCTCCTCATCTAAGGTATTTTATATTTCTTTTAGTCTCTTTGTAGTTTTTTTTTTTTTTTTTTTTTGTTACGGTGATAAATTAGGTTCTCTATGTGCTAAGGTTTCAATTAAATACCGTTTTGGATTGTTTAATCAGTTGTGGCTATTGTGCCTTCTTGAATTTATGACCACTTTTTTATTGTTGTGGTTTCTTGAATTTATGGTCGCTTTTTTACTGACACGAATCACCATATGTGTGTTCAAGCATAATTGATTTGGGTTCTTTATGATTATGCAAATGATATGTTTGATTTCATATATACTATTGTTTTGTGTATTTTTTTTTTACTATTTTGTAATTCAGATTTTGGTAGGCACACAAGGCGATAGTAGCCTTCTGCGAGACCACATGTAATAATCAGTTGCATTAAACCCCCACATCATAGCTACATTTACTACAATGTTTGTCATGTTAGCCATTAATATTATATTATTCTTTACCAACACTATGCAGTGTCGCCTCATATATGTACTTTGCTATCACCGGATTTTCTAAAATCTTTTTATCATTTTGGGTTGCTTCTTTGGTTGAACAAGACTGGCACGAAGGTAAGGCCGTCTTAGATAAGAACAACCAGAGTCAAATGTTCCCTCAAATCTTACATGGTCTGCAGTGTAAGTTCCTCTTTCATTTTTCTTCTTCGACTTTGACACCTTTAATCATTGCTGAAATTTAGCTATTTGATGGTCACTATTTGTCGCTGTATGTTCTGAACAATCTGTGTTTCATTTTTTTTTTTGGCTGCTTTGGGTGGTTTGTTCTTAGATGCATATGATTGGCTCTCTTTCTTTGCTACTGATTCATGCTTTTTACTTTCTTTTGCTTTGAATTAGTTTTACATGTTTAACTTTTTTGGGGTCTGCTCTGCTGTAATGAGTGTTAGAGTGTTAGGTGTTTGATGTAATGCTTAAGGTTTGTAGGTGTATTTACAGCTCATATATTATGTTTCGTTAAATAAAACCATCTGCAACTCATATTTTAGGTCTAATTCATCGAAGTGCTTACCCATTGATGAGGTTCACCAGCTCATGCCTTTGTAAATTTGTGTATTACATGAAGACGCCTGGGTGTTTAGATCCGTATTTTAAAATAAGAGTCAATTTGAACAAACTTCCAATATAAACTTCTAAGTCAACTATAGTTTTATGAGACTAGATTATTAATTTTTACATTCAAAATTACAATTTTTTTGCAAAAAAACACTATGGGTCAACCCAGCTAGATCTATTTCGGACTGTGCCAAAACTACCCATTTTGATCTCAATGGTGTCCTTTATTTGCTATGTGATAGGCGTGCATATGGTCAGAAATTCATCTTTAATTTAGGTGATTGTCCGCACTCTGCATCACTTTGTTTCTTAATGCTTTTAGTGAATGGATCAACCAATTGTTGAGATGAGACCCTTGGACTCTATTACCAAAAAGGTATCTGATTTCTTCAATTTTGTTATAATTATAGAACTTCAATGTTTCATTTGGTTGAACACTTACCAATTTTTATACCTCAATTTTAGGGCTATGCAATTGAGACCCCCTATACAAAATCATCAACAATAGAAGAAGCATATACACTTAACGAAGTGAAGATTGCTTTTAAATCTAAAAGTTCAATTGCATCTATAAATTTGTATTAAAGAAACAGAAAGACAAGCAAGTAGAATGTCATTCTACCTTTGTGAATGCATATGCATCTAAGCAAAGACATAGCCCAATACGTAGATAGAGTGCCTTATAAAAACAACAAACTCTTTTGTAATAGGAAGCTAGGTTTCTCTAACAAAAGGCATAACCCGATATGTAGATGGGTATCATTTTGAAAACATACACTCACTCTTTTGTAATAGCCATCTAGGTCAAGAAATAATGGCATCTACTTCCACGCCTATGTATAATACGTATCACTTTACGGTAACATGACGGTGGCCCGCCGCAACGCGCGGGCGGGTCACCAACTCGTATATAAAAAGAAAAAACGGTTAAAATAATCAAATTTATTATGTTTGACAAATTGTTGATTAGTTATCTTAAAATAATCAGTTATTGAGTAAATTTATCAAATTCACATTAAGTTTGTCAATTTTTTGTTAAATGGAAATTTGTTTTGACAAAATTGGTAATTATACTTAATTGATAATCTAATAAATTGATACTTGAATATGGTTATGACATGTGTCAATGCTGATGTGGACCACCTAGAATTATGACATGTGGCACCCATTTTATTGCTTTATTAGGATTAGAGATTAAAGATAGAGATGGTTCAACTCATTTTAGTTGGTATATCCAAAGAAGGTTAATTTTAAAATTGACTTAACATATATTAGATATTTTCCCTTTTGTACTTCAGCGAAGGAACAAATCTGATCTGAAGCACTTATTTTGTAGGTTGCGTTGCAAAAGAATTAAGGATAATAACATGACTATGACAACTATTTCAATTTGCATGCTTTAACCGTAGATTATGAGGTTAAACCCTCTCACACCCCCCTAAACCTACATGCAGTATGACATTTGTTATTTGGTTGCTAATATTATCATTTAAAATCATGTTTGTTTGTTTTTTTGTACAAGTAAAAGAGGAATGGACATGAAGGGTTGTTGGTTTCAATTTGATGAATTTTATTTTATTTTTAGCTTATATTATTTCTTGTAAAATGTATTTTGTTTCTGGTAAAAACAGAGAACCATTACTGAAAGAGAGAAATGATCAAAGAATATGCATTCAACCACAATGATTTGACATTTGAATTAAAAAATTAAATTTCCAATTCAATGATAAGTTTCATTTTGATTTAAAAATATGTTAAGCATCATGGTTACTTCAAAGATAATGAAAGATTATACATGCTAAAAATGGCTTTTAAAATTGATATGGAATAATTTGAATCAGTTGGAGTGGACTAATGTAGTATGTAATTTCCGTTATAAAATATATACCTATTTAATAATTAAATATTTTTCATCATGTAATTTTCATTGTAATTACTTTATGTAATGTAAAATGCAATTCATAAAAAGATTAATCATGAATTCTGAATTACAAAAATTTTAATTGTTAAACCCGTGTAATACACGGGTTCTATCCTAGTAATATATAATACTCTAATAGATTTGAATTGGTCTATACAAATACAAACGAGTGATATAACAAATGTTAAGCATCATGGCGAAGCCAGACATATCACCGGGATCCCCATCCCCTTGGCCTTGTTGACCCGCCCGGGCTAGCCCCCGTCGATGTACGGGGTGGGAGGCATTTGGATAAGGTGCTCCTGGATAAGATCTTCAAGGCCCGTGTCACCACTGTTAAGAGTTTACCTCTCAGCTGTCGTATGGCCTTCTCCCAGGCCCTTAAAACTGCTCTGCTTCAGGTGGCTGCTCACCCCGATTCTTTTGAGGCCTGGGTTCGATTGCTT
>JBCNJP010000002.1:12259228-12312705 GCA_039602395.1 Deinandra increscens subsp. villosa | reverse complement strand
TATATATATATATAGGGATTGTTTTTTTATTTTTATTTTTTCTTTACATTTTTTGCTTTTCTTTTATCATAGATCAACTAGCAAAAGAGTTGATGGTGTAATAGGTATAGTCGTGTAACATATATTTTTTTTGTCCGAACTCAACGGGATTAGAAATGGAGTTGGTGGTTTTAATATTAGTTTCACACTTAGCCTTTAGGCAGGCATTTAATCATTTGTGGTATTATATATAATCAGGCTTCTAATTTTAACAACGTGCCTTCTCTTTTTCACCTTCATTTTGTTTACGTTGCGTTTTAGCAATACAACTAATAACTGTTTTATACAGTCGCAATAACTTCGCTGCAACATGCGAATAGCAAAATATAATTATATCTGTAAAATAAATATTATTTGCTACAGATGAAATAAAATAATGAACAACACTTTTATCTCAATTCAATCTGAAGGAACCGAGAGCAAGGAAGGAACAAATGGGATTAATTGATTAAAAACAAAGCCGCTCAAAATTTTTTTGATTAAAATCAAAAACAGGGGATCTGGCAGCCTTCTGGTGGCACGGTCATCGAGATAGGAGCCTAAGGCTATCCCTACTCATGGGGCATCTGCGTTGAACGTTTTGTAGCATATATCGTTTTAGTTAGTAAGGGTTTTATAATTAAAAGTAGTTATAACGCCTCTCTTATCATTACCTTTTTTATATATAAAAAATTATTTAATAAACTCAATCAATCAAAAATAAATAAAAAATAAACGGGAGAGGCGCGATAAGAATCACGCAATGGAGGTTATTTGGACCCATAGCGCCTCGGGGATGGTGTGCCCGGACGCTAGACATGCACAAACCGGTTAAAAAACGTAACCGAAACCGGTTAGGATATTCTCGAAGAAAAACCGGTTACTGACCTAACCGGTTCGGTTAGTAACCGGTTTCCCGTTTGGAAACCTGTACCCGGTAGCAATCGGTTACAACCCGGTTCGAACCGGTTAGAAGACCGGTTATAAACCGGTTACCAAAAAAACCGGTTTTTTCGGTTAGATTTTCAGCTGTTTTTTTTCACAGCTCAAAACATTCTGTGAAGGGGCTGTGATTTTTTAAAAAAACCGTAAAATCCAACTTTTTTTTAAAAAGTTCAAATTTTATTCATTGTCATAACATAACAAGCACACCAAACTTGAAAAACATAAAAAAAGAGTTTTTAAACCCATTACATCGAATTCGGAAAAACTTTAAAACATACTAAATTTAACTTGTTCTTCGATTTTTTCTCCCCGGTTCCGTAGTCGTTTAACTTTATTCGTTTAAAGAGCCCGAGCTAGATGGACTGGACCTCAAGTAGTAGTCCCAACCGGCTTCATCATCGGTCATTCCCGGTGTTAATCCACCCGCAACCTCCTCATCGTACAATTGGCCTTCATATTCCATCTCTCCTTTAATGCCTTCAAGTGTAGCAATATTTTGAATCCTCTCCGCCGCATCCAAGTAATCTTTCAAGCAAATCGACATCTCCACCGATGCCGGAGTTAGCCTTGTCCTCCTCACCGATATGACCCTGCCACTAACAGAAAAAGCGGACTCCGAAGCTACCGTGGAAGCTTGGACGCTTAGTAAATCTCGGGCCATGATGGAAAGCACGGGAAATTCTTTTTCCTTTCCTTTAACCGGTTACTAACCGGTTTTTCTAACCGGTTGCTATAACCGGTTTCCTAACCGGTTTCTCCGTCCGGATGACCTAACTGATCCCTAACTGGCGGTTAGGTTAGTAACCGAACCGGTTACGTTCTAACCGGTGACTCCCCTAACCGGTTCCGGTTTTTTTTTGTAACCGGTTGCCTAACCGGTTTTTTTGCTCACGTGTACCGGACGCTATGGGCGTTAAAATGGGGAGATGACATGAAATGAATAGTGTCTTGATTGTATTATTTTTTATGATTTTTAAGTTGTTTTCTTGATTTTAATTTTATTTCACATCGTTGTTTTTAAGTGTTTAGTTTTTTGTTATCTGCGTGATCGTTTTTATTATTCTTTTATGGTTTCTTATTTGTTTTTTAATTTATTTAATTTATTTTTAAAAGTGTATTATCAATTTTAGCTTTAGTTTTACATCATTGACTTTAGTTTTTTAAATTTTTTATTTTATATTTAAACAAACGTTTAATTTTAATATCGTTGTCTAATATCTTTGTATACATTACACTTAAATAATATCACTATTTTATATACTTTAATAAAAAAAATCATAAAAAAATCTTGTCTTGAAATAAATTGCGACACTTGATGGCTCATAGGCCATGTCCAGAACATGTTGTTTTCCATTACTTGAGTCACATGCTACTCTGACAGTCCGACTTCCTCTTGTTTGATTTTAAAACCGTAAAGGTATATATTGCTTGTTTCAAACGGAGTACTATATAATCAGTCAATTTATTTAATATGTATAGAAATGAAAACGAATATATTATTTAATATTATATTATTCTTTTCTCATCAAGAAAAGAATTGTGTGGCTGGAAGTTAGAAGACTTTCAATGGGGGCTTGGTGAGGGAAGGTGTTCAAAATCATTGCAGGTAAATGGGGTTCTTGTCTTTATGTCGATAAAGATAAAGATAAAAATAAGAGCGACATTTTGTTCAAGGTCGTGTTTGTGTTATCACGGATACTAAACTAAAGATATCGGATTCGGTGAATGTTAAAGTGGGCCATAGGGTGTATGAGGTGTATGTTAATGAACTCTCTCCTTGGTCGCCTTCGTATAAAAGAGTGGTAGAAGACAACGACACTATTAGTGAGGCATCAGTTCAGGATTTGGAGGACGAGGACGAGGAACAGAAACCGGATGATATCGTCGTAGTTCATTTCCCTCTCAATGCTAAGGGTGATGATGATGCTTCTATTACTAAATTGAGTGATGACCCTAGTTGATAGTTGAATCAGTTAGCAAGGAGTTCTTTTTCAAAGGACAACAGACTCAATCACTGTCTTGGAAGAACGGTAATCAAAGAGACATCACAACAATACATTTTAAATATATGTTGGTTTAGAGTAAATCTTACATCGAAATGTAGTTCGGTAAACCTATTCAGATTTTAACGAAAATCTATCGAAATGTATATAAACTAGGTCTCACGATGTGCAGGTTGCGCGAAGCGCGGGGGGGGGGGGGGGTAACACTAATTATTGTAATTTCGTAATTGGTAAGTAATATAGACATGTCAAACACCCATTCAAAGTATACAAAAACGTTACATTCTAAAAGCTATAAATTAAAAATACAGCATTTATAAAATTTATCTATATACATATTTCATATTTATCTACATAATTTTTTTAACCATCTAAATAACTAATTAAATAAATACATGTAGTCAACTAGAATTAATTAAGCTAATACTCCAACCATATAACTATAATGGTATTGTATTAGTCTTAAAAGTAACTAATGGGTATTGTTATAGTTATATGCAGTGGCGGACCCACTAGGCCCAGGGGTAGCGCCGCTACCCCTGAACTTTACCCCGACGTGTAATTTTTTTTTTATAGGTTTTCGGTTTTTCGCGACCCCTGAAACGAATTTTTCGCGACCCCTGGAAGAAATTTTATGGCTTTTACTTAAAAATATGATCAAAAGCCCCTTAAAAATATGATTAAAAGCCCGTTAACTACCTAAATTTTTTTTTCGGGGCCGCTGCCCCCGAACCCTGTTAGTCCCGCTACCCCTGATATTCTTTTCTGGATCCGCCACTGGTTATATGGTTAGAGTGTTAGCCTAATTCTAGTTGACTACATGTATTTTCTTTTATAAATTATTTAGATAATACAGTCCATAAACTATTTAATATTAGCCATTATTTAACTACTAAAAAAACGTAATTAATAATTACTAATAATATATGTGATGGTAGAACATATAATCAAGTGTTAGTTAAGACATATACTACAAGTGTTAGTTAAGAGATATACTACAAGTGTTAGTTAAGACATATTACTCCAAGCGTTTAATTATTAACTTGATTGATTGATTTTGAAACATTACATTTTCATTTAAGAATAATCACATCAAACTTCATAATCAAGATGATAGAAAATAAAAGGAAACAAGCTTGGTTAATCATACACGTCTTGTTTGTATTAGAATATCAATACGAGTAAAGTCATGTGCGTTATCTAAATATTTATACGTGAACAATAAGTATGTTTATTCTTGATTCTTCATTTCTTGACCTAAAGATATATATAGGTTAGTTTTTAAGTTTTTTTAAATATATATTTTTATCATCTATGCATATTATATTTGACTTATTTACGTGTAACATGTAACATGTGTACTTGTGTTATTCGTGTTAAACGGTAAATTTTACATGTTAAATAACGGTATTTTGTATTATTAATCTCAATTTTGGCAAGTTTATTTTTCTTTTTTCTCATCAACAATATTTTAACCCAAACCTTTTTAAATATAATTAAGCACTTGTAACATGATTTGTTCTTGATTGGATCCTAATACTTTAATTTCTATATTTTTTTATTATTCCCAGATTCAATGAAAACATGTCAACTGTTTTAACATAATTTTATTCGTCATTGTCTAAAGTATTATTGCTTTGATGGACACGGCCAGTTTTCTGTTTCCTTTTCTCCTTTATTCCATTTTTAAAATTATTAGTTTTAGCTATTCAAACATGTGATTGCCAAAAATTATAGGATTCCTGTAGATGCACCGACAAAGGAAACGATGTCGTTCATAGCTTATATTCCTTATTCTTTTCCATGTATTTAATTAATTTCCCCTTATTTTTTGATGTTGGAGTACATTTTATTCTTTTTCACCAACCCAACGAGTTTCATGTGTCCATGATATTCAATTTCCTCCCAAATTTCTATTGAATTCACCACTCAAATGTAAATGTAGAAGTCAAGGTCAATCGGGTCGAACGAATCAAATCGGATCTCTAATGAGTTCTTTGAACCACCGATGCCTGGATCTTGATCTTGGAGAGATGAGTTGACTGCTACATATATTAGGGTTAACCTGCACAGGAAACAACATGTTAGGGCAGTACAGGGGGAGAAAAGGTGTATGTAACGGTCAAATAACGTGAGAATCAGTAACTCGAATGAGGAATGAGTGTATGTGATTAGGGTTTGAGGGAGAGAGAATGCATAGAGACGAAAAGGTGCCTATTATGTATGTATTACAGGCTTTGGAATTAGGGTTTACCACGTCTAGAAAACGTCAACGCGCGTGGGGCATGCACTCTCGTGCATCTTGAGAATATGGACATTCCTTATTCGTAAATTATGTGCAATATGTGGTGAAACTTCAAGAACTAAGAACTCAGAATCAAACAATGAGTTTAGGAGGTTTCTTAAACTCGCAATTCAAGAGCTAAGAACTTAGATTTAGATTTAATGTGTTCAAATCAAAAGCTTACTTGTGCTCTATACCCATCACTAATAGACACCTCATCTCCTCAATGTCCATCAACCATCACCCAAATGGCCTTGTTATGTTTAAATTCGCTCATCTATGTATTGTTCGATAGACTTTCTCGAGTTCTCTATGACTATTAGTTCTTATTCTCTATACTTCTCTTCTTCCTAGGCGACCTCTAACCTGACGCATTAAACCTTCTTTGGTCGCTGACAATGAAAAAGCACGCAACATGCAACATGCATCACCTTCAACGCTTCTTTGTTAGATTTACTATGGATCACTCAACCCAATATTTGTGGTTTTTCTAAAAAAAGTGGGGTTCTAATTTTTTTTAGAGCCCTAAGCCCTAGCGTTATTTATGTGGGACATTGGGTCGCCCCTACATGTGTCAAGAAGGAGTTTCATTGTGGCAATAAGAGAGTCTTCGTGTTGGATAGGGGTGTGTTGTGGGGTGGAAGATGATAAGAACCAACAACGAAGAATAATGAGTGCTCTAGGGTGGATGACAGTATGTGACATGTGTGATCGCTAAAACAAGGTGCCATACCAACAAAGGCATAGGACTCGCTACAATAACACACGCTTAGCGGGTCGTGCACAACAATTCCTTAACCTCTATAAATCATAGCTTTGTTTTTAGTAGGATCGGTTTTATTATCCAAGATGGGGTTGCGATGCAGTTTTTTGCTCGTTTACTTGTCACTTTATTATAATTTTATTCATTTTGATATGAGATCTAAACTTTCTACCGCTATACATATATCACTAAAATTTAATTACGAAAGTACCAACCTTTTTTTTCTGAATTTAGAACATGTCAAAAGGAAACAATAGGTTAAAGACAAGTTACATTTGACCTCACTCGATATTCTTGTTTATTTTCTTAATCTATACATATAATAAACACAAGTTTTTAATGTCCAAGTGGCACAATATTAAGGAATGCTATCTAGGATTAGGCTTATGTGTCCTTTTTACAAATTTTTGAATTGAAAAATTGAATAGTTTTTACAAAAGTCAAAGATCTTATAATTAAAAATAAAAAATTAAATTCTTTCCATACAAAAAATATCCATATACCAAAAAATATCCATATACAAAAAATATCCATATTTTTTTTACAACACCAAAATTTTGATTCATCATATCTCCTTAATTTCTCAACAAAAATTATATTTGTAATTGCTCTTGATTCGTGATAGAAAACCTAACAAAACTATATCCATATTGCTTAGGTTTCAATCAACAAATAATGGTGAACGAATCAAAAAATAAAGTCACGACTTTATTAGCTCACCATTGATGAACTTGAACTCAAATTCGATCATTCGCTGAAGAATACAAAACAATTATTGTTGCAATGGATTCATATGCTCAAAACGAATCTATAGAAACAAGAATTAATCAAAACCGTAAAGATTTGAGAAATTCACCATTAAAGGACCTCCATGAAGAACACAAGTTGTGAAATTCGAATTTTGCTCAAATCTTCGTTGATAGCTTTGTATTGACATATAGAATCTTCTTGAATCAATAAAATATATAAACAAACTCCAATTCCTGACCAATTTGCGATCCAAAGTAGGATAGTTTGACTTTTCAAAAGTCAAACGTCATGAAATCAAGCAATTCTAATAAGGTATATGATTATTTAACTTTAAATAATCTTGGTTTATATTCTGTCTATGAGGTTAATTGAACAAAAATGGATGATTTTCATGTGGGTAGGAATGTTGAAATTAATGACACAAATAGTTGCAGATCGGTTTGTCTAAAGGTTATGAATAAAAATGAAAAGTAATAACGTTCATTCAAATCTCTCAAAATTCACATACTTTTTAATATTCATTCTAAACAGTTGTTTCATAACTGATGAGATCAAAATGTAACTCAGACTAGATCTGTGTTATTTGTGTGCAGAAGTAGGTGTTTAGTGTTTTTTACATCGTTCCAGTGGACAACTTTTTTAAAATTTGAATTTGAGACGTGTACTTGTGATTGTTCAGAGAATCTTCTACCAACTCCAAGGTTAAGGCAGGTCGCATCATTTTCCTCTAATCTGCTCCGATGATATCCCGACCTTGTAAGTTTGAAATTTCATTTCATTATGTGTTTCAAGGTTTTTTGCTTTGTAAACTATAGTCATGTTGACATGCTGTAGAAGATAAAAAAAAATCAGGTTAATTTTTTTGCACTTGGATTTGGTTTTTTCCTTCTCAGTGATGAGATATGTTTTGTTTGTAATCAGTGGGGAAATATTCCATTGGTCAAGTTTAATGTAGGTCGAATACACAAGTGTGTCAGTTGGGGATCTTCTTTGATTGATAGTTTTTCTTTGAGTTATAGGTATTGTTTTTAATTTGATGGATCTTCTAATTTTTTGTATAAATTATGTGTGTTTTCCTATTTTTTATTTATTTATTAAAGCTCATTATATTTGAATTGAACACATGAAGTCTTGTTGTTTATTTCGTTTTTTTCTCATTTCTAGATTAGAGAACAATCATATTTGTTTGAGTGAAGTTGACTTCTATAACTAGGGAAATATTGTGTGTTATAGTTTAATATACAGATTATGTGTTATGATGAAATGTCTCATTGAGTTTGTTGTAATTTTTTTTTTCTAAATGCTTAGGTCAAAAAGTTTATATGGATGCACTTGTGTAAAGTAGATTTTAAAACTCTAAATTATGTTTTTCTTTATGAGTTTTTATTAATTGGGTATACAACTTATAATTTATTCACTTTTAAAGTTTGTGAGAAAGGTAAAAGACTCGTAGACTTTCTGAAGGTCATGTTAATAGTTAGAAAAAAAAGTTTTGATTTTTTATTTCGTATAATTCTTTTTTATATCACAGTCTCGGGTATTTACCCGGGTCACTGACTAGTTTAAAGAAAATATGTAATAACCAACGACCCCATAGCTTAATTGTATTTAGGGGGACTTTAAACCCTAAGGTCTTGGATTCAAAACTCGGTGTGAGCAAAAATACTTCTCGGGCTAGAGACAGTGGGTTTTCCCGATTATAATCGGTTTCTTCTTAAATTGAAGATTGGTATATGAAGAGACAATGTCGTTGAGCCCAAACATATCGTTTATTGTTATTATTATTATTATAGAGTTTATTTTTAAAATACAAAATATTTGGAGATGTTATAGACATACTTTACTCAATTTAAACGACTAGAGTTGATTTTGGTTACATGTCTTTTATTTCTAGTCATATATAATATTAAAAGTGTAAAGTATGAGACTATGAGTCACGAATAAAGTGTTGGTGTCTAAATTAATGGTACGGACAAATGTCATACTCGTTTAGAAAAAATATTGATTTCATACCAAAGTGCTTTTATAATTACTTATTTTCTATCTGATTATTTAATTAACAATGTTATTAATCTGTTTTTTTTTTTGGAACGACGAAATAAATTAAAAACAAACAAGCTCAAGGCGAGCTAGGAAAAGTTATATGGAAAGAAACAGATTACGAACCAAGTAAAAGAGTAAAACACAATAAGGTCAAACAATCCCCGTTTTGAACTTTTGTAGGTTGAAAAACATGAAGATTCCTCAAACGCCAAATAGCCCACCAAGTCGTGTATAAAATGACATGAAGAACCTGTTTCATTTTTCTCGATTGAATGATAAAAGTTTGAAGGCGAAGTTGGAATGAGCCAAGCGATGTCTAGCCAAGCATAAATCAAGTCCAAGGTGTTCACAAAAATCAAACAATGACCAAATAAATTACTTGACGATTCCACATGTAAGTTGCATAGAGGGCAAAGAATAGAACAAATCTCAATACCTCGATGTGAAAGATTAAGACGAGTAGGCAATCGATCAAGAAAAGGTCTCCAAACAAAAATATTGACTTCTTATAGACGAAACGAATCCATCGAGTCTCGAAGTCAACCATAGGAATATAGCCACAATCAATACAAGAACGTATGTCTCTAATAGCGAAGGAATCAACACCACCAAAATCCCAAACCCACCTGTCATTAGTATATGATAAATGAACCTGCTCCAACATCGTATAAAACAAAATGAATTGCTCTTCTTCAGCGCCACTTCTAATCAGACGTCCCCAAAACCAAGACCAACCTGAATTATCATGATAATTAACAATTAAACCAATCTCATTCAACGAAAGAGCAAATAACCGAGGAAAAACTTGACAAAAAGGCCTATCAGCAACCCAAACCTCCATTCAAAACGCGTGTCATCATTTCCATTACCAACTTGCCTATGAATGACATGAGAGGGAACATACTCTGACTTGTGGACACTAGATATTGTCGAGACAATGCGATTCCACACACCAGTAGGCTTGCCAATCTTACCACGACCAAATTTAGTAACATGAATGGCGCGAATCACACGATTCCAAAGAGCATCGGGGCAATAAACAAATATTCATTTCCATTATAAAGCATAGCCATGTTTATGACAAACTCTCAATCCCAAAACCACTATGATCTTTACTAGCAAGAACAAGAGACCTAATTAATAATGGTGCTATTTTTAGTTAATAAAGGTATTATTTTATGGAAATTACATGTTTGAAATATGCTTTATTTCAACATCAATCACTATTTGTTATTTTGCAAAAGTTAATGTGGAGAATTGAATTTTTTTTATTCAGGCTCTAAAAGGACCAAGGTTCATAGAATGAAGCGGCCTCTACTGTTTTGTTTTGGTTTTGTAAAGTAAGTCCTATAAAACTCCAAACTTTTCTCACAAGGTCATCTTTACTTTGTTGCTTTTGTAACTACTACATACTTTGTTTTATATCCTATATGTAACTCTAACCTGTACGAACATGTAGAAAATAGTGGTTTAATGAGTGTAGTCGTGTAATATAACGCTTAAGTCATAAGTTTGATACTTTGAGCGTTTGACTTTTAATATTAACATCGTGACGCAACCTCTTAATATTTCCGTTATCTTTTATTTATACTTTAACAATGCACCACCAATGGGCATTTGTCCCAATGGTATGGGGATGAAGGTTAGAGCTTGGGGACCTTGAGGTCTCAAGTTCAAACCTGACTCAAGGGGGTTTTTCTCAAGTGGTGAGTTTCCTCCTTGATGGTGTTCCTGAGTGAGCCAAGCCTGGAGTGTCAAAATCAGTATGGACGGTTGCAATCCCGTCTCAGGAAGGCTCACTCGGGTATTGAAGATTTGGGGAGTAGTTCCAAACGCCGTTAAAAAAAAAACAATGCACCTGTTTTACATATCCATGTTATCTTCGGAGCAACGGATGATAGACAAAAAATCTAATAGTAGAAGGGACAAATAGGTGGGTGACAGTCCACTCCATGTTACATCACATATTGATATTGTTTGGCTGCATATAGAAATAGCGACATTTGGTATATGGTATATGTGAAATAAAAAAGATATAAAGATCAATAAAGCGTGGTTATGAGGTTATATGTGTAAAATAAGAAGGCATTTTGATAAACCAATGATATCATTTCCACCTCATCAAATGTATTGTAAATGCGCTCCATTAGAAATGGTCTAACTACTCACGGTATTAACATTAAGGAATTAAGGAATTAAGGAATAGCATATTTATATATGTTATACCTTGTATTTACATGAAGGACTGTATTAAATGATTTATGATGTGTAACAAGACATTTTTATAATGTTAAACTTGTATGGATGGTAAGTAACCAATCATTTATTTTTAATTCTACTTACTATTTAAAAACTATCAAATGACATTTAGCCAAACAAGATATTTTTATTCAATTGGTGCATGTTTAAATTCCACAAATTGGATAATAAGTGGATTTTTATGGTGTATTTGTTTTTAAAAAAACATTTAAAACTCACTTCATCTCATTACTCATTATCGTAACTCATATTTATATTTTAAGGGAATACAAAGCACTGCGTTATATTTGTTGGAGCACTATTCATACTCATATCTATCATTTTATATTATTAGTGAGTGGTAGAAATAGAAAATAAAATATATATATATATATATATATATATATATATAGGGAGAGGATCATTTGAGAACCAATTGGGTTTGAGAACTAAAAAGAACCATTCTAAGCCACTAGTTTATATATATGGAAAACCCCCCATGAATTATAGTGGTCCCACCTGAAATTAGTGGTTGAGATTTAGTTCTCAAAAGTTCTCAAAAGAAAAAGTTCTCATTTGAACCTAACCCTATATATATATATATACATATATGGGGTGGGGATATATTGTAAACCCTTGTGAGTTTGGAAATCTTGGGAAACTAATTGCTTGGTCACAGAGCCTTCCACGTCTTCAATTCTCATTGTGGATAAAAGGGCAAAATGGTCTATTCAACTAAAGGTTGAACTTCTCCTCCTGACATATTCCTTTGTCATCTACTTTTTCTTATATACTTTTTCTCAACAAAAAAGTAATGATTGTACTTTTATATTTAAAAAAAGAGAAGTGTCTTTTCCAATTTCCCTCCATCTAAATTTTCTCTTTTTTTTAAAGTCCAAACACTCTCCCACGACTATTCTTTACTTTTATATCTAAATTTAATTAATTAAATAAATAAAAAGATTCTATAAACTTCAAATGGTCATATCTCACTAAATACTTAACGAAAATAACTTCTGAAAGCGGCGTTGGATTCGTCTCGACGAGACGATTCAGGAGCGCACCATTCTTGATAGGTTTCGTTGCGGATTAATTTAATCAATTAATTCAAAAAATGATTCAATAAACTCAAAATGGCCATATCTCACTAAATATTTAACGAAAATAAATTCTGAAAGCGACGCTGGATTCTTCTCGGCGAGACGATTCAGGAGAGCACCATTGTTGATATGTTTCGTTGCAGTTTGCATAAACTTAGTTACATATGTAACCCCACATCTTATTATGTCAACAAAGGGGTTACCTATCTAACCCACAAATTATTCTTTTTTTTTAATAACCTATGTAACTATAATATAGGGTACCTATGTAACCCAAAATATCATTCACATATGTAACACAAATGGGTTACCCATGTATCCCAAATATCATTCACATATGTAACCAATGTAACTGTATCAGGTTACCTATGTAACCCCAGATATCATTCACATATGTAACCAATAGAGGTTACCTATGTAACACGATAGAGGTTACATATGTAATTTAACATCTTGTTCACTGATTGGTTAAAAAAATATGTAACCAATAGAGGTTACCTATGTAACACAAAGGGGTTACCTATGTTATGTAACCAATAGAGGTTACCTATGTAATTCAACATCTTGTTCACTGATTGGATTTAAAAATATGTAACCAGTAGAGGTCACTTATGTAATTCAACATCGGAAAAATTGAAACCGATAAAAACGATAAAGAAACTTGAATCTGATTGTTGCAATAGCTTAGTATGATGAAACAAGATGTTAAATTACCTATGTAACCACGATAGGTTACCTATGTAACCACGATAGGTTACCTATGTAACCACGTTAGGTTACCTATGTAACCAGTAGGTCCTATGTAACCAATCATGAACAAGATGTTGAATTACATAGGTAACCTATGCGGGTTACATAGGTAACCTCTATTGTTTACATATGTGAATGATATTTGGGGTTACATAGGTAACCTGATATAGTTACATAGATTATTTAATAAAAAGATTCATTGGTGGGATACATGGTAACCCCTTTGTGTTACATAAGTAACCTCTATTGGTTACATATTTTTTAAACCAATTAGTGAACAAGATGTTGAATTACATAGGTAATATTTGCGGGTTACATATTTAACCTCTATTGGTTACATATGTAAATGATATTTGGGGTTACATAGGTAACCTAAGATAGTTACATATGTTACTTTAAAAAAAAGATTCATTGGTTGGATACATGGGTAACCCCTTTGTGTTACATAGGTAACTTCTATTGGTTACATATTTTTAAGACCAATCAGTGAACAAGATGTTGAATTACATAGGTAACCTCTGTAGGTTACATAGATATTTAATTAATAACTGATTCTTTGACATTGCTTAAGTATGTAACCAACCTGGGTTACCTATGTTATGGATCTAATCTGATCGGTTACCTATTTTTGATTCACCTCATATGTTACTCATGTAACCTCAAACGGTTACTCATGTAAGCCTATATTTTTCTTAAGTATAGGTTTACATAATAAGATTCGGGGTTACATAAGTAATTAACTCTATGCAAACACCAACGAAACCTATCAACAATGGTGCTCTCCAGAATCGCCTCGCCGAGAAGAATCCAACGCCGCCTTTAGAATTGATTTTCGTTAAGTATTTTGTGAGATATGGCCATTTGAAGTTTGTTGAATTATTTTTGAACTAATTGATTAAATTAATCCGCTAAGAAACCTATCAATTGTGTTTTGAAACAACTATTCGTTTATGAGGAAAATTGGATTTTAATAATACCAGTTTTGTCTCATTGGCGAATAATAATACGAGTTTTAAAATTTGCACACAATAATACCAATTAATGAGGTAGGTGCTAATAATGAAATACCGTTAGTTGAACACTAACGGTGTTAGTGATTTGCTGACGTGGCAATCTATATGGTTTTTTAAAGCAATTTATTAAAATAAAGGGGTGGTTTTGTAAACTAATAAAAAATGAGGGTTTTATATAAAAAAAATAAAAACCCTATTAACACACCGCCTCCCTCCTCACTCATTTTCCTCCCCCATTTTCCCGGCGAAGAAAATCCGACGGCCACGGTGGTCCGGCGGCGACAATACGATGGAGGTGCGGCCCAAATCTGTCACTCTCCTTCCCTTCTTCCTTCTGAGTTCGATTTCCAACTCCCTGGGTCGATTTCCTTCTCACGGCGGCGGCTAGGGTTTCTAAGCATGGTTTAGACCTCCGATCAAAAGGTATCGGCTCGTTTCTTTTGAGTTCTATCCGTTTCCCTCTTGCTTTCCGATCAAAAGGTAGACCTCCGATCTTGTTGATGACGGTTTTGGAGGTGGCTCGCGGCTGTGACGGAACCCCGGCAGCGGCCATGGCCTCCAGCCGCCGGAAATGGTTCTAGATGATGAGGTTGTGACTGATTTGATCTAAGAAATGGGTGTGGAGAAGATTTGGAGCGTTTGGATATGGATTTGAGTGATAAACTGATTGAGATACCACCGGAGTGGGCCGGAAAACTGCTTTGTATCTCGTCGCCGGAAAACTAATCGAACAGAAATGGGTGGCCTCTCAAACGGGGTCGCCGGAGTCGGAGGGGGAGATCGGAGGGGGAGCCGTGGAGGTGTTCAAGACTTCAAGTCTCCTTCCTTTTTTTCTTTATAAATTTTTATTCAAATTACAATATTAGTCCTTCAATTTATAGAACTTCATTAAGAAACACATACTTTGCCACGTCAGCTGCCAAGTAAGCAACATAGATTGCCACGTCAGCAAATCACTAACACCGTTAGTGTTCAACTAACGGTATTTCATTATTAGCACCTACCTCATTAATTGGTATTATTGTGTGCAAATTTTAAAACTCGTATTATTATCCGCCAATGAGGCAAAACTGATATTATTAAAATCCAATTTTCCCGTTTATGAACTCTTATTAGAATCTTTGTCGTGCAATTATGTTGTGTACTAGAAGTGTTACATATGAAACCCAAAGACATATGTAAGCCAATAGTTACACATGTAAACTGACACTTAAAATATGTAAACAATAAGTTACATATGTAAATCAATACTTACATATGTAACATTTTATATGTAACTCACTACAACATGAAAACATAAAACTTGCATACAAACATCAGGAAATACTGAAAACACATCAGAGCCAAACACATAGAGCTTACATATGTAACATTATTGTTACTTTTATGTGTTATGATAAATGTTGAATTAAAGCCGATTGTTCAAAAAAAAAAACTTAAAAAGGAAATGATAACGAATCATGAAGGGCTGATGTCATCAAATACTCAAACCCAACACAGAAGACTCCCGCGAATCTGATGATGCAACAAGCAAGAGTCCGGCTAACAAGAGAACTTCCGGCGAAGTAACAACACAAGTCCGGCGAACTGAAACCACCGTGAATCAACCCTACTTCTTCGCTAACTGCCCCGAACTAACATACACAACCGCTCAACAACTTTTTCCGGCCAAAATATGCAATTCCGGCCAAATGCGTTTTTCCGGCGAGTTTTCAAAATTTCAAACCGTCATAACTTGATCAAAACAGAACGAAAATCACTTCCGAAAGTTGCCTTGGATTCGTCTTGACTAGGAGAACAATTATAGCACCATTGTTGATATGTTTTGGAATCGTTTTTCAGGCCCAAATATTCAAACCGACGAAGAAGATGACCGGAAAAAATGGAAAACAACTCAAACGTTAACGAAACTCATAAATTGTTGTTGCATTAGCTTTATATGATCGTGTACAACTTGTAGCAACTAAGTTTGATAAAAAACAACGCGGAATCGCAGATTCACCATGGATGAACTCGGATGAACACGCATACCTCATGATGACGGGGTGGTACGATGGAGGCGATAGTGAAGATGGGTGAAAAAAAAGTGGGTTTGAAAGATGGAATGAACTTGAATGATGAAGAAGAAGAATATAGAAATTCAAGGGATTTTATTTTGAATTTGGGAAAATTTAGAGGAAAAATGAAAAGATAAATATGGGGAAAGAAGTGATATGGTGAGATGTGATGTTCATGCATATTATAGGGAAGTGTAGACCTGCAACAAAAAATATGGAGACCAAACTACCCTTTTCATTTAAAAAAAATACAAAAAGTAACAAAAAGGTGATAAAATAAATAGAAAATAAAGGAATTAATTGTAGCACTTGGATTGGGATGATAAAGGGTTAAGATGAGGTTTCCTAGGTTTTCCAAAGTGGGGATGGTTTTCACTTTATCATTTCCCTACATATAATATATATATATATAGAAATATTATTTAACTGAATATAAATATATATGAGGAATAAGATGATAAAGATTTTTTAAAAAATAATTATTTTTGTTAAATTATAATGATATTGATGATGGAGAATAAGATAGAGTGATATTCTAAAAGAAATAAATATTATGGTTTAAGAATTTTGTAATTAAAATTCAAAAATTTTATTTGGTAAGTACTATAAATTAAGATAATAATAACCATTGTGTGTGTTAAAATCTATATAAAAGTTATAATGATTAACTGCTCGTAATATTAAGTTATCAATCACAGGTTTTTTGGTTTAGTGGAAGTCCGGTTACTTCTTTTATGAGGGGTAGTTGGGTCGAGCCTCTGGTGGGTGTGGGTCGGGGTGGCGGGGGGGGGGGGGGGTTACCTGGTTGTTGGGGGGCTTTTCGTCTGCGGGAGAATTTTAAGTTGAACTTAAAACGTCATATAACCGAGACGGTTGAAATCCTGTAAAAAAAAACTCGAAATAAACGTTTAAGGAATAACATACATAATTAGTAAGATTTCTATTAAAAGACATGCTAATAATACACATACCATGTTTTTTCTTACATGGACGACTATATTAAATGATTTGTGATGTAACAATAAAAATTTTATAAGGTCAAACTTATATGGATGGTAGGTAACCGATCATTTATTTTTAATTTCTATTTGCTAAGATATAAGTAAGGCTCACAAAAGCCTTACAAAAGCTAAAGCTATGAATAAGATTACATTGATATAGTTATTGTTTAATGTTTATGAACTACCAGAGTACCAGTAATCCAATTAGAAACTGAATATTGATTTTTTTTAAATAATACAAATTTCGTTACAATGGTAGGCGTATATAATAACTACACTGTACTATCATTTATGATGTATTCGAAGGTATAAATGCAAAAGGAAAAAAAAAACTCACAAAAAAAAAAAAATCGAATTGAAGAAGATTGATTAGAAATATACTTTTGAACCTTTAACATTAATTTTTTCGGGAATGCCATACCACTAGGTTATAAAGCTATGGATTAGAGTTTTTCTTTTCACTAAATTTTGTTGTCAGCGTGTTACGTTGGGGATAATGTGGGTATATAAAATAGTTAAACTATTAAATGGCAGCATAAAGAAAATGAAAATACAAAATGACTATACACCAACATTGAGCAAAAATAATAGAGAAAATAATAAAATGATGTGTAAACACAACAATGTGAAATTAAAACGAACAAACCCTAAATAAAAATACCGAAGAAAAAGAATTAGAAGTCAATTGTTCCAAGGAGCGAACATAAAACCTAAATGTTATGTTATACGACTTTACTCGCTGACACCACCCAACTCGTTTGTTAATTGTGTTATGTTTGCACACGTTTATCCTTGAATAGAATGCTTCTTTTTTTAATAATTCAGAGGCTACCACGTGACGTTCAATCACTGGAGTCGCATGACCTAATCACGTTGGAGTACTATTCATTTGAAATTGGAAAACAAAAATGTATATAGTAGAATGGAACATTAGATACTACTACTTTTTAAGATTACGTGTGTTGGACTTTCTTGGACAAGATTATGGTGCACATGAGTTTCCCATTCTTTGTAGGACATGGATTAAAGGCTGCTCAGGGTCCAGAAAGACATTGGTTCTTGTCAATGGGTCTCCTATGGTTGAATTTAAGGTAACGTGGGGTATTCGGGAGGGTGATTTCCTCTCCTTTTTTATTTGCGATGGTTGTGGAGGCCCTTCACACTCTCATTTTATGACTAGTGTGGTGGGCATATTTTGGGGGATCTCTTTACTGAACAGTGGACTGGTTTTGTCCCACGAGTTCTTTGCAGATTATGCGATGGTTATGAGGGAAAGCTTATGTGGCTAACATGTCTAACTTGGCTTGTAATATGTGTGCGTTTAACTTTGCCTTGGATTAAATGTCAGCTTTCATAAAAGTAGAGTTTTTGGAGTTGGCATATCCCACCTTAGGACCCCATAAATGGCAAACGAGCTTCATTGTTTGGTGGGATATTTTCCTACTATTTGTTTGGGTGTTCCATCGAGTTATAATATGGACTTGGTTAAGAATTATCATCTGATGGTTGATAAGGTCCCAAAAAGGCTTTCTAAATGGAAAATGCAGAATCTTTCATTTTGAGGGTAGGGTTACTCTTGCCAAATCAGTCCTTAGTGCAACCCCGTCATATCATTTCTCCTATTTTCATGCTCTGTGGCATGTCATTTGAAGTGTGGAGGCTATTAGAAGGAGATTTTGTTGGGTGGGGGTGCTTCAAACAACAAAATTGCTTGGGTGTCATGGAAAAGAATGCTAGTGGGCAAAGACTTGGAGGGTATTGGGGTTGGGTCTTTACATACTCTTAACCTTGGTCTCTTGTCTAAATGGTTGTGAAAGTTTTTTTCCAAAGAATTTGGGTTTGCGGGTGAAAGTTGTGTAGTGCTGATCAATCTACAAGAAAAGTGGAGTTATATCCATGCAACAAAAGTAAGGCCCTATAGAACATCATTAAGGTAATGGAGGACTTACAAAAGCTCAACTTGAATTTCAGTTCGTTTCTTAGATGTAAGGTGGGGGACGAAAGGGAAATTAAGTTTTAGCTTGTTAAGTGGTCCTCGTTGGCTTGCTTAAAAGATCAATTTCCATACCAACTTGATCCTGATAAGCAGTGTGTGGTGGCTAAGCAAATCTCCATTGAAGGTGTGGGTTTTAAGTTACTGAGGCCTTGGTGCCATCCTCCTGGCTCTTTTAATCTCGGCTTCGATTTGTCTTTGTGAGCAGGGGTTGGTTGACGTTCGGTTGTCCATTGATAAGGAAAGGTGGGGCTGCGGGTGGATGGCCTTGTTCCTTTTAATGTTAAACTGATTAGGAAGGTGGTGCAACTCGCGATCCCATCTTCTTTTGAGCCAGGTTTACCTTGGCTGCGATGGGTACATCTAAAGGTGAATGCCTTAGGTTGGCGGGCTGGTTTGGATTGAATCCCCTCCAAGTTGAATTTGGTGGCAAAAGGGTGTGAATGTGGACTCACTTTGTATTGGTTGTCTCATGCATGAGGAATCAACGGACCACATATTGGACAATTATCGACGTGCAGCGATGGTTTGGGACTCAATCATCCGATGGTGCAAAGCCCCAAACTTGCTTCTTTTGTTGGTCAACAATGCTCTTCAGGCTCATAACTGGTGGACCAGTTATGCTAAAATGAGCAACAAGGTTCACTATATCGTCTCTCGCTCTTTGGACTTTATTAAAGTAGGAACAATAGGGTGTTCTCGAATCGCAATAAGACGGTGACTGGGTTGTTGGGGAGATCAAGATCATGTCCTACTTGTGGGTTAAATACATAAGAAATGTCTCCTATACCGAATAAAACTGTTGGTAATTTTCATTTTTATTTGTCTTTATACTCCTAACCTCTCGCTAGTTTTTTCATTTTAATATACCGCATAAACAAAAAAGAAAGTAAATAAACAATAAAAGCTATCACATATAAATAAGATTTGCTTTAAATAAAAACATATATAAATAAAAAGTTTAAAAGTTAACACAAATTAAAGTCTTAAAACTAAACATATGTTTTTGTAAGTGTTTGCCCACTTCAATGGATGCAAAAGGAAGGCTTGGGTGGTCCAAGGTATAATTCACACGGCGTGTTGGGTTATTTGGAAAGCTCGGAACGATGCGGTCTTCAACAAAAGTCGTGTCATAGTTCAAAAACTCATTACCGACATCATGACTTTGAGTTTTCATTGGGTCTCTATTCGCTGTAAAAAAGGGGTGGGACTTGGAGAATTGGTGTGCTTTTGATTTCCATATGTAACTCTCTTCTGTTCTTTTCCCGGCCCTAGTGCCTTGCTAGGTGTCGGGTTTGTTGAATTGAAATCGCCGTTCAAAAAAAAAAAAAAAAACTAAACATATGTATCGCACGTGACCCAATTGTGTCTTAAGCTCTAACTCTTATGTCCAATGTCGGTTAAACACTTAAACCTATACATACAACATCATTTTATACTTGTAAAATCTTTTTGTGTTTTAAGTGTTTGTAAACTGTAAAGGTGTATAAACTAGTGACGGTACAAAAAGGTTAACGGCGAAACCCCACCACCGCGCCGCCACCACCACCACCGCCGGACAACCACCGTCCACAACTTCAAGATTCAAGATTTAAGATTCAAGATTTAACCTTTGTTAACCCCACCGACAGCAATCTCAAAGGGTTCATCAAGATTCATCAAGACGATGATTTCCCACTTTGTGTAATTACTATTTTACCCCTCCCGGACCCTCCAAGAACCACCGTACGCGGTGGGACCCGCCATCTTCCAAATTTACAACTCACACTCTCTACTTTCTCTCTCTAAAATCATCAAAGAAAAACCCTCTCACAGATCCATCAATGGATCTGCGTCTGCATCCCTTCTTTATTACGCGTTGAGCTTTCAAGTTTCATCACCAATTTCTCTTTCTCTCTCTCTAGAAAACTCATCACTTTCTCTCTCTAGAAATAACCCCATTGACAATTAGGTTTTCATCTCCCCATCAAGAAACGAATCAATCAAACCTACCAATTGATTATTTTAATAAATCTTTGGGGGGTTTTTGTAATTTATTCTTTTTCATCACTTATATTTGCTGTTTCCATTTCACTTTCACTGGTATCATAATTGGGTTTTTTTTTTTTCTACCTCTTCGACGGGTGTTTTAAGAGAGCGAGATAACACAAGTTTAGAGAGAGAAAGAAAGAGATAGAGAGAGAAAGCTCTCAACTTTCTTGATGGGTATTTCGCAGAGATTTATCTTGTGAGGTCGGCATCTCTCAAGTACGTGTTACTCACGGTGTTTTATGTGTTGAGTCAGTGTGTGTAATTTGGTTCAATGGATACAAAAGGGCGGCTTGTAGCAGGTTCACATAATCGGAATGAATTTGTTCTAATCAATGCAGATGAAGTTGGAAGGGTAAGTTCGAATCCCCAATCTGAATCTTTGTTTATCTGAACTGGGTTTCAAATTTTGATTCAGTTTATTGCTTAATTTGCAAAATCTTGATATGCTAAACTGAA
This sequence comes from Deinandra increscens subsp. villosa, assembly GCA_039602395.1. Taxonomy (NCBI): domain Eukaryota; kingdom Viridiplantae; phylum Streptophyta; class Magnoliopsida; order Asterales; family Asteraceae; genus Deinandra; species Deinandra increscens. The sequence goes on along the minus strand of JBCNJP010000002.1, from coordinate 12,291,260 downwards.
ATTTGTGCATTTTGTAGTCAATTTTCTTGAAATAGTGTTCAAGAATCAAGAAATTACCCTTTTGGATAAAAAACAGTGCACATATGTTAGATTTGGGTTTCAAGCTTATAACTTTGTTTGAACTTTCCATTAATTTGGGATCTGTGGGTCAAGATTTTCATAGATTAGAAGTTGACTTTGGATTTAGATTTAGATGAAGAACTTGTTAATGGGTGTTTGATATCTTGATCTGAAGGTGAGTACTGAGTTCAATTTCTTTTTAACAGGTGACATCTGTAAAGGAATTAAGTGGACAGATTTGCCAGATTTGTGGTGATGAAATTGAAATAACAGTTGATGGTGAACCATTTGTTGCTTGCAATGAATGTGCTTTTCCAATTTGTAGACCTTGCTATGAATATGAAAGAAGAGAGGGTAATCAAGCTTGCCCTCAATGCAAAACTCGATTTAAACGGATCAAAGGTAGCGATAATCATCTTTTTGTTGGCAAATTTTAGTTGAATTTCAAGATTTTGTGAAATTAATAAAGTGGATCATGGTTAGGGAGCCCAAGAGTTGATGGTGATGAAGATGAGGAGGGATTTGATGATTTGGACAATGAGTTTGATCTTGCAAATGGTGTTTCTAATTCGGACTTTTCCTCACACCTTAATACCGGGCGTGGTCCATATAATGGTTCTGGTTTTGCTTCTTCTGAGGTGGATGCCGCCACTCTAAATCCCGATATCCCTCTTCTTACTTATGGTCAAGAGGTAGTAATATAATAACATTCTTTTCTTTGTATTAATTAGATGCAAAAGTTCTTTAATTTATGACACCAAGTACATAAACTGTCATAGGTCATTGGCTGAATAAAGATTTGTGATTTTTTTTGTTTATGATCATGTTTGTTTATCATAGGATGATGGGATTTCGGCTGATAAACATGCTTTAATCATCCCACCATTTATGAATCGGGCAAAACGAGTTCATCCTATGCCATTTTCTGACACTGCTTCATCGGTTTCTTGTAAGTAATTGGCTTATTATCAAAGTGTAAGCTTTAAGGTTTCATTTTTAATAGTTTCTTGGATTAATTTTTATGTTTGTTGTTGGATTTTTTATGTTTTAGTGCCGCCTCGACCCATGGATCCTAAGAAAGATTTGGCGGTTTATGGGTATGGAACAGTTGCGTGGAAAGATAGAATGGAGGAATGGAGAAAAAGGCAAAATGATAAACTACAGATGGTTAAGCATCAAGGAGATGGTGGTCATAACAATGGAGATGTCGATGATCCTGATATGCCAAAGTAACTACATTTTTTCAATATGATTTTTTCAATATGATTTTTTCATAATTAGTGGTCATTAATTTAACTCTCGACTCATTATAGATTGGTTTGAAAAACATTTTTTTTTAAATCAGAAATGACACAACTTTTGGGTAGAGTAAGGTACTTGTTTTTTTGTGACACGTGTGTCGATTGTCATTATTACAAATTATTATGCTATTGCTTTAAGTCTCCAAGATTTTGTTCTTTATGTTTGTGAAAGGGTATTTGAGGTACTTTATATGGAGTTTTAAACTTTAAGTAAACTATGTCCCTATTCAAACTTTGACTTAAGTTTGACTGCAGTAAACTGTAGTTGATCTTTGTGTTGCTTGCTCTAGACACCATACATGTATACAAGGGTTTCCATCAAGTGAGAAATGTGAGAAACAAATTGATTCACTAATTTTATAATGCTGATTCACAGCTTTACATATTGGTGCAAATTAATAAAATATTGAAATAGTGTTAAGTGTTACAAGATTAGTGACTAGTTTGCTTCATGAATATATACTTTCTCATTTGATCCTCACTTCATATATATGTGCCTCTAAATAAATAAATGTTAAAGTTGCAAGTTTTTCGAAGGATGCCATTTATCTAAATCTGAATTTTTTTTTTTGTTTTTGCATAGGATGGATGAGGGAAGGCAACCACTTTCAAGAAAGTTACCGATTTCTTCAAGCAAGATAAGTCCATACCGAATGGTGATATTGATTCGTATGGTGATTCTCGGACTCTTTTTTCACTATAGAATCCTACACCCTGTTAAAGATGCATACCCCCTGTGGCTCATATCAGTCATTTGTGAGATTTGGTTCGCGGTATCATGGATTTTTGACCAATTCCCAAAATGGTTCCCAATTGAACGTGAAACATACTTAGACCGATTGTCACTAAGGTATGTGGGTCCCCTCCCATCCCCGCTTTAGCTTTTTTACGGTTGATTTTTTGTATGTTTGGCCTTCTAACATGTCAAACTGCTAAAGTTCGCAATGCTAGTTATAAAGGAAATAGTTTGAACAACCTAAAATTTCCACCCAAAATTTATTAGAAAATGCTTAAAATATCGTAACTTATTATTACTTTAAAATTTAAGTTAATGTTGAAGTATTATAGTTATTAATAATCTTACTTATAACATTAGTTATTTATAAATGTTAAGAAAAGAAAAAAGAAAAAAGTCTTTGCGGTCTTGTCCAACCAGGCTTAAAACCTTTTAAATTGTTTTGTAAAAAAATTAGAATATCATTGTAACAATATAGTTTCCTAATCATGCTTAAACCTTAGTTATTTGTAAATTTCAAGAAAAGAAAACACAAAAAGTGTTTGTGGTCCGCTCCAACTTGACCTGACCCACACCCACCCGTTTGCCACCTCTATTTATTTACCATTTTTTGTAGACTAAATTTATGAAAACTTTGTTTTTTAGGTATGAAAAAGAGGGGAAGCCGTCTGAATTGGCTCCCGTAGATGTTTTTGTGAGTACAGTGGACCCGTTGAAAGAACCGCCACTAATCACTGCCAACACAGTGTTATCCATCCTGGCGGTGGATTACCCCGTGGACAAGGTTGCTTGTTACGTCTCTGATGATGGTGCTGCCATGCTTACCTTTGAAGCTCTCTCAGAAACATCAGAATTTGCACGAAAATGGGTCCCATTTTGCAAGAAATTTAGCATAGAACCACGAGCTCCCGAGTGGTATTTTGCGGAGAAAGTTGATTATCTTAAAGATAAAGTACACCCCTCGTTTGTTCGGGAACGCCGTGCTATGAAAGTAAGAATATTATTGTGCTTTTTTTGGTCAATATGTTGACTTTTAAAATATAATGACCACACTTGCAAAAATAGGCATTAAACACTACACTTAGTTGAAAACTTGAATAAGTAATTTTGATGAAGTTAAGGCGATGCGTGTACTTAAAACTAAAAAGACATCTTTTTTTTTTCCGAATTTGATCGTTCTTTGCATTTTTAGAACAGAAAGTCAAATACAAAGTCAAAGGTTGATCATTTGAGCTTGTTTTCTTTTCTTGATCCAGTGATGGACTTGTACTAATTATGAACTTATTGAAACACAGAGGGATTATGAAGATTTTAAGGTAAGAATAAATGGGCTTGTGACAATGGCACAAAAGGTTCCAGAAGAAGGATGGACGATGCAAGATGGTACTCCATGGCCCGGTAATGATGTTAGGGATCATCCCGGAATGATTCAGGTAAGTGTAATTTTTCAACTTTTTGGAATGACTTGAATATAAATTAATGTTGATTATATTTTAATTATCATTGTTGTTATTTTTTTTTTATATAAAAATAGGTTTTTCTTGGGAACAATGGTGTCCATGACATAGAAGGAAATGAGTTGCCTCGTCTTGTTTATGTTTCTCGTGAAAAGAGGCCCGGATTTGATCACCACAAGAAAGCCGGTGCCATGAATTCTTTGGTATGAAGTTTTCTTGATTCTTGTTACTTTGTTAGTTTACATCGAGGTGGCAATTCCGACCCTTTGGTTTTGCCACCTCTAAGTTTACATGTTTAAATACATTTTTTATGGGCATGTTCTAACTTTTGTGTTTTTTCTTTTGAAGATCCGAGTATCTGCCGTCATTTCAAATGCCCCTTATATGCTCAATGTCGATTGTGATCACTACATAAACAACAGTAAAGCACTAAGAGAATCCATGTGTTTCCTGATGGACCCCACATCTGGAAAGAAAATCTGTTATGTTCAGTTTCCTCAAAGATTTGATGGGATCGATCGTCATGATAGATACTCGAATCGCAATATCGTGTTCTTCGATGTATGCACCGACCTCTTCGACTTTCTTTGACTTTTTCTAGTGAATTTTTTATAAGATGAAGTCATCTTAATTTCTGTTTTGTGTTTAGATTAATATGAAAGGGCTTGATGGGATTCAAGGGCCGATATATGTTGGAACGGGTTGCGTGTTTAGGAGACAAGCTTTGTATGGTTACGATGCCCCGGCCAAGAAAAAAGCGCCTGGAAAAACGTGCAATTGCCTGCCTAAATGGTTATTATGTTGTTCCTCATCGAGAAAGAAGAAAGCCAAAGGGAAGTCCAAGGAGAAGTCGACAAAGGGTAAGAAGAGCAAAGAGCCTTCCACCACCCAAATACACGCTTTGGAGAATATCGAAGAAGGAATTGAAGGTAGGTGTAATGTCTCTAACGGGTACCGATTTTGAATTATTTGGTGGTGTAAAATTGATAAAAGAGGTTACCTTTTTTGTAGGGATTGATAATGAAAAGTCATCCCTTATGCCTCAAATAAAGTTTGAGAAAAAATTCGGTCAATCTCCGGTGTTTATTGCTTCGACACTTTTGGAAGAGGGCGGCGTTCCTCCGGGTGCCTCCTCCGCTTCATTGTTGAAAGAAGCCATTCATGTGATCAGTTGTGGTTACGAAGATAAAACCGAATGGGGAAAAGAGGTACACGAAGAAACAATAACAAATTAAAATAACTGAAACTTTTTTGTCCATTACGGTTATATAACTAACTAACTAACTAACTATTGTTTGTAAAACAGGTTGGATGGATTTACGGTTCGGTTACTGAGGATATTTTAACGGGCTTCAAGATGCATTGCCACGGGTGGAGATCAGTTTATTGCATTCCAAAGAGGCCTGCATTTAAGGGTTCGGCTCCTATCAATCTTTCGGACCGTCTTCACCAAGTTCTTAGGTGGGCCCTTGGGTCGGTTGAAATCTTGTTTAGCCGACATTGCCCAATTTGGTATGGCTATGGCTGCGGTTTGAAACCGTTGGAAAGGTTTTCGTATATAAACTCGGTTGTTTATCCGTTGACTTCCGTTCCGTTGCTTGCTTATTGTACACTTCCAGCCGTATGTCTTCTCACCGGCAAGTTTATTGTCCCTGAGGTACGAAATTATCTATATCTATACTTTATTATAATACATAGGAGGAGGATAAATTTGTCAATTACTTAAAAAAGTAAGTTTCCAGGGGTAAAATACTCTTTTAAACAAGGAATTAAAATGATATTTTTAATGGAAACTAAAAATTAAACAATCATGTTATATATGTAAGTAGAATAATAAGTTAAGTACGATAAATTTGTACCGCATTACAAATTGTCATTACCGAAACATCACGTGGGTTTCTGACCAGTTATTAGTAACGAATAACAAGAAACTCTTATATCCTTCTAACTAATGATGACGAGATTATTATATCGTTGTTTACAGATAAGCAATTACGCGAGCATTCTCTTCATGCTCATGTTTTTATCCATCGCGGTTACAAGTATTTTAGAAATCCAATGGGGCGGTGTCGGGATAGACGATCTATGGAGAAACGAGCAGTTTTGGGTGATCGGTGGCGTGTCGTCTCATCTTTTCGCCCTTTTCCAAGGTCTTCTAAAAGTCATAGCCGGAGTCAACACAAATTTTACGGTCACCTCAAAAGGAGGTGACGAGGGTGATTTCGCGGAGCTCTATCTTTTCAAATGGACCACCCTCTTAATCCCGCCGTTGACCCTTTTAATCATCAACATAATCGGTGTGATCGTGGGGATATCTGACGCGATTAGCAACGGGTACGAGTCATGGGGCCCGCTTTTCGGACGGCTGTTTTTCGCCATATGGGTGATTTTACATCTTTACCCTTTCCTTAAGGGTATGATGGGAAAACAAAGCGGTGTTCCCACGATTCTTATCGTGTGGTCGATCTTGCTGGCGTCGATCTTCTCGCTTTTGTGGGTTCGGGTCAACCCGTTTCTGGAGAGAGGTGGGATTGTGTTGGAGGTTTGTGGGTTGGATTGTGATTGAAGATATACAGAAAGTGAAGAATAGGCAGGAAAAAGAGGATGAAGAAGAAATGTTTGTTAGTGAATGTGTGTAGATAAAGTTGTTGGAAGATTATGATACAGTGATGGTTGATTTTTCAAAGTCTTTTTTTTTTTTTGTTATAAATTTGATGATTAATTCTTTTGAATTTGGGTAATTTTTGTGGGTTGTGAGGGATAGACTTCAAGAATGATGAATCTGTCTGTAATCCCAGGAAGAACATAAAGTTTAGCTTTTCAGTTTTCAGTGTAATTTAATGTTTTGTTAAGAGATGTTGAATATTATGTATGGAATACTTGAAAATGTTCTCCTTATATGTCGTTAAAATCGATACTTCTTGTCAATGTTTTATCTTCAAAGTTTTATGTAATTTTATCCTTTTGAACATAAAGGAGGTGGCCGTAAACAATGGCCATGTCCATGGTCCTTCGATACGACCCATTTATCTATTCGGATAAATGGTGTTGCAATAAGACCCATTTATGTCGTTACTATTTATCCATTCGGATAAATAGTAATTATCTTAAAAACCGGATAACATGTCCATGATGCTCCAATGAGACTCACTTATGTCGTTAAAATCGACCATTTTATCATTGTTTTATGTAATTTTATTGTTTTGAACATAAAATAGGAAGTGGCTACAAACAATGGTCATGTCTATGGTGCTACCATGCGACCCATTTATCCATTCGGATAAGTCGTGATTATGTTAAAAACCGGATAACATGTCCATGGTGGCAGCAAACTATGGTCATGTCCATGGTCTTGCGATGAGGAACCCATTTACGTCATTAATATCGATAATTTTCGTTAATGTTTTATGTAATTTTGTTGTTTTGAACATACACTAAGAGGTGGCGTCAAACAATGGTCATGTTCATTGATTGGTTATTGAAAATGTCATTTCATTGGTTCACTATCCGAATCAGTTGTAATTATTCTAAAAACCGGATACCAATAAAAATAAGAGTAAATTGTCATTTTCGTCCCTGTGGTTTCGCTCAAAATTGTCAATTCAGTCCAATACTTTAAAAATTGCCAATTTCGTCCTTGTGGTTTGCAAAAATTGCCAATTCAGTCCAAAACCAGAAACTTTTGGACTGAATTGACATTTTTGCAAAACCCCAGGGATGAAATTGGTAATTTTTATAATATTTTGGACTGAATTGGTAGTTTTTTTCAAACCACATGGACGAAATTAACAATTTTTTAAACTATTGGACTGAATTGGCTATTTTGAGCAAACCACAGGAACAAAATTGACAATTTACTCTAAAAATAATTTAACATATATAACCGTTGAATAGAGAAGTAAACACGGCTAAACAATATACAACCAACGGTTTGTTTACATATGGGCCATGGATAACGATCCATAAATCTTGTTACAACTTGCGAGACGTATGTGTCATATTTACAATAGTCTAGGGAGCTTCTGGTGCTGACATAAAACCTCAGGGTAAATTATGTAAATTAAGCTGATTATATACCACCAGCTAGGGTTTTACATCTTGTTCACTGTGCAACCACCATCGCCGCACGGCCATCTTCGCAGCAGGAGGTTCCGATTTCTCTCTAAACTCTTTGCATTTTCATACACATTTAATCTCTGGATCCTCGATTTCATTCAATTATTTGATTTTTATCTATGTTTGTTCAAAACCCTAAAATTGATTTGTGAATTGTTACAGAACGATATGGATCTGAATTCGTATGGTTTCAATCGTGGATTTGTGAATTTTTGAACAATTTAATCGCTACATTCTGTGTTTTTCATTGAATTAGATCTGCAGAAACGTTAATTGCTGTTTGTTATTTTTAGGTGAAGAAGAAGAAGGATGTCGCACAGGAAGTTTGAGCATCCCAGACATGGTTCCCTTGGATTTCTTCCAAGGAAACGTGCTGCTCGCCATAGAGGAAAAGGTATTGTTTTTTTTGTTTTTTTTTTGTTATTTATTTGGACATTATATTTCTGCAAATGCCTTTTTTTTATCTGTGATTTTTGGTTGTGGTGTAAGATGTTTGCTCTTTAAGTTTTGCATTGAGTTCTATTTTCTTTTTTGAATAGTCTTTGAATTTTAAATTTCGCCTTGTGTTATTTTGGTTGGTCATGATATTTTTAAAAAGCAACTGTTTAACAACTTTGGAGGTTTTATATCAAAGACTTGTTGCTGACTCTTTAATCATATTTAACCGAAACAATATAATGCCAAGGAAGTTTCTCCTTTTGTTTGGCATTTTGTTTTCATAGTTGATATATGATCAGAAGTGACTAAATCAAAACACTTTTAAGCTGGGAGTTTGTTTTGTTATACTCAACTTAAAAGTTGCTATCTTTTACATGATTACTATTGTTTTGTGCTTTTAATGTTCATTACATGTTACATGATGCCATAGGGGATGCAATAAAATCCTATTATTTATCTATCATAATAGATAGAAATATGTTGTATGAAGTAAAGTTACTGGTTAACCATCTCTTCATTCTCTCTTGCAGTGAAGGCTTTCCCCAAAGATGACCCTACCAAACCTTGCAAGCTAACTGCTTTCTTGGGCTACAAGGCTGGGATGACCCACATTGTTCGTGAGGTCGAGAAACCTGGATCAAGTAAGCCATTTTCAATGTTCAGTTACTTTTTGTTTTCTTTTTAGTTTTGTATTAGAATAATAATTTTTTAAATATTTATGATCGGTTTTGATATGAAGAGCTTCACAAGAAGGAAACATGTGAGGCGGTTACCATCATTGAAACGCCTCCAATGGTAGTTGTTGGAGTCGTGGCCTATGTCAAGACGCCACGTGGGCTTCGATCTTTGAACACAGTCTGGGCCCAGCATTTGAGCGAAGATATTAAGAGGAGGTTCTACAAGAACTGGTGCAAGTCCAAGAAGAAGGCTTTTACTAAATATTCCAAGAAGTTTGAATCTGATGAGGGGAAGAAAGATATTCAATCCCAGTTGGAGAAAATGAAGAAATACGCAACTGTTATCAGGGTCTTGGCTCACACCCAGGTAAAGTATACCTGTTTTTAATGCCTTTAACAAACCACAAGATGTAGCATGTTTTTTTTTTTTTTGCTAATGAAGTTGCGTTTTATCGTTTTTGTTTACATAGATAAGGAAAATGAAGGGGTTGAAGCAAAAGAAGGCACATCTGATGGAAATCCAAGTCAACGGTGGCACCATAGCCCAAAAAGTGGATTTTGCCTATGGGTTTTTCGAGAAACAAGTCCCAATCGATGCTGTTTTCCAGAAGGATGAAATGATCGACATAATTGGTGTCACAAAGGGAAAAGGTTACGAAGGTGTCGTGACCCGTTGGGGTGTGACCCGTTTGCCTAGGAAGACTCACAGGGGTCTTCGAAAGGTTGCTTGCATTGGAGCATGGCACCCTGCCAGAGTCTCCTATACCGTTGCTAGGGCTGGTCAAAACGGGTACCATCACCGTACTGAAATGAACAAAAAGATTTACAAGCTTGGTAAAACTGGACAAGAAACCCATACCGCTATTACCGAGTTTGACAGGTTAGTTAGTTATTGAGTTCATTTCCAAAAGCTTAATAAACTTTTTGTTTTATATTAACTCATGATGGTTACAGGACTGAGAAAGATATAACTCCAATGGGTGGGTTCCCTCACTACGGTGTGGTGAAAGACGACTACTTGTTGATCAAAGGTTGTTGCGTGGGCCCCAAGAAGCGGGTGGTCACTCTCCGACAATCACTGCTTGCTCAAACGTCACGTTTGGCTCTTGAAGAAATCAAACTCAAATTCATTGACACATCGTCCAAATTTGGTCATGGTCGTTTCCAGACCACGGATGAGAAGCTCAAGTTCTACAACCGCAAGAAGGCATGAGAAACAATCTCGTTATTACGGTTTTGAAGCCGTTAAAGTACTGCTGTTATGTTGGTATAATGTTTATTTTTATAGCACATTTTTTTTTAAAATGTATTAAGAGACCAGTTTTGGTGGAGTTTTGTTGGTTTCAATTCAACTTATCTGTTAGGGGTGTTCAATATTGGTTTTTCTTTGCATTTCATGTCGTGAACTCGTAATAGTGCCTTCTCCAGACCAGTTTCCCGGCTCACTATCGTTACATCTGGGTCGGTGGCTGTACCAACATTTGCGCAATGACAGGAAGTGTAATGAACCGTTTTGACAAAACCAGATCCGTTCGGAATTTTCAAACATTTCAGATTTTCGGTTTAACAATAACCGGTTGGATTTTAGGTATTTACTAATGTATATTCTCAAATAATAGTTTTAGATGTTTATAATAGTTTTCCAAAACAAAAGATTCAATTGATAAATTTTGAGAGTAATTGATTTGTTTAAAACGCATACAATGAAAGTTTATGGTTTTCATGCAATTTCAGTATTAATATGGAGATCACGAACTTTGGGCTTGACATGTTAATTAGAGTGTTAGATGGGTCTAGTATTCCTCAATCATATCATAAAACATCACAAACAAAGTTGAGTTTAAAAACATTAATGATTAATCGAAAATTGATACGTGCGTCTAAGTGCATGCAAAATGTGTTATGTGAATTAAGTTGTTTGATTTTATTTCGATATATGAAATGTTTATATTCATTTTTATTGGCTTAATGGTGGTTGAGATGATGGAAAATGAGTACATGGTGAAAATGGAGAAAACTGTAGTAAAAAACGCCAAATAACGAAGAACCCAGCACGAAAACGGAGCGATCGACCAAGGATGCTCGCCTAGTGTGGCTTGTTGACCGTGAGCCTACCCTGAAGAAACCTCCGTTTTCTCAATGGTGCATGGACTTCTTGAACTTCTTCCTTTCTATGACATCACGCATGACGCACCAAGTCTTCCACGAACTTCTTCAAGCAAAATAACCGCGCATCACTTTCATGGGGTGAGGAGTGGTATTCAACGACGCCATTGTGTCGTGAAAGCCCCTTAACACCTTTCACCAACAAACGCTTCGTCCTCTGTTTTCCCATTGGCTAAATGTCACTATTTTATTTACCAAAGGGACCCATCAATTTTGTTCTCAATCACCTAAAAAGTTCTTTTTTTTAACGGTAAACTTGGATAACTGAAGTGCCACCAATACCACCCGACCATTTTCATCCTCCATCAGGAGGAAATTCACTATTGGTGATAAAACCCACTGCCATAAGCTAGAACCCCTGTCGCCGATGGGACTTGAACTCAAGACCTCCCATTTTTAATATCTTTTGATACTTCACCTCAACCACCCGAGCTAGGATTCATTGGCCCAAAAGGTTTTATTTACCAAAGGGACCCCATCATCTCTATCCTCAAATCACCCTAAAAGAAGTGCTAAATCAGTTGCTTGTGGTTGAAAAAGACAACGGACACAACCAATCATGATCCTCACGCCTCGAAAAGTTGAAACATTTCAAAGCACTTTCTTTTATTCTGTCAAAAAGTACCGAGATATGCTAAGTTGATGTAATCCGAATATTCAATGGAGGAGGTTTTGGTTTTTGTGTGAAGAAGAATCTAGGGTTTTAACTTTTGCCTTTGGGGTAACACCCTATTTTCTCAATTTGGAAACTCCACATCATATCACTGCTTTTTTCCTCTTTTCTTTTCATCTCCATATTTTGATTTTGCACATTATGATCTAATACTAAGGCATCCTTCAATTCTGCTATACAAATCATGGATTCAGGTTTGTTCAATGATCAAACTTTAAGCCCGATCCGGTCCAAAACGACATGCTATATCATCTCGATCGGTTTCAGGGTCGAAACATGATATCCAGAAATGATTTCATGTATTTGTTCCTTGGATTTTGACATAGGTAATGGTTGATGCAATGTGTATATATATGTATATTGACATGTACAAGTACAAAAGTTCTACTAGAATGAGGTAGTATTTCAAAAGAGGTTTTTGTTGTTTTTGCATGTTATATTTCAACTAAACCTTAGTGTTTTGCATTTACTTGTAGATTATATTTTAACTAAGTCTTACGAATTGCTATAGTTAAAAGGCTCTGCAATATAAGTATATTGTGTTGTAGATTGACAAAAATGAAATCATCATACTCGACAATCGATCATAGCTCAACCCTTTCTTTCAATCAATTAAAGGGAGGATCGGGACGTTTTACCTATTGTTTATTTTTAGTTTGTTGCGTTCTCTTGTGACTCGGAGCTGGGAGTCTCCATGGAACCAGCTTCTCAAGCCTTTGCGGTATGAGGTAAGCTGTCTACATCCCACCCTCCCGAGAGGCCGAGACCCTACTAATAGTTTATTCTATACTTTTAACTGGTGGGACTTTATTGGGTATGGTTGTTATTCGAAAAAATTCAGTTTACGAGTCGTTTTTTCTATATATATACAAAAGGAAAATGTCATTTGTAAAACACATCTGCTACCGATGAAACCGTCGCACCGTGGGGGTTGCATTCTTGTTATAGTCATAAATCATGTTTGTTTGGTTTTTTTTTTAATTTCAAAATTATTACAACCTAATTATATCTCGGATAAAATTAGGGAAGAGAGGTTGAGATGATACAGACATGTGAAGAGGGATCGTTGATGGCCCTCGTTTGACCTGTTTTGACCCGAAACTTGTATGCATCTAGATGTATGTATGTAAAATGACCCATTTGACCCGAAAATGATATGTTTGTATATGTATAGCATTAGTTTGGTAATTGTTAGTAGGTAGTTAGATGTCAGTATTTGTTAAATGTTAGTAGGTTGACCCGTTTTGACCCAAAACTTGTTTTTCTTTGAACGAACAACATATTATTAAAGAAACTAGCGAGGCGCTAGGAGAGTTACAAAAAGACAAACATACACGAAAAGAAAACAAAACAACGTACACCAAGAGAGAATACTACAAGACGCATAAGGAACAATGTATCACGGTAAATGAATCGAGCCTGTGGCATTGTATCCGAAACAGTCACCCTGCATGTAAATGTATGTATGTAAAATGACCCGTTCGACCCAGAACTTGTATGTTTATATATGTATAGTATTAGTTTGGTAAATGTTAGTAGAATTGGTAAATTTTAGTAGATATATAAATGTTAATAGGTAATTTGATGTTAGTATTTGTTAAATGTTAGTAATCTAGACCAGTTTGACCCGTTTGACCGAAACTTGTATTCATCTAGATGTATGTATGTAAAATGACCCATTTGACCCGAAACTTGTATTTTGTATATATATGACATTAGTTTGGTAAATGTTAGTAGAATTGATAAATGTTAGTAGAATTGGTAAATGTTAGCAGGTAAAATGACCCGTTGGACCTGAAATTTGTATGTTTGTATATGTATGGGTTAGTTTGCATCTAGATGTATGTATGTAAAATGACATGTTTGTCCCTAAACATTTATGCATGTGTTAAGTGTATGAATGTATATTCGGCTGAGAACATATATATATTTTCGTTTTAACCTCACGCTATATTTTTGTAGGATCAAATAACAAGTTTGTTCCAAACCCAACTCTCACAACATACGGGATTGAATATGTGAACAAATAATGTAGGCGACGAGTAAAACGAGGGAGACGGGGAAAACGAATGACGATATTGTCTAATTAAGTAGCTAGTTAGTTTTATGTTCTATTTGTTAGTTTATATGTTTATAACTTATAACTGACTCATTATCGGTCGACATGTCACCCGCTAAAGGTGACATTAGACGCGTTCGACATTACCCCTCAATAGTGGCAACAAATGTCGCCAGATAACGCTCCTGTTTTTTTGTAGTGTTAAGCTCAAACCAAAAAACCAAAAATTTCACTTCTGGCTTGGTTTTAGCTATAAGTATTAACCCACACCGACGACCCATGGGAAAACCATGCACTTCTCTTGTTCCTCTTTCCTATGTGCAAATCTCTAATGACAATAATATATAGCTAGTGTTATATCATAATAGGATTGATATGTATAATATATTATTGTTTTCATCATATCACTAAATGATGCCTATGCATTCTCGACATGCATGAAGATCTCAAGGTACTGTTATCAATATATAATCAAACCCATATCGTTAATCTCACTTGACTCGAATAGAATCGAGTCAAAATTATCTGGTAGATCATGATCAAGAACCGGACATGATTCACCCATGAAAGATGGTGGAAGGGGAGGAAGATCAACATCAAAACCCGGTTTCATTTTCTTGACCATGTTTGACCAACGGCCATGGTGCATCGACCTCAAGATCTTGACCGTTAACCGTTTGTGGTTGATCATAACCAGGAGTAAGCAGTTGAGTAACATTAATCTTTTTAGTTTCAGGGTTAGCAGCAAGAAGCTTTTTCCTCATTTTAGAATTCCAGAAGTTTTTTATGGCACTATCTGTTCTTCCTGGTAAGTATTTAGCAATTTCTGCCCATCTGTTCTCAAATAAATTATAAAAAAATAAATCAATAATATATTCAGAAAACAAAAGGAATAATGAACAAAACCTACTAAAATTAGAAATAAGTACTTATTTCCCAGGTTATTGTGTAGATCTATTATTAGCATGGCTTCTTGTGAAGAAAAGTTTCCTTTTTTTAAACCTGGTTGTAGATAATTAATCCATCTTAGTCTGCAACTCTTGCCACTTCTAGATAACCCTGCTTTAAAATCGATTATAATTATTTTAATAATTAATCAACTAATTTAGCAGCTTTAGAAATAGCATAAAATAATGGATCAGTGTTCAAGTTCTGCTTCAAAAGTAGGGGTGGATCGGAAACGAGTCGAGTCGAGTCCGAGCTTTAAACTTAATAAGCTTGAGCTCGATCTTGGCTCGTGGATAATTATCTAAGCTCGAGCTCGGCTCGTTTATTAAAATTATATTATCATAATTTTATATATAATAATAATCATTATTTTTTTAAAAATTATCTAATAAATTAAATAAAATTTATATAAATAAAAAGCTCGTTAAGGCTCGCGAGCCGGCTCGAGCTCGCTTTGCAAAACTCGGGCTCGAGCTCGTTTATAAACGAGTCCTATTTCAAAGTTTGAGCCCGGACTCGTTAAGACTCAACTTGGCTCGTTTCGAGCTTCTTATTGATTCGATCTCGAGTATCTCACGAACAGTTCGACACGTTTGCGCCCCTGTTCAGAAGCTAACAATAAAAAGTAAATAGTTAATGGTTTGACCCACTTTCTATAGGCAAGGAGGACGAAACATTTTTCTGATTATTTGCAAGTAATATAAGCAGATCGACTAACAGTTTCAATCAATAAGCATTCCTGAGGACTCCTAATACCAATCCTTGAAAAGTAATATATTTGTAATCAATTAATGATCACCATCACTATCACTAGGATATATCATATATATATATATATATATATCAAAAGAAGAGAGGGAGAGACAGAAAGACCAGCCAGTTTAGGAATAAAGCTCCAGCAGCAGCCCTCGCGACCATGGGTTTCTATGTAACGGACAAGTTTTTCATCCTCTTCGGGCGACCATAATCCTCTTCGTAACATGTTAACCGTCTCCCTAACAAGAACGAGATATCGTTGACGAACAAATTGTTATACGTCTGTCTTCAAATATATATGATAAGCAATAAAAAGTGTTAATATCATTGTCATATATGTATAGAATTGTTGATAATGAAATGTGGGGAATAAATTGTAGGTCAGGTTGCTTTTGGTAGGACCACAAAAGATATAAGAGTACCAGGCCCCTTTGAAGCTACATGAAATATTATGTACTTGTAGTTTGTGTAGGGTTTTAAGTGTCGTCACATTTTGGTCATGTTGGTTCCCTTAGTGCGGATAGAATGTTGCACGACTTCATATTATGCCTTGTCATTGGTATTCGTGTGACGAGCACAATCGTCTGAATGCGATGCCTGACCTAAATGAATCGCTTTCTGATTTTGTGGATGGGGAGACGGAAATTCCTACCTCACTTACTAACATGCGATCAAACTTCAAGGACGGGTGATGAAAGGGGGGAGTAAGTCGGCGATTTGGCTTCATCTAGACGTTCCTAGAGACGATTCGCAGGAGAATGAAGCCCCATGCTGCCCTGACTATTTTGTCGGCAGCGCCACACGAAGAGAAGACCAAGAGCCCCTCGCGACACGCGAGAGATGGGAAATCCGAAAAATAATTAAAATTTTATATAAATTTAGGGTTTAGGTTTAATTTCTTTTATTTTCGAATTCCAGCAGTCCAGAAAGCAAAGATTGGTGATTTTGGGTCAAGAACTAGTTCCGGAATCATTAAGTTTTTGCAATCATTCGATGAATTTGACACGTTTGCTTGTTTCAATAATGAATATGTCTGGCTAATTTCTCTTGTAAACTACTTTGGATGAATGATTCTATTAATTCTAATCTAAATCTTTTTTGGATTGTTTTTTTAAATCATCATAGGTTTAAGAGTCAACTATATGTTCTATCTATTTAATCAACTAGTTGTTTTGCATAATCATAGTCACCATCACAACTTTAGTGGCCCATTTTATTTTCTTGTTTAACATGTTGAGAAAGAAAATGTGTAACCCTAGTTAGTTGAGTCCCTATATATTCATGTCATTTGTACTTGTAATCTTTTGTTGCACGTGGACGTCGATCGTATACACATATCCTGTGATCGAACCACGTTAAACCCTCGTGTTCATCTTTTCATTTGTACTTGTAATCTTTTGTTGCACGTGGACGTAGGTCATGCATACACATACCCTGTGACCGAACCACGTTAAACCCTCATGTTCATCTTTTCATTTGTACTTGTAATCTTTTGTTGCACGTGGACGTAGGTCATACACATATCCTGTGACCGAACCACGTTAAACCCTCATGTCCATCTTTTATGTATTATTGCATATCTATTATTTGTGTGTCTGACTTGATCGCTATGTTACAGACCAAACAGGAGAACTCAACCCAAAAGACTAGTCTGATAGGTGAGAGAGTCCATTTGGCCTATAAACATCACATCAGTTGCCCATACAACCAATGTGGGACAAGTCTCATACCTTGCAATGGGTTTAGTCCATAACAATCGACCATCCTTAAGGGCCAACGTCCTCGTTGGTCACGGCCATGTTGGTCACGGTTGGCTCACTCCAGGGCCACCACTCCGAGTCCTGGTACGTCTGGTCACGGCTACGTTGGTCACGGCTGACTCTCTCTAGGCCACAACTCCGCAGACCACCACTCCGAGTCTGGCTCTGATACATTTGATTTGTCCCAGCCCGCGATTCCGTGTCCCATAATTCTCGTTTAGAAGCAAAATCGGAGATAACATTAATCTGGTCTATTTGTTTGGATAATAATTTTGTTTATTATCACTTTATTGTCGATCATCGATATTTGGTTATTGGAGTGGTTCTTTGTTCAAGTCTTGATTTATATCATCGTTAATATTGTCGGATATTATATTTCGTTGCGTTTGTTACTCGGTTACACTTCTCGGTTATAATATTTGTTTTAGAAGTCGATTAGATCTACCGTTAAGTTCTTAAGGTCCGAGCCGTAGTACTGTATCGATTTCTGTAGCCCCAATTGTATCCTCGGTCAGCCGTGTACATGTAATATAATATTTGTGTATTTCTAGTTGGGCTGATTGGGCTGATTGGGCCGATCGCATCATTAAACCTAACAACCAACCCAAAATCTTTGTAATCCATCAACTTAGCCAACCCAAAATCGCCAACAACCGCCTCTAATTCTTCATCCTATAAATATTTGTAGTTTTAACATCACGATGAATGAATTTTGGGCCACAATGATCGTGCACATAAGAAAGCCCATAGGGCAATCCTAAAGCAATTCGCTTTCGGGTAGGCAATTTAAAGGTGGTTCATTTGGTGGTCATTCTATAAACATGTAAAAATTATATATTTTTATCCGAAATAGCAAAATAAATTATTATAAAACTCAAGAAAAGAAAACGAAAAAGAAGACCAAGCGAGCCATTAACTCATACAAAAGTTACCCGTTTTGACCTGAACGCGCTTCAAGTCGTCACCCAACTCGTCCTAATCTCACACATTTTTTCACACTCTTCAATAGACCAAAAAGATCAACGTTAGTACCTCTCAAACATGAAGCTACACTGCCACTAGCCAATACGCATAAATTACCAATTTTTTCCGGAAATTCTCGTTGTCTCACCGTTAAAATCAAAGGGACGAACAACCCCTTTGTTCCACTTGGCTCTTACTTTCAAGATCATTGTTACTATTGGAGCCAATTGAACATACTAATAACTGAACTCCATATTGCTATGAGAGTCGTCCCTCGCTTACTTCATATTCTAAACACTCTCAAATTCTTAATTTAAGTATTTTTTTAAAGTGAATTACAAATTTATTATTTAAGTTTACACGTTTTATAATTTTTTTTTTAAACTTCAGTAATAACGGTGAGTGTCATTTATATCGTACAAACTTTACAAACCCATGAAAAAAAATGTCACGGTTTACAAGTAGATTAAATTAAATAAAAAAATATTACTCCAGAAAAACAAATGTAAAAAACCGAAATTGAGAAAATTGAAGACCATATTTTCACATGGGTCAAAGTGTGAGGATCGAAAGGCATGCAAAGAAAGGACAAGAAGTAGAAATTAAGTGTCTCCTGTGTCCTGACACCTCCACGTGGAATAGGTACCGCCTTTGTGTTTTTTTTCTTCCGTATTTTTTAGGATATATTTTTTAACGTTAATTTGTAACCCAAGATTATTTACACTAGTTATCATACTTTAAGAAAAAATCAATTTTCTAAATGGTGGATAAAAAACTTATCAGATTATAGATCAAATCATATCATCTTTCTATCCTGAGTCTTTCATTCATTATTTTGGGATATATTACTACGAAAAAAAACAAAATGTAAACTTGATGATATTTATTATTACTTTTTTTTCAATATACTATAGTGAAAAAATACAATATATTTTTAGAAGTATGTTGTAAAAGATTAAATAAAATAAGTTGGAAAAAGTTAAATAAAGTTTTCCATAAAAGAACAATTCAATCAAATGATCGGTTTTTTTTTTTTAAAGGCAAATTTGGATCACTGACGGGGGCATTACCCATCCACCCGATCATCTCCAATCCCCATCAGGAGAAAACTCACCATAGGTGAGAAAACCCCCTGGCCCAGCCTGTAACCCCCATTTATTTATTTTTTGTAACAAGTGAGACTTGAACCTAAGACTTTCCCATTATAATGTCTTGGGTACCTCCCCCTAGCCAATTAGGTTAGAGATCATTGGTGATCGGCTTTTAGTATAATGATATCCATTGTGTCGGCTTTTAGTATTGGACCTAAACTGGCCCGTGGGCTAACTCCAATAACAACTTAATAATAATAACTTTGTACAATACTTTATCTCCATACAAAATTGAGCGAAAAATCATATAGTTGTATGTCTTTCTCCCACATTGTTTATTTTTCTTTGCCATCATCTTTTTTACACATGCAATGGAATGGCTCAATGGTAAATCTAGTTCTAGATTGTGTAATTCCTACACAAGTTTCCAATATAATATTTGGAATAAAAGTCAATTCAACCATAAATTATCTCTTCAATGAATTCTACCAACCAAACAAGATTCTAATAAATACATATATATTTTAACTAAGAATTTCTAAATTTTATAAAATAAATACATTAAAACTACCTTAATAGGATTTAAACCACTTAATTTAGAAATATTAGTAACTAGGATAGAACCCGTATGTTATACGGGTTAAATTAGTAAAATATATATATAACTGATAATTTATGCATACTCGTTTTATTACCGGAATCATGTATTAAAATAAAAAGCTAAAATTATCATTCATAATATGATATTGGTGACTTTTCTTTCTTTATCAAAAAATAATATTTAGATTATGTCTCCACTTGTATATTTAAAAAATGCAACATGAACTTTTGTTGGTAAATAAGTGTTTATTGGTATTTATAAGTTTTATAAATATTTATTAAAACAAAAACAATAATAGTTTCAAAAATAATTTGAAATAAAAATAAGATGCAAATTAATATGTGATTGTCATAATTCCATATATATAAATAAATAAAATATAACATGTTTATAAAATAGGATATAATTTCCAATTATAAAGAATTTATTAGGGAGTAGATTTGGGAGGAAAAACTTTTGTGAGAATATAACTGATAATTACCGGAATAATGTATTACAATAAAAACGCTAAAATTATCATTCATAATATGGTATTAGTGACTTTTCCTTCTTTATCAAAAAATAATATTTAGATTATGTCTCCACTTGTATATTTAAAAAATGCAACATGAACTTTTGTTGGTAAATAAGTGTTTATTGGTATTTATAAGTTTTTTAAATATTTATTAAAACAAAAAAAATAATAGTTTCAAAAATAATTTGAAATAAAAATAAGATGCAAATTAATATGTGATTGTCTTAATTCCATATATATAAATAAATAAAAATATAACATGTTTATAAAATAGGATATAATTTTCAATCAAAAAGAATTTATTAGGGAGTAGATTTGGGAGGAGAAACTTTTATGAGAATGAATCTAGTGTTGACATGTGTCAAGAGTTGTATTTGTTTATTAGAATAGAAAGATGATGCATTAGATACGGAAGAAGATGTATTAAAAGATAATCGATAACTTTTATTGATTTGACAAGAATTATAATTGTCAATAGAATTAGAACTAAAAGAAACAAGATAGGATAAAAGTTTAAAAACTTTAGTGTGCACGTTGTGCGGGTGGCCAAGTCTATGATTTCAAATTTCCAACCTTCCGATACTCAAAAGCAAAGCCGTCAAGGGGTTGTATAAACTCAAACCTTCCTTGTCACCCTCGCCGTTAGTTTTAACCAACAAGATGTGTTAAAACCACAATATAATTTAAACCTCAAATTGATTAATATATGAAGTTTATTCTTATAGTTGGTTTATTTATATTTTTTTGTTCTAATGTTGTTTTATGCTTGTCCTTGGCATATGATGGAGAAATCTGGTTGAGACTGAAATTGGTCAAGTCGGGCTAAAGACACAATTGGGTTTGTTGGGCTGCTTGCTGGGCTGGAGTTAACTTTGGATATGGATGCTTATTGATGGACGAATGGGTTGCTTAACCCGGTTGCTGAGATATTAAAAAGAATTCTCTAGGGTTTCAATCATTCGAGCGTTTTTCGTCTACCTGCTCGTTTCCTCTCATCAACTCAGATGTCTTATTCCCTTCAGATTTCTAGGGTTTCTAATTAGTTGAGAGTTCTTGAGAGTTATTCGTGTCTAGATCTATAATCAATCGTCATAATGACATTCTGATTGTTTCTCTACTAGAATTTGTTTTGTGTATTCTTCTGATTTGGTTTGTAAACCTTCTTTCTTGTTCATAAATCGAGTAATACGATCTAGTTTGGGAACTCGAATATTTTGATCCATGAAATTTGACAAGATGTCTTTTTTTTTTCTTGAAGAGCAAAATCACCACCACCATACATGTAGTTCACAAGATTTGAGCTCATAATATTATTTTAATTAAAGAATCATATTTTACCATCAAATTATCTCCACGATAACGTGACTTCCTTTTTTAGGATGATTTTTTTTTTGGTCGAGATTACGAAATGGATTTTTATTTGGTTTGATAATAGATGTAATGACCGGTCGATTAGTTGGCATGACTGGTCCTCGTTTTCTTTGTAATGTTTGTTCGTTTTTGAGCCCTCTAGTGTCTTGCTAGGGGTGCTCCGTCTTAATATTATCGCCGTTCTAATTTTTTTTATATCTATATCTATATATATATATATATATATATATGTCATATTGTTTAGAATCTTTATTTAATAGACTATAACATTTAGTTCCTTCCATTAAATAATTATGTACAATATTCACTGCCTTTATGTCGTTCTCTCCTGATATATAAAAAAAATAGACTTGCATGTGTTTGTCTCATTAAATCTTGTGTTGTGTAAAGTTATTTTCCAAGAAGAAAACTCCACCAACCCATGCATTGAATACCACACATTGTTACCCTCATGGAGCCTTAAATACATAAACAATATTTTTTTAATAACATAAATGCTATGAACAAATCTAACCTTCACTTCAATTCTCTTTTCTTTTGACTTCAAGAAACATAGATACATTAGTATCATATATAAAAAATGGTGGAGGAAAGGGCTGAAGTTGTGTATGATATTAACCCCTGTAGGTATTTACAACAAGTTTTTAGCAGCTTTTTAAGGTGTTTAGGGTTAGAGAACCAAGGAGAAGAAGGAAACATTAGCGGTGGTGGCGGGGCGATGGCGGCGGTGAAGTGGGAGGAGATGGTGGCGGTGGCGGTGGAGAGGAGGTGGATGATCTACCTACGACATCACCTATCATGGATCCTGATGAATCTATTTCAACAACTAGTGTAAGTAAATTTAAAAAATTCCTTTTTTTTTCTAGCATTCTTGAATCTTGATTTTAATTTTTGCTATAATATTATGGGTTTAGTATCAATGGGAAGGGTTCCGTGTAGACCCTTAAATTTTGTAGACCCCGTAGACCCCTATAAAACTCAATAAAAATAAAACTCAGTGTTGTAATTTTGATTTTTTTTTATTACGATAAGCTTTTAAGAACCAAAAAAATAAATAAATTAAAAAAAACCAAAAACATTAAAAATTGAACATTTTAAGACAATGAGTTTTAAAATAATGAGTTTTAAACGCAACACTGAGTTTTATTGAGTTTTAAACTCATTGATTTTTAAAACTCATTGTCTTAAAATGTTCAATTTTTAATGTTTTTCGTTTTTCTTTTTTTTTAATTGTCTTTTTTTTGTTCTTAAAAACTTATCGCAAATAAAAAAAACTAAATTAACAAAACTGAGTTTTATTTTTAGTGAGTTTTAATGAGTTTTATTGAGTTTTATAAGGGGTCTACGGGGTCTACAAAAAATAAGGGGTCTACACGGATCTTTTACCTAGTATTAATAATGTGTATGTTCATAACAAGTATATTGTAAATTATAATGTAATAAGTGGCGGATCTAAAAAATTGTTAAGTAGATGCTAAAAAAAGAGCAAGTAAAAAATAAC
Source organism: Deinandra increscens subsp. villosa (assembly GCA_039602395.1). NCBI lineage: Eukaryota > Viridiplantae > Streptophyta > Magnoliopsida > Asterales > Asteraceae > Deinandra > Deinandra increscens. The sequence continues at coordinate 12,268,072 of JBCNJP010000002.1, read as the reverse complement.
ATAAATAAAAAAGCGGTATTAAAATGGGGTATTTTTATTCAAGAATTTGATAACTTTGTGTGTCCTAAGTGTCAAAAACAGGTAAAAAACTTATTTTCACAACTTGGGTGCCAAAAACGCCTATAAAGAAGTCATTTCACAAACCTTGGGTGCCTCGAGGAAAAAAACCTTGGGAGGCTTAATCATTCAGTTTAAAAATTACAATACATGTTATATTTGAGTGAGTGTCTAGAACGCCACTAGATGTAATCATGTAATTACTATTCTTTATAAATTAAATTCATATATAAGAGTCATGACGTTGTTACAGGAGATAACTCTTCACACCCATAAGACTTCTTCATGTTAATTACATATATCTTCCTTTAAACTTGCAAAACTACATATAAGAACATTATACATTATGCATTTAAACTTGTAAAGTGACATGAAGAATGGTTGTTAGAGCTTGACCTTCCTGAGGTCCCTGGTTCTATCATGACTCTGATGAAATTTCCGACGATGGTGGGTTTCACCTAGAGTGATAAAATATGACTAATGTATAAGTTGCCATTTGAGGACGTGACACTCAAACCACAATAGCTATAGATGTTTATGGAATGTTTTAATTTAGTTTGATATGTATTTAACATTCTTCTAACAACTATTTGTAATAAGATTAACTTTACTTTTTAACTTTATTAATATTGTTGGTGCAGGGAATTGTAAGAAGACGCCCTCCGCCAAGGGGTCGGGGCCCGATTAGCTCCGGAGGACCCGGTCAAACCAACTAGTCGAATATTTTTCTTTTATCTTACCTTTAACGACTATATCAATGTTGCAATTGTTGTTTTTCTATCTTGTGGAAAATAGGAATTTTAAACTATCGTGTTAGATTTCATTATACATGTGACTATGTGTTTGATTTCAACATATATTAGGGGCGGATTTACTTCATCGTTAGCGGGAGGCTATGCACCCGTTAAGATTCATAAGTAGCGTTTAATTTTTAATTTCTCTAGGCCTGTTACGAAAATACTTAAGAGGCCCCTGAGTTATAGAGAGAGAGAGAGAGTTTGCAAATTGAACAGGAATTCAACTCCGATTGTGGCCTTAGAGTGCAAATTGAACTCATTCTTAGCGGATCTGATTTTTCGACGACCGAGTCTATGATTATCACTACTTTGATCAAATACTCCTCTCATTCATCGTCCGAAGACCATCGACAAGCAAATCACTAAATCTAGCGATTGGTTTTGGATCTCTGCACTTCTCTCTTTACCTGAGTAACCCACCATTGTCGATTATGGCGGCGACCCCACATTCGATGCCTTCCAATAAGATTCAATCTTGAAGCTGTTCTTGTAATCGCTTTTTTTATTTAACGTTATAAAATGAGATTTTTCCTTCAAAATTCAGGCTGTTGGAAGGAGATTGATTGATAGTGATCCGTAAAGTAGATCAAGCTCAAAGAAATAGACAAGGATTGGAATCAAATGTATTTTTCTCTCCCCTTGGTTAGTTAGCCAAACTTGCTTAAATACAATAAAGTGAAGATAAAGAAAATAACATAGTGAAGATAAAGAAAATAACATAATGTGAAACGTGACATGTACGTGATCATGGGAATGATCATGACTAACTAAAAATCACATGGATGAAAATGCATGCTGAAAGATAGTTTGACTACATCTATCAAGTGTAGAGATCATTTGGTTCCAACGGGTCGGGTCATACGGATATCAATAAACAGTAAACATGGATGTGGGCATGTGTGTACGTATCAGAGATAAGATTTATTTGGTTTTAGTGTCAATCGGAGAATGGTGGTGCTAACACTTGTTTTTGAAGAACGGTGGTAGCCGGTGGTGGGGTAGCCGGGGTGGTGATATTCTGTGCTGTGCTGTGACGGCCGGTGATGGAGACTAAAGAGACTCAAACAATAAATTTTTTATTATAAAATAGTCCCTCGACTCTAATAAATTAAAATTATAGTACATAATGCATGAAATAACTAAACTATCCTCATGTGTAATGTACATGACTGAACTTAACAGAAAAATTAATATCTGTTAGGGCATTAGACGTAATGTGTAACGAAGTTTGAATATAAAAATTATTTTTTTTACTAATTTCTTAGTTTAAAAAAGAAAAATGAAATTTAGATTTCTTTTAATGAGCATAAAATACAATTTGCTCTAGAATGTAAGTTCTCTTTCAAAATTATATTTTCTAAAGTGCATCCTCTATTTCTCTAATTCACTAATAAAATATATGATGCATATCAATATGTGATCATATGAATTTGGAAATTTTCTTCTTTAAGTCGATTAGTGTGTGGTATATTTTATTGGGAAATTTTGGGGGAAATAATGAAATGCGTTTTTCATTAAGTTTGAAAAATGAGTTTTCATAACTAAAAATATATTTTAGATGTAAATAAATATATGTAAATGCGTTTAATATATACAATTGTCATTCTTTAGGTTTGTGTTTTATATTGTGATGGCTTTTCAACAAACCAAATCATGTTTAAATCGGAGTTAAGATGGATATGATATTAAAGCTCAAAGTTGGGTGTTTGATGCTGGGAAGTGTTGAAATTTCCTTCCTAGGCCAGATATCTTCTATAGCCATATTTGATTCTGATAGCGGTAAGGCTATCCCCGACATTTGTCGTTGGAACTTTCAACGTGTACGAGTCACATGCAACTAACGAGTTGACAATATTGGATCCCGAATGGTTTAATTCTTCTAATACTCTGGATGCATGCCTTAATTCTTTTAATACTTCACGTCCATTTCATTTTAGGGAAACAGACAAAAATATCACATTTGACCAATCTTGAGACCAAACTAGCCTCATGATTTTTCTTGCCCTTAAAATAGCCACCCACCTATGGTCGTCCACTACCGTCCCCGGTGGTCGCACGTCCATTCTCAGGGCCAATCCCTTAACGACACGTACCCCCTAACGGACGTCAACGACCGCCCTTTTTCTGACACGCCCCTTCAATTTCAGCTCTCCGACCACGACTACGACGGTCGTCGACGACCGTCACTACAAGAAAATAGGTTTTTGGTGGGAAAGGCTAAGGTGGGACTGAAGCTCCCACTAAAGGTAGGGTTTTGGTGGAGACTTTTCGCCACCAAAGGGTTACACCAAAAAAATTGAATTTTTTTTCTATAGTGGGGAAAAGTCGCCACCGAAGGGTTAAGCGGGAAAATTGCCGCGTAGTGAAAAGCTATGGTGGGGACTTTTCGCCACCAAAAGCTTAATTAAATTAATTTATATTTTCTTTTATTCCTTTACCTAATGAAGAAAATTAATTTTTTAAAAACACCCTATAGTGAGGACATATCGTCACCGAAAGCTTAATTAAATTTATTTATTTATTTACTTTTTAGGTTTCGGTGGGGACTTTTCGCCACCATAGACTTCAAGTAAAACGATGTCGTATTTTCTCAGCCTTCGATGGCGAAAAGTCGCCACCATAGAGTTTCATTCAATTAAATTACATCGATTTCGATTTCTCATCAGTTCACACATCAGACGACCTGAATCCAAACAATCAACCCTCTCTTCCGAAAATCCAAACCTGAACCCATTCCCGTCGCCGACCATTACTACCACCGCCGTAGCTGACCACTACAACCACCGTCGTTGCCGACCACTACATCCACTGCCTTCGTCGACTACTGAACCCATCCCTTTCTTTCTTCTCTGCCGTCATTCTCATCCTCGCATTCGATATTCCCTTTCACTTGCAGGTTTTTTTTTCTTTCCTCTATACTTGATTTTTCTTCAGATGCCCTTAAAATTCCCCACAAACTCTAACGTTTTCATGCTTTCTCTATCTATGATTTCTGTAAATTAAGAAAAAAAATTACGTCTCTTGCAGATTTAGGGTTCTAACAGCTTCTTGGGTACAATCTAAACAGGTTTCTTATTATTCTTGCCCAATTTATTTTTCTTTGATGTTTGACAGCTTCTTGGGGCTGTTATTTTGACCCTGAAATGTGTTTGAATGTGTGATGTTTGACATGTGCCTTCTTGCTTTCCTAAGGTTGTAGTTGTGAAGAACGATGATCTATGTTCTATATTTTGGTAAGCTTTAGCGTGTTTGTGTTTCAGTTTTTATCTGCAATAGAGACCTAAATCTTTGCAGTTTTATGTATAGGCTATATGGTGTTGATTTTACCTGCAATGGAGATTCTAATATAAGTTTCTCAAATTGCTCATGTCATTTTGTGTGTTTTGATATGAATGTTTGTATTCTAGTTTATTTTCATTTGATGTTGATTTTACGCTCTGACTTTGAAGGCACAAACAATTTTGTTTAGGCTGCTACTTTTTTATGCCTTCGTTAGTATGAGATATAAATGACATTGTTTCTTTTTGGTTTACCCTCTGACTATCGCGAAGCACATTATAACGCGTCTGTATATGTACCAAACCTACATATAAATCTGGTTGCTAATTTTTAGTTCAACAGTCCAACTGAGAGACATCATCTTTTCTTATTTGATCAGTGAATTTAATGTCTTAGTTTGTTTCAGTTTTAAGCTCCAAATCCATGGAACAGGTGTACATGTGTACAGAGCCCACGTTGGATTCATGGAATAGTATGTCAACACAATGGGTAAGTAGGTAATATTATCATTTTTCAAATATTATTTTTCCCATTAAACAATAAGATAATGAGTTTTTTACATGATGACAAAGAAATATGTCATGGCCCTTTCTCTTTGCATAGTAGCTTCATACTTACTAAGAAGCTTTGCTCCATATCTTCTTTATTGTCGTGATGTCTCTCAATTGAACTCAATGTCTCAGTTTGTTTCAATTTTAAGCTCAGATTTAACATACCATTCCATGAAAGTATGATACCATTACCAAGGCTCCAAATACAGGAAATCCCGAACATGATGTCTCTCAACAAGAATGGCAGATAGCTCGGTAATTAACTCGAGTTCCTATCTGAAATTAAATGTTTGGACAATGACGTTATTTTTCTGTGGATTTGGATAGTACATTCTCCATTTGACTTGGAATTATAGAATACAACTTCTATATTCTAGTATTGTACAATTCGTTGTTAATCTCTTTTAATTTGAGGTATGTTCATGATTTCTTTCCTCTTTTAATGGGAGGGGGTTTCGTTTTTGTGTGTTATCAGAAGGTTTTAGGGTGACTTATGAAGGTTGTCTTCTTTGATATGCTGCTTGCTGAACAAGTTCGTCAGATAAAGGTTCCTCTTCACTTTATTATGTTCTTTTCATTAGCTTTCTGTCTATTACTCTGTTGTGTGCTTGTTGTCCAACTCCTAAACTCATAAATTCCATTGCTAAAACTAGATATATTGAATTATCAAACATTGCTCATATCGTTATTATAATAAGCAAGTCTATAAATTCTAATTTCATAATTTGGAATGGTATATTTATGATTATATTCCCTTATGAAATCCTATTATGAAAAAGGTTTTAGTTCTTAAAGTTAATAAGTTGCACATAAAACTTGCCTAATGGCCAACCTGTGGTTTTTGTCTTTGTTTTGTCAAATTTTCATTTATTTTGTACAGACTATGTTTGTCCAAGCCCTTTTTGTATGTTAATGAATTCATTAGCATCATAGACTCTGGTACCTTAGTATTGTTCTGCTTAGATGTGCATTAATGGGATTTCTTTTGAAGAATGACTTGAGTTCTTTAGGACTTGAGAATATAATATTGAGATTGACAGAAGCTATGTATCAACTCAAGGTTAAGATAAAAAAAGGTGATCACTATCCTTATTGGTGTACCATAAGCTTAAAATTTGTTTCGTGTTGAAATATGTAGCAAATTTTTATAAACCTCAAATATACATATTTTGAATCTAAATCCATCCACTTTTGTTTTTGTTTTTTCTTTTTTGTAATTTATCTTCTTTCTCCCTACATGTTCAATGAAATATCTATAGTCCCAATACTCAATTCTTAACAACTCCTTATATCATTGTTATCTCATTCTGATTAGTTCATTTAATGTGGAATGGTGCATCATGTTTTAAGCCAAACCCATTTGACCCGAGTCGATTTACTCATTTAGTCAGTTTAAGTATGGATGACCCGTTTTGTCCTTTAGTTGGATATCATAAGTGAATTCAATGTGTACGAGTCATTTTGACCCGTTTAGTCCTTTAGTTGGATATCATAAGTGAATTCAATGTGTTCGAGTCATTTTGACCCGTTTAGTATCTTAGTTGGATATATTAAGTGTTCTAAAATTGGTTTGAGTCATTTTGACCCGTTTAATACCTTAACACTTAGATAATATTACTACTATTGTTGGATATATCAAGTGTTGTATGTTTATTAAAATTTGATAATTGTTTTTATAATGTAGGAAAAATTTAGATAATATTGCTACTATTGTTGGATATATCAAGTGTTGTATGTTTATTAAAATTTGATAATTGTTTTTATAATGTAGAAAAAATTCTGAAAACAAATGAAGATATGCAACTAGAAGACGGAACCCATAAGAGATAGGTAGAAGTGGGCATCGCAGAGGTATTAGTCGACGGTTGCACATCTGTCTTTCGGGTTTGATTACGGTGCTTCCTCATCACAAAAATATGAGGAGTTGGAAAAGAAATATGAAGTCCAACAACAATTGTTGCTTGCGCACGAACAACAACAACAAACACAACAACAAACACAACAACAACAACAAAAACAACAATTGGCTGCATTAATGAATTTGTTGACCCCGGAAATGCAACAACTGCAACGAAACCTACAACAACGTCAACATGATGATGATTAGATACTATATGTGTTTGAAACTTTTTTAGTTTGTTTTATGAAAATGTTTAACACTAAATGTTTATGATAATGGTTAATTTAGTATGTTTTTTTTTTGAATTATTCTTGATTTGAGTGAATTGTGATTATTGTTTTATTCGGTTTAAAAACCTGGAAAATTATAAAAAATAAAAGAAAAAATATTTGTTTAAAGCAGTACCTATGGTGGCGAAATGTCCCCACCATAGCCTCTGTAGCATTATTTTTATAAAGCTATGGTGGGGACATTTCGTCACCATAGGGGTACTCTTTTAAAAAAAATATATAAAAGTTAAATCTACAGTGGGGACTAGTCCCCACCATAGCTCAGGTTTAAAAAAGTAATAAATGCAAAGGTGGGGACATTTCGTCACCATAGGTAACCTTTTAAAAACTAATAAAGGCTATGGTGGGGATATTTCGCCACCGATGATCCATTTTAATTTTTTTAAAACTTTTTCTTTTTATCGTAAAATCTAACCCGGCGACGTTTCAAAGGCGACTTGTCGCCACTATAGACCCACCTATGGTGGCGAAACTTTAGGTGGCGACTTTATGGAGCTATGGCGACGAGGTTCAGGTGGCGAAGGCTATGGTGGCGACATGTCCCCACCTAAGGCTATGGTGGCGACTTGTCCCCACCGAAGGGTGTGAAATTTTTGCCACCAAAGGATCATTTTCTTGTAGTGCGTCTACCATCGTTGTCGGGGTCGTCTGCGACCATAGAATAAAAAAATCAATTTTTAAAATTTTTTATTTCCTCCGACCGTTATACCCTCTGTGGTCGTCCGACGACTGGCGTTTTGGACGTCCAACGACTGGCTACAAGGTCGTCCCTCTATGTTCGAACCCTCCGTGGTCGTTGAGCGTCCTTCCGTTCGGGGACGGAAGTGAACGTTGGATTTTGAATAGATAACATTTAGAGTCGACCCGTTAGAGTTTTCTATTCGTTATTTAAGGCTTCTTTTACTACCAATAAAAAAACAAAATTAGCCTGCTTAATTTCATTCATCTACATGCATATTAAAGTAGCCTAATGATAAGAGGCAAAACCTTTTTAGGGAGAGACCAAGGTTCAAACCTTAGCAATGATGAAAAATATTGGTAAAAAGAAATTAGCCGTTCATAAAAAAATCAATTAATTAATTATGTACATCTTTCCATGAGTTTAAGGGGCTTGTGTAGGATGGCAAGAGAAGTTCTCTGGGCTGAATCTGGTGGTGAATGACTTCGTTGAATGGAAGGACGCTCAACGCTCACGGAGGGTGCGACCGTGGAAGGACGACTCTGTAGCCGGTCGTCGGACGACACAAAGGGTACAACGGTCGGAGGAAATTAATGTTTAAAAAAAATGATTTTTTTATTCCACGGTCGCTGACGAACCCGACAACGATGGCAGACGATCGTCGACGACCGTAGCAGTCGTGGTCGGAGAGCTGAAAATTGAAGGGGCGTGTCAGAAAAAGGGCGGTCGTTGACGTCCATTAGGGGTACGTGGCGTTAAGGGATTGGCCCTGAGAATGGACATGCGACCATCGGGGACGGTAGTAAACGACCGTTGATGGGTGACTATTTTAAAGACAGGAAAAGTCATGGAGCTATTTTGATCTCAAGACTTGTCAAAATTGCTAATTTTGTATTTTTCCCTTTATTTTATCTACTATAGTTTGTTTTGTTATGCATGTTTTTATTTTTGAAATCACGTTCCCACGTTTGTAAACTAAACTGGTAGATGTTGTATCGTATATATACTTCAAACTTGATGAACAAAGGCAGTGAATTTGAGTTATAGAAAATAGTGTATTGTGTTCTGGTTGAGATCATAATTTCTTGTATTGCTATCTCAAAATTTAGCAATTATGAAAGGTGATCTTCGGAACCTATATTCGAGTCTCAGTGGTGATTTCGTATCCGGCATTCGATTTAGGAAGCTCTTCGGGTTAAATCAAGTGATGGATCTGTATTTCGGTTCTCTTAATTGGTGGTTCTGAGTTCAAACCCAGACAATAATATAATTGGTGTAAAATATTTATTTC
>JBCNJP010000002.1:12184807-12258728 GCA_039602395.1 Deinandra increscens subsp. villosa | reverse complement strand
AGCATTGAGTTTTGGTGCTCACGATTTCTTCATCCTTTGGAGTTTACGATCAGCCTCATTGCTTCGGATAGTAGCTTGTTTTCATTCAAGATTTGATCTTTCTCAAAGATCTAATCTCTTCTTGTACTATTCTTCTTGAATCGATCTCTCACGAGGATTCTGCACTCGTGTTAGATTAGTATATCGTGTGTTAAGGAGATTTCAGGACCTACATATATGTATAACGGTAAAAAGTTTATTTCTCATATCAAAATGAATAAAATTATAATAAAGTGACAAGTAAACGAGCAAAAAACTGCATCGCAACCCCATCTTGGATAATAAAACCGATCCTACTAAAAACAAAGCTATGATTTATAGAGGTTAAGGAATTGTTGTGCACGACCCGCTAAGCGTGTGTTATTGTAGCGAGTCCTATGCCTTTGTTGGTATGGCACCTTGTTTTAGCGATCACACATGTCACATACTGTCATCCACCCTAGAGCACTCATTATTCTTCGTTGTTGGTTCTTATCATCTTCCACCCCACAACACACCCCTATCCAACACGAAGACTCTCTTATTGCCACAATGAAACTCCTTCTTGACACATGTAGGGGCGACCCAATGTCCCACATAAATAACGCTAGGGCTTAGGGCTCTAAAAAAAATTAGAACCCCACTTTTTTTAGAAAAACCACAAATATTGGGTTGAGTGATCCATAGTAAATCTAACAAAGAAGCGTTGAAGGTGATGCATGTTGCATGTTGCGTGCTTTTTCATTGTCAGCGACCAAAGAAGGTTTAATGCGTCAGGTTAGAGGTCGCCTAGGAAGAAGAGAAGTATAGAGAATAAGAACTAATAGTCATAGAGAACTCGAGAAAGTCTATCGAACAATACATAGATGAGCGAATTTAAACATAACAAGGCCATTTGGGTGATGGTTGATGGACATTGAGGAGATGAGGTGTCTATTAGTGATGGGTATAGAGCACAAGTAAGCTTTTGATTTGAACACATTAAATCTAAATCTAAGTTCTTAGCTCTTGAATTGCGAGTTTAAGAAACCTCCTAAACTCATTGTTTGATTCTGAGTTCTTAGTTCTTGAAGTTTCACCACATATTGCACATAATTTACGAATAAGGAATGTCCATATTCTCAAGATGCACGAGAGTGCATGCCCCACGCGCGTTGACGTTTTCTAGACGTGGTAAACCCTAATTCCAAAGCCTGTAATACATACATAATAGGCACCTTTTCGTCTCTATGCATTCTCTCTCCCTCAAACCCTAATCACATACACTCATTCCTCATTCGAGTTACTGATTCTCACGTTATTTGACCGTTACATACACCTTTTCTCCCCCTGTACTGCCCTAACATGTTGTTTCCTGTGCAGGTTAACCCTAATATATGTAGCAGTCAACTCATCTCTCCAAGATCAAGATCCAGGCATCGGTGGTTCAAAGAACTCATTAGAGATCCGATTTGATTCGTTCGACCCGATTGACCTTGACTTCTACATTTACATTTGAGTGGTGAATTCAATAGAAATTTGGGAGGAAATTGAATATCATGGACACATGAAACTCGTTGGGTTGGTGAAAAAGAATAAAATGTACTCCAACATCAAAAAATAAGGGGAAATTAATTAAATACATGGAAAAGAATAAGGAATATAAGCTATGAACGACATCGTTTCCTTTGTCGGTGCATCTACAGGAATCCTATAATTTTTGGCAATCACATGTTTGAATAGCTAAAACTAATAATTTTAAAAATGGAATAAAGGAGAAAAGGAAACAGAAAACTGGCCGTGTCCATCAAAGCAATAATACTTTAGACAATGACGAATAAAATTATGTTAAAACAGTTGACATGTTTTCATTGAATCTGGGAATAATAAAAAAATATAGAAATTAAAGTATTAGGATCCAATCAAGAACAAATCATGTTACAAGTGCTTAATTATATTTAAAAAGGTTTGGGTTAAAATATTGTTGATGAGAAAAAAGAAAAATAAACTTGCCAAAATTGAGATTAATAATACAAAATACCGTTATTTAACATGTAAAATTTACCGTTTAACACGAATAACACAAGTACACATGTTACATGTTACACGTAAATAAGTCAAATATAATATGCATAGATGATAAAAATATATATTTAAAAAAACTTAAAAACTAACCTATATATATCTTTAGGTCAAGAAATGAAGAATCAAGAATAAACATACTTATTGTTCACGTATAAATATTTAGATAACGCACATGACTTTACTCGTATTGATATTCTAATACAAACAAGACGTGTATGATTAACCAAGCTTGTTTCCTTTTATTTTCTATCATCTTGATTATGAAGTTTGATGTGATTATTCTTAAATGAAAATGTAATGTTTCAAAATCAATCAATCAAGTTAATAATTAAACGCTTGGAGTAATATGTCTTAACTAACACTTGTAGTATATCTCTTAACTAACACTTGTAGTATATGTCTTAACTAACACTTGATTATATGTTCTACCATCACATATATTATTAGTAATTATTAATTACGTTTTTTTAGTAGTTAAATAATGGCTAATATTAAATAGTTTATGGACTGTATTATCTAAATAATTTATAAAAGAAAATACATGTAGTCAACTAGAATTAGGCTAACACTCTAACCATATAACCAGTGGCGGATCCAGAAAAGAATATCAGGGGTAGCGGGGACTAACAGGGGTTCGGGGGCAGCGGCCCCGAAAAAAAAATTTAGGTAGTTAACGGGCTTTTAATCATATTTTTAAGGGGCTTTTGATCATATTTTTAAGTAAAAGCCATAAAATTTCTTCCAGGGGTCGCGAAAAATTCGTTTCAGGGGTCGCGAAAAACCGAAAACCTATAAAAAAAAAATTACACGTCGGGGTAAAAGTTCAGGGGTAGCGGGCGCTACCCCTGGGCCTTAGTGGGTCCGCCACTGCATATAACTATAACAATACCCATTAGTTACTTTTAAGACTAATACAATACCATTATAGTTATATGGTTGGAGTATTAGCTTAATTAATTCTAGTTGACTACATGTATTTATTTAATTAGTTATTTAGATGGTTAAAAAAATTATGTAGATAAATATGAAATATGTATATAGATAAATTTTATAAATGCTGTATTTTTAATTTATAGCTTTTAGAATGTAACGTTTTTGTATACTTTGAATGGGTGTTTGACATGTCTATATTACTTACCAATTACGAAATTACAATAATTAGTGTTACCCCCCCCCCCCCCGCGCTTCGCGCAACCTGCACATCGTGAGACCTAGTTTATATACATTTCGATAGATTTTCGTTAAAATCTGAATAGGTTTACCGAACTACATTTCGATGTAAGATTTACTCTAAACCAACATATATTTAAAATGTATTGTTGTGATGTCTCTTTGATTACCGTTCTTCCAAGACAGTGATTGAGTCTGTTGTCCTTTGAAAAAGAACTCCTTGCTAACTGATTCAACTATCAACTAGGGTCATCACTCAATTTAGTAATAGAAGCATCATCATCACCCTTAGCATTGAGAGGGAAATGAACTACGACGATATCATCCGGTTTCTGTTCCTCGTCCTCGTCCTCCAAATCCTGAACTGATGCCTCACTAATAGTGTCGTTGTCTTCTACCACTCTTTTAAACGAAGGCGACCAAGGAGAGAGTTCATTAACATACATCTCATACACCCTATGGCCTACTTTAACATTCACCGAATCCGATATCTTTAATTTAGTATTCGTGATAACACAAACACGACCTTGAACAAAATGTCGCTCTTTATTTTTATCTTTATCTTTATCAACGTAAAGACAAGAACCCCATTTACCTGCAATAATTTTGAACACCTTCCCTCACCAAGCCCCCATTGAAAGTCTTCTTACTTCCTGCCACACAATTCTTTTCTTGATGAGAAAAGAATAATATAATATTAAATAATATATTCGTTTTCATTTCTATATATATTAAATAAATTCACTGATTATATAGTACTCCGTTTGAAACAAGCAATATATACCTTTACGGTTTTAAAATCAAACAAGAGGAAGTCGGACTGTCAGAGTAGCATGTGACTCAAGTAATGGAAAACAACATGTTGTGGACATGGCCTATGAGCCATCAAGTGTCGCAATTTATTTCAAGACAAGATTTTTTTATGATTTTTTTATTAAAGTATATAAAATAGTGATATTATTCAAGTGTAATGTATACAAAAATATTACAGAACAATGTTAAAATTAAAAGTTTGGTTAAATATAAAAATAAAAAGATTAGATAACTAAAAGTCAATAGTGTAAAACTAAAACTAAAATTTATAAAACATTTTTTAAAACAATAAAAATAAATTAAGAAACAAATAAAAAAACCATTAAAAAATAATAAAAACGATTACGCAGACTACAAAAAAACTGCTAAACACTTAAAAACAACTACGGTGTGAAATTAAAACTAAAATAAAAAAATACTTTAAAAATCATACAAAATAATACAATCAAGACACTATTCATTTCATATTTTCATGTCATCTCCCCTTTTAACGCCCAAGGCGCCCGGGCACACCGTCCTCGGGACGCTATGGGTCCAAATAACCTCCAGTACATGATTTTTATCGCGTCTCTCCTGTTTGTTATTTATTTTTGATTGGTTGAGTTTATTAAATTATTTTTTATATATAAAAAAGGTAAGAATGAGAGAGGCGTTATAACTACATCACTTTTAATTATGAAGCCCTTACTAACTAGAACGATATTTGCTACAAAACGTCCAACGCAAATGCCCCATGAGTAGGGATAGCGTTAGGCTCCTATCTCGAAGACCGTGCCACCAGAAGGCTGCCAGAGCCCCTGTTTTTGTTTTTAAACAATTAATCCCATTTATTCCTTCCTAGTTCTCGTTTCCTTCAGATTGAATTGAGATAAAAGTTTTGTTCATTATTTTATTTTATCTGTAGCAAATAATATTTATTTACAGATATAATTATATTTTGCTATTGCGTGTTGCTGCGAAGTTATTGCGAGTGTACAAAATAGTTGTTAGTTAACGCAACATAAACAAAATAAAAATGAAAAAGAGAAGGCACGTTGTTAAAATTAAAAGCCTGATTATATATAATACTACAAATGATTAAATGCCTGTCTAAAGGCTAAGTGTGAAACTAATATTAAAATCACCAACTCCATTTTTAATCTCGTTGAGTTCGGACATAAAAAACTATGTTACACGACTATACCTATTACACCATCAACTCTTTTGCTAGTTGATCTAGGATAAAAGAAAAGCCAAAAATGTAAATAAAAAATAAAATATATATATATATATATATATATATATATATACTAGTTTTTGATACCCGTGCGACGCACGGGTGGTTTTTAAAAAAATAAATCCAACAATTTAAATATTATAATAAATGTAATTCGATAATTGAAACCCGTGCATCGTATGGCGGTATTTAAAAAAAATCAAAACTAAAATGTAATAATGATTCTTTATATCATCTAAGAATTATTTTTATTAGAAATATCTAGTTAAAAGTTTCAATGGTTCTTCTACAATGAGTCACTTTCACTTCATAGTAAAATATAAAAATGATATAAACATTAGTGTAATCTCTAAAATTTAAGAGAAAATTAAAGTTTGTATCATACCCTTTTTCAATTATAAAAACAAACACAAAAACAAAACCATTTGATTATAATCGTGCATTCGTGCATGAATAATCTAAGAGTAGTCATAAGCACCAGTCAAGGACACCCTTATGATACATATATTTGGGAATTTGTGTAGCTAAACAAATAAAAAAAAGTTATTGATATTAATTATATTGTTATATTTATTTAAGATATAATTGTTTGTAAAAAATAATAAATTTAAGAATGCAATTATAGTGATAATATCTCTATTAAAATTCATAAGAATTGATTTAGTTGTTTGAAATTACAATATTTAAGGCTCATTGGATTTAAAATTGACTTTTTTTTTCAAATCCGTCATTTACGATATATAATCCAATCTTTAAATGTGTTTGACTTTTCTAGAATATAATTAAAGACGTAATTATACAGTTTGTAATTAGACTCTTTCTATTTTTGAATAATCATAACTAAATTATGAAAGTCAAATTTCATTTATTGAAAAAAATTTGAGCGGGAAAACCACAAAATGGATTGTTATGGTGATGCCATGTGACATCCAATCTTTTTATATATATATATATTATATAGAATATTATATATATATTATATAGATATAGAAGATATAGATACATATATACTATATTAGAATACATATAAGAATAACAAAGTTACCAATTACTTACACTGTGTTCTCACATTGTTTTATTGGGGGAAGTGGAAGAAAGTGAGAGGAAATAAAAAAGTATATGTGTTCCCCAGTTTTATTAAAGGAAGAAATTGAGAGAAATTTGAAATTTAAGAAAATCTTTTAACAATTTTCCCTTAGAAAATTTTCTTCCTAAATAGAAGGAAATGGAAGGAAACGGGATGAAACAAATATTAGATCTTCTTATTTTCTATTTTATCCTTTTATTTTACTTATTATAAACCATGTCTTTAAAAATAAGGGTATAATTATAAAATTGTATATTTCTTTATCTTTCTTTCAACTCGGGAACACATAAAATATTTACTTTCTTTTCTTTTACTTCGAACTATGGAACACATAAATAATAATTAGACATCTTCTTTCTCTCCCTTTTTTTCTCTCCTTAGTTTTCCCTTTTCTTCTTATCCTTTGTTTATTAAACTCGAGAACAGACTGTTAAAGAATTAAGAGTTTTAAGGTGCAAAATGATCTTTTAAATAAGAAATTAAAATAATTTTTTTGATAAAAACTAAAAAATTAAACAATTTAATTTAATAATCATTGACATTGAATGATGTTATATAACTAAAATAAATAATAAGTCAAATACGATAAATTATCTTTCATATACAGAAAGAATATCTTGTTATAAGTTTTTATTACTGCAGAATCGCGCAGGTTTTCGACTAGTATATATATATATATATATATATATATAAAATACATAATAACAAAGATAAAAAAAACCATTAAAGGATAAAAAACAAAAAAAGTTAAAAGCATTAAAACTTAAAAGACAAACTATGACTTTGTGTTTTGTATTTATAGGAGAATATATAGAGTTGATATTTAATTCACTCATTGATCTCAATTTTAGCTTAATTACATTGTTTTAGTTCATTCTCTTTATAACCTGTTAATACCAAAAACTAATTACATCAATATATTTTACGTCTGTGTCGGTGTATTTTCAATAAAATTAGTATAAAATAAAGTAAACCTAAATTACACCGAACACAACTAAACGTAATGTTAGGCCTCCACTTCATTAATAGTCATAATAATTTTTCTTTACAGCTATTGATGAACCAAGACAATTTGTTTTGTTGCTGAAAATCTATCATATACAACTCAAAAACAATTGCTCATCACACACTTGAGATAACCTTCACGTACTATAGGACAACATTTAAGGCCATTAGTTTTAAAATAGTAGCCCACATCCATGAAGTCTCTCTTGTAATTTAGCAACATTAACTTTCATTTTGGCATTTAACCCTCATTTTACCACCACCACCATAAGCTACCGGTTAACACCACAAATCATTAAGAACTAAAGACATGATTAAGATCACGCCGGGATTAAGGTCGCATCGGTTTAAATACATCCCGCGGAAGATTAGTATTTATGCTTGGAGGGTTTTTGGGTAACCGGTTAATTAGCTACTTGCGTGAACTTGAATATGAAAAGTATAATTGTTCCATGTAATCTTTGTCCGCATTGCAATGAGGTTCCAAAATCGTCCATGCATATATTCGACGAATACAATTTGGCGAGAAGAATATGGGAACTGATTGCTATTTGGCTAGAGGTCTCGTTTCCAGGGATTAGATTCCCGAATGATCTCATCAATTGTTGGAATTTTAGAAGGAAAATAGTGAAAAAATGATTTTTTCATCAATTTTGGACATAAATAAGTACATGTAACTGAGGTTAATGTAGCTGGTATTTTCTGGTTTGTATAGTAAGTTGTGAGTGCTTTCCAACGCACCAAACCACGTCCGAAACGGAGCTCGGATGAGTGAGATATTGATGCTCAAAGTTAAGGTTTCGAAGATGTAAAAGTTGCGAAAGATGCTTAAGTGGTACTTAAGTCGGAGACTTCACCAAAGATTGGGGGATGAAACTTAAAGTGGTATTTAAGTAGGAGAGACTTTCCAACGCATCAAACTCATCCCACATTGGTTGGGGGGTGATACTTAAAGTGGTATTTAAATTGAAGACTTTACCAAAAATTGTTTCCTTAGTGCAGGTTCATGCTTTAAAAATGCTGAATAGACTTCGCCGTTAATTTTTTTTTAATTTATTTGAAGGGTATATTGAAAAAAAAAATCCATGCGCTGAGTTGAAGTCACAAAGGCCCATTAATTATCATTTATTCAAAGTAGAAGTGATATATCCGGTTAGATTATTTACACGTTAAGTTTTAAGAAGTGTAAGAGCTAATAATATTACCAAATCTTGAAATTGGATAAAAAGAATTTTGTTATTGTTACGGATAATTTAGTTGGGTAACAAAACGGTTCCGAAGTATAGGATTACAAACAATTTCACCTTGTTACGGTTGGTTCCTAAAAGTATTAACAATTGGTTCTTTATATTTATCTTTATAATTTATTTAACAAACAAATTTATCTATAATTTTTAAAAACTTTTAAAAAACACTCTACAACATTTCTTTATCTTAAAAAAAACCCATATATGTGTAATGGATTCGTATATTTATCAATTCTTTATATTTATTCTTTAAATTTTAAGGATAATATTTAAATATAAAGATGCTGATGTTTGGAAAAAGTTAGACATTTTTATATAATTTTTCAAAATTTAAAGATAATATCTTTCATTCTAATAAAGCAATAAAATAATGTCCACATGTCACTTTACTAAGGTGTCCACATCATCCTCCACCTCAACAATCCACTTGTTAACACCACACTTAATTTCAATTTTTTCATTTAAGAATTCAAAATTTCTAAATTTAATATTTCAACTTTCTAAATCTAAAATTCAACATTACATTTAACTAAAATTAGTTATGAATTTGTGTTAATATTTATTACTTATATATTTACATAAATTATTTATTAACTAACTTACCAAATTTATATAAATTGTTTGAATTTTCTAATATTAAGAGATGTAACATTCAAAATTTTAATTTGTAACAATAGTTACTAATATTTATTGATTGAAATATTATATATTAGGGTGGTTGATTTATTC
Source organism: Deinandra increscens subsp. villosa (assembly GCA_039602395.1). Taxonomy (NCBI): domain Eukaryota; kingdom Viridiplantae; phylum Streptophyta; class Magnoliopsida; order Asterales; family Asteraceae; genus Deinandra; species Deinandra increscens. The sequence goes on along the minus strand of JBCNJP010000002.1, from coordinate 12,249,379 downwards.
AATTAAAATATAAAAATGTCAAACACTCTTTTATATTTTATATTCTGAAAAGTAACTTTTATGAGTTCAATTATCATCTTCAACATTTTCTAATTATTTTTTAACATTCTCTGAATTCAAGTAATCCTAAATAATAATAACTCTTTATTATTGGAATTCTCAACACCATTTTAAAGTAAACCATTAAGCAATTTATTTTCAACTGTGATATACGAAATACTCTAATTTACTATAAATGTATTTTTAACTTAACTACTATAAAATAACTATTTGATATGATCTCACAATTATATCATCCATATACATAATTTTTAAATCTCATATCATTTTTTATTTTATTATACTTATCTCATTATTATAAAATTTCATTCAACCCGTGTAATACACGGGTTACTAACCTAGTGTGATATAAAGAAGCTGTGTGAATGCTCTAAAGTCTAACCGGTTTTGCAACCATTTTCGAAACTAATTCTAGACTTAAAACCGGGTTTGGTTCCGAAACCGTTTTTCTTCACCTATGATTCCTATAACCTTGTTTCGCGGCCCAACTGTGGGCTTCTACTATCCTTGGCCCATGCAGAACGTATATCCTTGGCCCATGCAGAACGTCTCCAAATGGCCCAGTTGCGTTTTTCTATACATCTAAACATCTACACGACTCCATCTTCAATGGGACATTTTTTCCTTAAAACTATTTAAAATAAATAAAATAAAAAGGTAACATATATCCATTATGTCACATAATCTTATGTTTTGATGCGATATAAAGTAGGTTTAAGATGTGGTTATGTCGAATTTCATTAGTGTTTTTATGTATGATGACGTGTGTACCTATCACACTAACTATATGGGCTCAAGATCTTTATATAGTCTACCCAATCCAGCCCACTACTTTCCTTTTTGGGGGCTCATAATACAAGGCTCAACCCAACATGCTCAGTAGGCCCAATCCGGCCCATCACTTTCCCCATTTAAGGAGGCTCACTCCCTCCTTTAAAGGGTTCCTTCTCTCCCATGCCCTTCTGCCAACCCTTCTGCCACTTGGTCGCGCTTCCGCCAGCTCTTCTGCCACTTGACCGCGCTTCCACTAGCCTTCTCATTTGTCGCGCTTCCACTAGCCTTTTCATCATGGCCGTCCTTCCAGGATGCTCCAGCACTTCCGTCACGGGCCACGCGTCCTGTTCATCCTACCAGATGGACGGACTACTCCGTTCATCACACATATTCACATGAATACATAATATACATAATATATACATACAGTCTACTGACTTGACAGTCAGAGGGTGGTCCAGAGACCCCGGTCTCTGGTCCCCTTCTAACGGGTTTCCTACATGTACAGGTTTATGACAAGACTCGGGAGAGACCAGATCTAACTAGCTCGGCTCGGAGGTTCAACACATCTCTTCCGCACCATAGATCGGCAACCTATCTCAATGGGCTGTCCCTGAGCTCCTCAGTCCGTCCACCCGAGGTACCCCGTTTCTACAATGTATATGCGATTCCGCCATCACAACGCATACAAATACTAACATAAAATCATAAACACAATTATAATTATCAATAGCATTGGTATAAACGTTTTGTATAACTTGTGAATGCATATGTTTTGTAGTCTTTCCAATACGTCCTTGGTAACACATAACATATAAACCCCTAGTCTTTTACACAATGCCAAATTTGGATGTTTTCTACAAATTCCAAATTATGACAAGATTGAGCCGATTTCGGCATCAACAGATTCTTTATTACCAAATTATTGCACAATTAAGCCAGTTTTGGTTTTAACATATTATGTGTTACCAAATCTTAACTTGAACACACGGTATGGGTCTCGAATGAGAATAGGTGGTTTGATACGGTTGATGTTATGATGTAGCGGCAATGGGTATCGAAACAATTTTAGTCATTTACACTAGGTTAGATCTAACCATTCGTAAACAATAATAAGAAAAAACAAATATAAAATTATTCCGTATGGCAAATAATCTATTTTGTAATAAACAAAAATATTCATGTCGCGTGTCATTCTCGTATTCATTTTCATCATAATATGTCTGGTTCTCTCTCATATTAAATATCAAAAATATAAATTTTCTTATTTTAATAATTTTTTAATACTTAATAAATTATAATATGATTTCAATTATTTATTATCTTAAATATTATTTTATAGTAAGTCTTCACTATTTATCATTTATAAGTTTAAATATTTATGATTTTTTTATGATTGTAGGTTTAATTTTTTTATTTATTATCTATTACACTTTTACGTTTAAATCTATGTTTAAAACATATAATAATAATAACTATATACGAATGTATTAATTATATTATTTTTAAGACTTCTTGTGTAATACACCAATAGATATAACTAGCATCATTAATTTATATTATTATTTTAATATATTAAAAGATGTTATTCATATATTAGGCCTTATATTGTGCAATGCAAGTTTTCAAGTGATTACTCTTTTAAATTAACATCCATAACTATTTTATGGTTCAATTAAAACAAATAAAAGGTCCAAACAAGATTCAAAACCTTAGACCATAACTTTGTGTATGCCCATACAAACAACTTATATTTCTACCTACACCTTTATATATATACAAACAATGCTAAACTCTTGGCTTGTGAATCAAAGAGTTGTACATCAAAGTGTCAAACAAACATTAGAGAGAATATGAACAGAGCTTCTTGTCATAGTTTGCTTCTCTTGGTTGCACATTTGAGTTTACTTTCTAAACCTCTAATGGTGTTTGCAGTTGATCCCACACAAGGGTTTACTAATGTCCCCTTAACATCACATAACTTCATATACCAAAAACCGTACAACGTACCACTCGAAGAAAGATATAGTTTCAAGAATGGAGTTCATTGTTGGAATTTTGGGAGAAAAACTAGTGGAAAATGAGTTTTTTCACTAAGTGTGAAAATGAGTTTTTCACCAACTTTGGACTAAAATAAAATACAGATAACATAGGTTGTTGCCTCTGTATTTAATGGGTTTGTGTAGTACGTTGTGAGGGCTTTCCAACGCATCAAACCACGTCCAAATCCGAGCTCGTATGAATGAGATATCGAAGCTCAAAGTTGAGGTCTCGCAACTTGTGAAGCTGCGAAAATTAGAGAGAAAAATGCTAAGTATAGCATGTTAACTCATCCCACATTGGTTGGGGATTGAAACCAAAAGTGGTTTATAAGGTGGGAACCTTACCAACTATTGTTTCCTTTAGTAGGACACATCCCTTGGACCCTGAGGGGTGCGAAGCACCCCTAACTCGCACTCGCACTCGCACTCGCACACGCACGCGCGCGTGGCGTGGGCGTATGAGGCGCAATGTGGCGCTTTGATGGCGCACTTTACACTTCGCACGCTCGCATCGCCGCGAGCCGCTTGAGAGCCGCCTTATTGTTTTTGGGTTCAACCGGAAGGTGTTCCGGTTGAAGTCCAAGCGGACCTGTGTGGTCTGGGCAGACAGATCAAGCGGAACTGGGTTCAACCGGAAAAAATTCCAGCTTGAAGTTCAAGTGGAAAAAGGAGCTTGAACTTGAAGCTCAGCTGAAAAGGAGCTTGAAGTTCAAGCGGAAGATCAGTTCTTCCGGAAACAGCTGTTACGCGGAGATTCCTCCGGATTGACAGCTGTAAACGCGTTTTGAGCTAAATAAGGTAATTCCGCGTTAATTAGAAATCAATTTGCATTAAAGACGTTTAATGCAAAGTTTGACTACGAATTATTTTTGTGTGCTCAACAAGTCATTCCCACCACTATATATATAGCCTCATTAGTTGAGGCTAGACACACCAGAATTCACAAGAATTCTTTCTCTCTGCCTCATCTCCATATTTTCTCTCATCTTCTTCATCGTTCTTGCTCTTCAAGCTTCAAGGTAACTTCAAGCTTAGAGTTATCCCGGCCGTACAATACGGTTTAGGCGATTGTACCCTGGGAAACAAAACGGATCTTCGGTAGACCCGGAATTTGTTTTAAGGGACCCGGGTTTTGACCCGAATCCTTCGCCAAGGTTCCTTGGAACCTTTCTCGTTTTTCTTAAACTAATATCAAAAGACTTTCTCAAATAATTTTTCTTGAATTTTAATTAAGTATTTCATTATTTAAAATCTTTTCTCAAACTCTCTGTCTTTAATTTCTCTTCATTCAAATCCATATCATTTTATTTCATTTGTCTTGTAATTTCTTTTCTGTGTAACTATATTCATTTCATTGTATTGTAATTCTTTATTTCCTTGTAACGTAATTCATTTCCTTGTAATTGTAATAGGAGTAGATCCATTTCCTTTCACTTGTATTGTAATAGATTAGTTTCATTTGTTTTGTTGTAATCATACAAAATAAAAGTATTTATTTTATTTAAATTTACGAACGGTTTTCCTACATTCATCGCTTTTGGGTTTACGCAAATGATAAGCCATTTGAAAGTGGAAGTAATACACAACCACAAACCGAAGCTCAAATACAAGTAAGTTTATTCTAAGACCAGTATATATTGTTTGCTTCTAAGACATGGGTATCTTATTATCATAATATAAACGTTATAACCAGAACATTATATTCTGGTTTGTCAAAACATGTATCGTTTACTTGCATGGTGCATTGGTGCAAGTATGCAACATATATAATGTGACAACATCAAAATTTGGTTCCCTAAAGTATATTAACATTATATTCTATATTATTAGATTATTGAAGAATCTGTATTCTCATCCACGTATAATTGTGTATACAATCCCTAATATATACTAAACATAATTACAGACTAAACCCTCTACAAATACACATGTACATAAATGTCTAATACGCCCCCGCAGTTTGAACGGGTGTGGAGACGTTCAAGCTGGATCGAAATTTATGAAAAAGAAACCGCGGGAGCCCCTTTGTAAAAATATCTGCATACTGATGTTCAGAGGGGATGTGTAAAACTCGAATCTTGCCGATGCGAACCTGCTCACGAACGAAGTGGATATCTATTTCAACATGCTTCGTTCGTTGATGATTAACGGGATTGCCAGATAAATACACAGCGGACACGTTGTCGCAATAAACTACGGTTGCCTGCCGGATCGGAATGTGAAGCTCAAGCAAAAGATTGCGTAACCAACTAACTTCGGCTACCACATTAGCCACTGCACGATACTCGGCTTCAGCACTGGAGCGAGAAACGGTAGTCTGACGTTTGGAGGACCAGGATAATAAATTCGCTCCCATATAGACACAATAACCTGAAGTGGAACGCCGTGTGTCAGGGCACCCACCCCAATCGGCGTCAGAATAAGCAGTTAAGCCGACAGAAGTAGACGGACGTATCCGTAACCCATAATGTAATGTGCCCTGAAGATATCTCAAAATACGCTTTAGAAACGAAAAATGCGATTCACAGGGTGCATGCATGAACAGACAAACCTGTTGAACGGCATACGAGATGTCGGGACGTGTGAAAGTCAGATACTGTAAAGCCCCAGCAAGGCTTCTATAAAGTGTACCATCCGGTAATCGGGACCCATCCTCGGCACTAAGTTTACCATCAGTATCAACCGGCGTGGTAGAAGGCTTGCAATTACTCATGGAGGCGCGCTGAAGAATATCACGTGCATATTGCGACTGCTGTAAGAAGAAACCATTAGTATCCCGTGTGACCGTGATCCCCAAAAAATGATGCAAATCTCCTAGATCAGACATGGCAAACTCTCGTGAGAGCGATGCAATAATAGTCTGTAAAAATGCGTTATCGGAGGCCGTTAGGATGATATCATCAACATACAGGAGCAAATAGGCTATTTGGGATCCACGATGGTAAATAAACAAAGATGTGTCACAGAGGCTGCTGCGAAACCCATAACTGAGAAGAAATGATGCAAACCTAGTATACCACGCCCGAGGAGCCTGCTTTAACCCATATAAAGATCGTTTCAACCTGCAGACATGATCTGGAAATCGACTGTTAGTAAAACCCGGAGGTTGCGTCATAAATACTGTCTCCGCAAGATCACCATGTAAAAAAGCATTTTTTACGTCCAGCTGATGAACTGGCCAACTCTTAGACACAGCTAGAGATAACACAGTACGAATGGTGGCCGGTTTGATAACCGGACTAAAAGTTTCTGTACAGTCCACACCCACCGTTTGAGATTTACCATTCGCGACTAACCGCGCTTTGTAGCGCTCCAAAGACCCGTCCGACCGAAATTTGTGACGAAATAACCACATACACCGAATTACCGGGTGGTTATGAGGCCGGGGTACTAATTCCCACGTACCGTTATCCTGCAAAGCCTTAAATTCATCATGCATAGCCTTGTTCCAATTAGGATCCGATATGGCTTTAAGGTATGAAGTTGGAACTGGTGAAATATTGGGAGAGTTAACGTTAAGGTTTAGACGAGTGATTGGCTTTGTAATACCGGTTTTGGCACGGGTTTGCATTGGATGTGTGTTATCGTGAAATGGAGGAGGGGATGGAGACTGACTCGATGAACTTTGGGACGAGGGGTGGCTGGAAACGGAGGCTGGGGATGTCGAGTTGGGCTCGTTATGGGCTGTAGTGGAGTCGGGGCTGAAATGAGGCGGCGTATGGATGGGAGTTTGAGTATGGGCCATCGTAGTTGGGCTAGCAGGCTGGCTTTCGGCTTGGTTAAAGGGAGACGGAGCTGGGCCGCTAGGAGTTGGGTCAGCACATGGCAAAGGGTCCTCACAAGAGTCAGAAGGATTGAAATTTGTGGTTGGTGCATCTTGAGGTGCAAAGGGGAAAACATTTTCATCAAAAATCACGTGTCGAGACACGTGGACCCGACCCGTTATAGGATCATAGCACCTATAGCCCCTAAAATTGGACGGATATCCCAAAAAAATGCAACGCACGGACCGGGGGCTTAGTTTATTTGGGGCGGTGCTGGACAAATTCGGGTAACACGCACAACCAAATACTCGTAGGTGTTCATATGTGGGTTGGCGATGGTATAGGGCATGAGTGGGGGTGTTGAGGTTTAGGCGTTTGGTAGGAAGGATATTGTGGAGATAGGCGGCAGTGTGCAACGCCTCAACCCAAAACGGCGGCGGAAGACGGGCTTGAGATAGGAGAGCACGAACAATGTCATTAAGTCGGCGTATCATACGCTCGGCTTTGCCGTTTTGAGGTGAAGTTTGAGGACACGAGAATCGGAAAACTAACCCATGGTTGTCAGCAAATGTTTTAAAATCCCCATTATCAAATTCACCCCCGAGATCACACTGAAAGGATTTAATGGTTTTATTGAATTGAGTTTGGATTAGTTTATGAAATTTTGCAAATGTCGGGAACGTGTCCGATTTAAACTTCAAAGGATAGACCCATACATATTGAGTGAAGTTATCAATTAACACCATATAATATTTATATCCTGATTTACTTGGAATCGGGGATGTCCACAAATCACAGTGAATAATATCAAACGCACAATAAGTAACATTCATAGAATCAGAAAATGGCAAGCGTTTGCTATTGGATAGCTGACACGACTCACAAATGGACCCAAGTTTGCCCTTATTACATGAAATCAAACAACGACTAGAAAGAAATTCTAAGACTTGAGAACCGGGGTGACCAAGCCTTGTATGCCAAAGAAACGAACTGGAACCGGTGGTAATGTAGGCGGTAGAAGAAGTGGCGGTGGTGAATGGGTAGATGTCGCCATCACTGAGGTGGCGGGAAAGGAGCTCTCCAGTCTTGAGATCCTTCACAGAAAAACCGTATGGGTCAAATGCAACAATAACCTGATTATCAATTGTAAATTGTCGAACAGAAAGCAAATTTTTGACAATATTTGGGGATACAAGGATGTTATTAAGACGGTAAGATTTTTGTGGTGAAGAAAGGCTGGAAGAACCGGATCCTGTAATTGGTAACGGTTGACCGTTGCCGACAAAAATATGACTTATATTAGAATAAGATACGGGAAATTGTACCATACCTGGATTCGCGGTGACATGATTTGAGGCTCCCGAGTCCATTATCCAGGCCGAGTCCGGAGGCATCATCTGATTTGCCTGATACGCTGCACCTATATCCGTGGGATTCAAAGCATCATAATTGGAGTAAGCACCACCGGTAAAGTTAGCAGAGGGTTGTGGGTAGGGGTTGTTCGGCCTAGGCTGCCAGGACTGTTGGGGTGTCCAGTTGGGTGGGTTGGATGGGTAAGGGCATGGAGGTGTGTTCCACCAACCCCAAGGTGGCATGGACGGGTAGTTGTTTGGGTTACGGTTGTTGTTACGGATCCCCTGATTACGATACCCACGGTTATTCCCCCTGCGATAATTATGTCGGTCCTTGTAGTTATTATTGTTGTTTCTAGGAGCAAATTGGGCCTCATAATCATAAGGCCGGTTAGGATCAATGTAGTGGGCCGGTGGTTGGTTTCTGTGTGAATTGGGGTTATTGGCAGATTGGGGAGAGGGATTTAATGGAGGTTGATTTTGGTTGTGTAAAGGGTGGGCATTCTGAGAATTATTATTAGTGGCGGCTAGGACTTGGGGAGTGGGGTTTTGGCGGGCATTGAGTCGGTGCAATTCTAATTGAACCATGTTAACAGCGGTGTCCCACGTAGGTGCACTTTGATTAATAAACGATGCTACGGTGTCATACTCCGAGGGGAGTCCACGAACCAGTTGCAAAACACGCCGGTTATCATCGACCGGCCTCTCAACGTCATTCAATTGTTCAGCAAGATCAACTATTTTTTGAATGTAATCGTCCATAGACGCACAACTAGCAAGAGTGAGAGTAGTAAACTCTTGTTCAAGGGCAGCCGCCCTGGATCCTTTATTGTTCAAATAAATTTCTTGTAATTTAACCCATACCTTTCTTGCAGTTGTGTCGGTGGCAAGAACACGATGCAGGATTTTTTCGGACAGTGTAGCATATATCCATTGTAAAACAAGTGCATCAATATCGACCCATAGGTCGTATGTGACATCGGTGGTGGCGGGTGGCTCAGTCCCATCGATGTGGTTCATTACTTTGTACGCTTTTGCATGAGTTTTGAAAAGTTTTACCCAGGATGAGTAAGTGACCGTAGTTCCATCCAGAGGTTTAACACGTAATATCATGTTGGTGACAGCATAGGCTTGCTGTAGGATCTTGTCGAGAGCCTTCACACGCGGATCAACGTTTGTTTCTGCCATATCGGATTGCTCTGTTGCGTCAGAACTTTGAGTCGACGACGGGGAAGAGGGCTGGGACGTGTTGGGTCGCGTCGATGTCGGAGAGGAAGGCTGGGACGCCGTGGCGTCTATCTGCCGTTCACGGCAGGAAGACAACGATCGGAAAAAAAAAGAGAGGATGGAGGCTAGGGTTTAATGCTGTGATACCATATTAGATTATTGAAGAATCTGTATTCTCATCCACGTATAATTGTGTATACAATCCCTAATATATACTAAACATAATTACAGACTAAACCCTCTACAAATACACATGTACATAAATGTCTAATATATATATGATACGAAACTTTAGGGATCGCGATCAACATGCCTTAGTTTGTCAAATACGTTAGCTAGTTGTATTATGCAGCTAAGCAATGCATGTTATGAGATCGGCATAAATTAATTTCTAAGATTATTAAATGTTAAATGTTAAACGTTCATGTTTTACCATTTTACTTATATGCAGCCAGACTACACGTCAGGGGTTTGGCAATTCGAAGGTTACGCTTTTGTACCACATGGAACTTCAGGTGCAACGATAGTGCAAATTCATGGTGCGTCCCATGGTAACACGACGTTGTTACTAAGGATATATAACGGAGATATGAGGTATTACGACGGGGAAGTAATCGCTACTAATTTATACGATAAATGGTTCAAAGTGAATTTGATTCACAATGTGGATGAAGGGAAACTTACGGTTTACATCAATGATGTTATGAAATTTGAATCTCATGATGAAGGTCCGGGAGACTTGTACTTCAAATGTGGTGTTTATGGTGCCCCAAGTGGTAAAAGTCGATATATGGAATCAAGGTGGAGAGATATTAAAATATATAAAAAGTGATGTTCAAAAGTATAAATGTATGTATAAAACTATAGATGATGATGTTGATGTAAGATATAATCGTATGATTGTTTTATTTAACCATGTAATACATGGGTATGTAACATATATATTAATAATTTAATATATAATAAAAGAAAAGTTTTTGGCACCACAATTTGCCATGTGGCACCACCACATTCATCCTCAATAATTTTTCCCGCCAATAAACATTTACAAGTGGATCTTCTAATTTTGGGTATATATATCCACTATTTATTTATTGTAGCGAATCTTCTAATTTTGGATATATATATCCACTATTTATTTATTGTCTTTTAAAATATTTAATAACCAATTATTTAATTACTTAATTTAATATATGATACAATATTATTAATTTACATCTATCTATATTTATCTATACTCTATACTATATAATAATGAAAAAGTTTGGTCATAGTTTAATTAATAAAAAAAAAACTTGACATCACCACAAAATTTTAAATTAACCCGTGTAACACACGGGGATAAAAAACTAGTGTAAAATATACCAAGATTTCTCGTTACATTTTCTTTCGGATTATAAGTTATGACGTTATGTTATGACTTATGACAGGCAATCAATGTGGGCTGATGATGGATGGCAAATAGCCCAAGTTCTTTAATAACTAGCCCACCATGTCACATTAAATAGTTTCTTTCTTAAGAGAAAATTGCATATAAAAGTTTTAAGTTAGGTAAATATGATTTTATAAGGGATATATATGCGATTGCCCATTTGAAATTCATTTACTTCATAAGTTCATATCAATCCAAAATATAAACTTCTTTGAAATTTTCATCGTCATATAGTAGATTTTTTACCTGTTTACTATCCTTTCAAATCCTTGAAACAAAACCGCTTTTTTTAGACCAATCACAATAATTCATTCATAGATATATAAATTTGGCTTGTCTGCAGACATAAAAGTTCAATTTATTTATTTAAATCAGATCAGTTAAAGTTAAACTATATTTTATTGGAGTGAAATTAATAAACAATAAAATAATTCATATTGTCACGGTTCAAATGGCTCGAAACTTTTCTATGTAGTACTCTAAATCTCACAATCTTTATCTCAAGGTCATTTCTTATAATAAATGATGTACGATTCTGATTCAAATGTTATGTTTTCGTGTCTCACATTGAGTAATACATGAATCAGATTCGCGTATTCTTTTGTGTTCATATATCTTTAAAAATTATCGTTTGGTCTTCATAGTTCACATAATAAATAATGCACCAATAATTAATATTCAAGTATCCATTTTAATTTGTTCAAGTGTAAGGGCGAACTCAATCCACGATCTAAGTCCCGTTTTGTATCCATGAGTTTGTAGTCTAACGGTTTGGTGATTGTCATTCCATGTAAGTAATGAGGGCGTTTGAAATTTAAATTCTTACAAGTGTAAGATTAGTGGTATTTGGTGAATTTTTTTTCCGTTCGGTAAAAGAAAAGAAAAAACTCATGTTTTGTGTATGGTCCAAGGAGGGTTTAGATGGACGTGACCTTACCTTACACTTTTTATGCAAGAGGCTATTTCTCACGACTTGAACTCATAATAAGCAATAACCTTATCGGTTGCTCCAAGGCACGTGTCTACATTTAAGTTAAGGATTCTAATTATTAGATAAAAAATAAATGATTATTAAATGAACAGGCACATGTTAAAACCAGTAGAAACACAATTAAAAGACCATCGATGATGACTACAAGAAGGGCGTTTGTTGCTGTGAAATTGACCGGTCGTTACGTTGGGATATAAAACATTTGTATTGCTATAACGTTACATAAAGAAAACAGAAAAAATATGCGTAAGGACCTAGACGATTAAAGTACGTTTTGAAAAAAAAAATTACGTTTACCATCAAACTTGGAACTTTATTAGACCATCGGTAACGACTCAAATAATTTAATTATTGAGCGTTGAATCTAAAAGCTACATTTCACGACTGTCCATATTATTTTACATTTTAATAGAAAAAAAGAGGATGCCGCATGGCAATTAGCCACGTGTACACATGGACCATACCATGCGACTATTTATTCAACCTCGAACTTTGTTAAATACAATAATATGTGAAAGGTGGAAGATAGAGATCGAAGACTACGACATATATATTTGAAAATTAAAAATAAAAGATAATAACATAACGTTTAAATTAATGTTTTAAAAACCGGTTCAACCGATCCGGTTCAACCGGTTCAACCGCCAACCGGTCATTATATCGGTTTTTTAATCCCCGGTTTTTTTGGACATAACCGGACCGTTTTGAACCGGGCGGTTTTCCGGTTTTTTCCGGTTCAACCGGTTTTTTGATATTTTATAAAAAATTAATTTTTTTTTAATTTATTGTTATTTTTTATTATATTTTAAAGTTTAAAACTTATATTTTCTTATAAAATACCTATTTGGTATTATTTTTTAGTGAATTATCATTGTATTTTAACTATTTTCGTTGTAGTGTACAAATTTATTAATATTTTTATAAAAGTATATATATAAATCCCCTAACCGGTTCAACCGGCCGGTCCAACCGGTCGAACCGGCCCCGGAAAGTTTTCCAGTTCAACTAAAAAACCGGTTTTTAAAACATTGGTTTAAATGATAACACATAAATGAAAGATTTGAAAAGTAAATAATGTTTATTACACATAACCTAGGTGTTAAATTGTTGACACAATACTGTTTCTATAATTTTCTCTTTGGTTTTGTTATTTGTCTATATGTTTTTTTAGTCCATAGAATTTATAATATAAAGCATTAAATTAAACATGCTTCTTTTGTTGAGGTCATTCAAAGCAACAAAGACAATGAGCATGACTACATTTGTTGAATTACTTTCAGTGGAACATAACATTTGTCATATGTGGAGCCAATTGAAAGGAATATCCTTTTTAGGCTTTTTATGTGGTTTTGGACTATTTAAGGTGGTTGTTTTATGTTTGTTTCTTTACTTTCTCTTCTATTATTTGAACTAAAAATATAATTTATATAAAGTTTACATCACATTCTAAATATAATAAATATAATTTAATATACAACATGAGTTGTAAAGTCCGAGTTAATTTGTCCCAATGGTATGGGGATGAAGGTTAGAGTTTGAGGACCTTGAGGTCTCAAGTTCAAACCTGACTCAAGGGGGTTTTTCTCAAGTGGTGAGTTTCCTCCTTGATGGTGTTCCTGGGTGAGCCAAGCCTGGAGTGTCAAAATCAGTATGGACGGTTGCAATCCCGTCTCAGGAAGGCTCATTCGGGTATTGGAGATTTGAGGAGTAGTTCCAAACGCCGTTCAAAAAAAAAAATTATGAAACTAGCTAGCGTATATTTGAAGATGCGATTTTCCCTAGTCACACGTAATTACATCATGTGTGTTTTATATCCAATCTATTCAAAAAGTTAATATTGGTTTACTGGTGCAAGAAGTTTACCTTTCATAAAGTTGTACCAATAAGAAGATGTCGGAAAGAAACGGGACTGAAAAATCATAACTTCAATCATATCCCTAAAGCTTAACAAGTTTTACCATCCGTCGCTCACAGATGGATTTTCTCAGGAATTGGCTCAACAAAAGCTGTTGGCTCGGGATTCCGTAGAGAGCTCCGTTTGCCCAGTGAGCTCCTTACGAGGATCAAGGCTTTGTTTGTTAATAGTTAAATTTTTCTTTCATTGTTTATAAAATTATACCATTTAAGACATGTAAAATGAAGTGGAAAGATGCTGCATGTTTCAAAGGATTGTGGCCTAAGAATTCACGAAGGATTATAACCCACAACGACGCACTACACCACCGATTTTGAGTGCTTTGGATGTAGTCTAAGTGTTAGATAGATTAATTTAAATAGTGTGTTACTAAAAAGAAATCAATCAAATTCATAAGAAAGCAAACACAAGAAACACAAGGAGGTTTTTACTTTTTTTAGGTTTAAAGTGGAAGTGAAAAGTGAAAGGTAAAAGAAAGGGAAATTGTCTTTTAGTTGATGGGAGAGTGCATGCATGCAGTGCTTTTGGGTTTTTTCAAAAAACAAAAACTGGTGGTCTGAACCCCACCCGTGGCTCATGAGCCCTGGCTCTGTTTTTGGAACCACCAGGTCTCGTACGTGCCAACGGCTCTCTAGCCTGGGTTTGGACTTTTGTTGGGGATAGATAAATAAATAAATAAATGGAGCATTTGACCCTCTAGTTCAATAATTATTTCTTCTGTCTTTATAAATTATTTCATGAGTACCAAATCAATCATAATAAAACCTACGACTTTGAATATAAATGACACCTGTAAATAACTCATCAACTTTTACTAATATATTTAGTTCATGAATATGCTTCTTTACTTTTCTTTTCACTTTTAAATTAATTGCTTATATGGTATGTTGATTTTTTTAGCTTTCATGTATATAAAATATAAATAATATATATTTTTTAAGTTTTAAAAATTACAATATTAATTTTAACTGTTTACTGGGCCGTTTTCATTTCATCCTAGCATCAATGCTTGTCGAAAAATCTGTTAAGTGAGTATGAAATTATATTATTACTTTTAAAATATATTAGAAAAAAGTTATTAACCTTCAGCCTTTCTACTTTGCTTCTCAATGCATCCATCCCCTCCATGCTCTAACGCGTAACTAAGAATCGGCTTCGCACCATGTCTCAAATCTGATAGAGCACCACATCTCAAATCTGATGTCACACCACATGTTAGGTCCGACAACTAGCAACCCTTGCTCCCTAACATGCCACCAATGAATTCTTTTTTTTTTACATCCCTATCATGAACTGTTACAGATAAATCTAACAAGCATCTATGTCATGGACGATAAGTGATACCGATACATACTAGTTAACCAAGAGGGCATGCTGATAGGAATTTTAAGTAAGTTAGACAAGTGTATGTTTATTGTTTAATTTTTTGAGCAATCAAACAATCATTAAATATCTATAATTACCACTAAATTTGTGAAATTAACCAACATGTAACTAATTTAAACATATCATCAAAATTGATGGTATTTATATAATATAAAAGATGTAAAATGGTAACTTTATAGTGTTCATAGTTTATTATTCTATAAATTTGTCAAAATACCTAGTTTGAACTTCATGCATAGAAGATTTAGTCTTCTTAACTTTTGCTAGGTTGTTTGTTTGTTTCTTAAATTGTCACTTTGTTGTTGTCTCAAAATTCAAAAAGATGGTTTATTTCAAGATTTTATTCTCTCATTTCAACCCCCATTTTATTAAATATTATGCAACTTTAAGTACCTCCTCAAACAAATCAACTCAGATTCCAAACACACTGCTCTAGATTTCACACACACCACACACACATGGTCACATATAATACATACACACATGGTCACATCTAACACACGTATAAGCATCCATACATAAACATACATATGTATACATAAAATGCATAGATACATAATAATTGTTATAGAAAGAAGAAAACTTAAAAGAGGGTTGCTAATCACAAGACCAATGATTTAAGAATAATAATCTCCATCATGAACATCATCTTTATTCTCACTTTTCATACCCTCCTTTTCCTTTTTATTTTGTAGAAATATCATTAAAAATACTATATACACAACTTATGGAACTTTATAGATTAAACATGATGTAAAATGACTTGTTTTCATAAACTTACAGATTCTATTATTAAGCAATTAAAAGTTTTCAAGGTTGATGCTTCTTTGACTTGTTACCAGGAGTGATACATCTTATTTGAGAGTTTTTTTTTGTAAAACCTTTCTTTTGACCTTCTGTTCTTCCAAACCAGATTAACTTCTATCATTACTGTAAACAAACATATCGAACACAATCTCACTCGCTTTAGTGACTTGTACAACATGCATAAAAAGGATGTACGTTACTAAAAGATTGATAATTTAAGCACCAAAAGAGGAATAACTTTAGATTAAGTGATGTTTAAATACAAGGTCAAATGTTTGAATAATGGTGAAGATTTTATAAACACGCTAGCAAAGAACTAGTAAAAGTACACCGAAACGAAAATGAGACAACAACAAAACACCCATAACAAGAAAACATATTACATGGAAGTACAAAAAGAAAAGTTGTTCCATTCTTCTCAGGTGATGGTCATATTCTTTGCCCGATTAGATATCCAAAGTAGATTTGATATCTTGAAACAAAGTATTGCCGACAATTCATTTATGATTGTGAATGAGATCGTTTCTAGCTTTCCAATTCGTCCAACATGAGATAGCAATAAAATCCTGAATAATTTTCTTCTTTTTGGGGCCTTTATGGATTGTTTCGTGGAACAACAACAGGTCTTTTGTTGTAAAAGCAAATTTTAAATCCTGCTTTCATATATCTATGTCTTTAAATCTCTTACAGGGTTCTTTTTCAACACAAGTTGCATTTTACTAATTACATTAGTTAGTAAGTTTGCCGGTACGGGTTTCATTATTGAGATTGAAACTTGACATACTTTCAACTTTATTTCTAAAAGAATTCCTACTCCTAACGTTATTGAGTCATCTTGATATAGTTAACCAAAGATATTTTTCGTATTAATCTGTACAGTGAATACAATATTTCAAATTAAAACATGTAGTTTATTGCATAACTAGGTTTTACTATCCACGCGTTGTCATGAGGATTACGCGATATATAAAATGGTTGTATTAATGGAATTACCACATCAAAGGAAACAAGATAATTCTCACATATTCTCAAATCAATTTGAATCTTTTAAATTAATCCTAAATAATTAGGATTAGTTGATAGTTTTCCTTTGTAAAATCGGGGGCTTCCGGCCGCACGGACTGGCAGAGAGGGCCGGTCCGGTTGGCTTCCACTCGACTACTCAGAGGTTGCTGCTTCGGTGGGATGGTCTTCGCTTCAGGCCTGTAGGAAAGCAGAGTTAGAACATGGGAGGAAGATGCATCCTCCGACTCAGATTGGGACTGACATATTCATCATTGCCATCCCAAGTCTTCCTCGTGCATATGGGTATGTGTGAGTAAATGGAAAATGGGGGGTTGTTCCTTGTCGAGCAAGTGTAGGAATGTGTGAGAATGCCGGAGCAAGTGACTTGTCTGGAGGGGTTGAATGAATCCCTTCGCAAGTAGTTGAGAATGATATTTATAGCACTTATACTTTGTCTTGAGCGTCGTTGATGCTCCGATCCATAACGGGTATAGGTAGGAGTGGCAGACGCGTAGCCTAGAATACCATTTTAAGATAAAGACGGCTTATGATTGCCATTAATACTGCCGACCTATGATGTTTAATCATAGGTCCTTGTGTTGCCGGCTAGTCATGCCGTGATACAATATTACAATGATCCGACCTGAAAGGTTTGGCTTGATGCTTAACCCTACTGGACGGACCTAGATCATCATCCTTCATTAGGTCTTTGTTTGTTACCATTCAAATGTAGTATATATATGCTAGGGGTGTTCATGGTCCGGTTGGTCCGGTTTTAAGAAAATTTTTAGACCAAACCGGAATATACGGTTTTGAAAAATCATAAACCAAACCGACGGGATTGGTTCGGTTTATCCAGACCGGTCAAACCGGTTTTTCCTGTTTGAATTATGGTTTTTCCGGTTTGCACTAGTAAAAAAAATGACAGACATCCAATATTTTGAGCTTATAAGGAAATATGTCAATCTGTAAACTCCGTCCATTATGTTTCTCGTATTCAAATTGAGCAGATTCACGTATGGGAGATTTGTAATGGAGAACATGAGAAATTTTTTGAGATTTAATATTTCATAATATTTCATCAATAGATATATTACTAATATAATTTTGTCGGATAAGTATTTAGATCAATTTGATCGAATAGAATACTAATCTTGTTGTATTGCATTTATCTACTTGACTTGAAGAGTAAAAAAACGTGATGAATTCAGAGCAGTCGTTCCAAAAAAAAAAAAAAAAGATTTTAAGAGCAGACGAAGATTAGCTAGCACTGATCTTATTGGAGGGAGATCTATCTGTAACTATCAAAATAAAATGATTCAATTGTTTTGAATCAAAACGAGTTAGTTATTATAAGTTGTGCATCTAAATTGTATAAGTGACGGCTTCGTATTCACTTTTGCCAATTAAAAATCTATCCAGTTTCTATATCTGGTCCAAACTAAAAAACATAATCCGGACCGTATTATCCGGTTTATTAATTTTTAAAACCGTAAACCGGACCAGGATTTTAATAACCAGACCAAAACGACAATTTGACTTGGTTTAAACGGTTTGGTTCGATTTATCCGGTTTCTGAACACCCCTAATATATGCTACCATTCTAATACGTGAGAAATCAATACAAACAATATTTCATAATTACGTAATCATTTTATATATCACGTTTGAAATATTATATACGAATATAGAGTATATTATACAATTTCTACGACATTAAACCTTTTTTTTTCTTCCTGAATATGTTTATAAAGATCACAAGAATTATTAGTTTATTACTTCGATATAAATAAACTTCCATAAATATACGATAAGAAAATTACTGGATTACCCCTGTGCTTTACTTTTTTGACTTTTGACTTGAAGAGAAAATGGCCCAATGTTTCTTTAAGTACCAAAGCACCAGGCTTTTCTATTTGCTTCTTAATTAGCCCTCATACTCCTTACCAAAACCTCTCTAAAACCTGTTTCTCTGCAAGTTTTTGAGTGAGTGAAAGAAAGGAAAGAAAAAAAAACAAGAATTCCAATGGAGGTGAAAAGTGTGTTGTTCTTCACTTTGATCACTCTGTTTTTGCAGCAATTTGCTCATTCTGCCACACTTGTTGTTGATGGAGTTTCTGAATGGAAGAACCCTACTGTTCAAGTTGGTGACTCCATTAGTATGTCACATTTACTCTGTTCTTCAAGAATCTAGTTTCAAAGATTTGAACAAAAAAAAAACCTAATTTTCAAGATTTTCAAGAACCCTAATTTCATTATCTTTAACATTCATTTGCTTTTTTTTGTTTTTGTTTTGTTTTTGTGTGTGGAATAAACCCAAATAGTTCTTTTAATAATCTTTTTGGTGTTATAACTTCAATTACTCATATTCCCTGTAATTTCAGGTTATATTTACTCTGTTTTTCAAGAATCTAGAACCAAAGATTTTTAAAAACCCTAATTATCTTCAAGAACCCTAATTTCATTACCTTGAACATGCATTTGCTTCTTCTTTGGTGGGATAAATGCAGATAAATTTTTTAATAACTATTTTTGGTGTTTAACTTCAATTTCTCATATTCCCTCCTTTTTGTGAGTGTAATTATTGTCAATTTCACTTTCTTGTTTTTGGGGTTTTTTTTATTTAGTAATTTTATACTCAAAACTAACAAAAGTTGTCATTTTTTTGTTTGAATTTCTTAGTTTTCAGGCACAAATACAACTACAATCTATACATTTTCAAGAACAGAAGAGCTTTCAATTTGTGCAATTTTACTGAATCCACCCTTCTCACTCCTGCAAGCCCAACATTTACTGTACTTTCTCTCTCTCTTTCTCACACACTTTCTCACACAAACACACTTGATATGTGACTTCATTCAATTCTTGATGTTGTTGCCTAAAGTTAACTGAAAAATGGCTTCTTTAATGACATTAAATGCTTTGGACCCTTGTATTATCTGCTTTACTTGTTGTACATCCCACTTTTGGCAATTTCTTTCTTTCAAGAACCACAATGGAGTTTTTCAACTGCTTGTTTAAGTTTTATGTTTCTTTATAGAAGTTTATATGTGCAATTAGTGTAAAAAAATATCCTTTTTCAATTCTTTGCATTGGGTGCTCTAAATTATTGTATGGTCTGCTTTATTACAATCCACTTTTAAGAAAAAAAAGTAGGACTTTTTCCCCCTCTAGCAAGTTCTATGTTATACAAAAACTTTTTAACTATATATTTAAACTAAATGTTTAAGGTACATGAGTTTATCTGCTACAACAGAGAACACTAACTATTACAAAAGCACAAATAAAATTAATCATTCATTTTTAATCTTACAAGTTTTTATATACAAGAAAATGATAAAAACATAATCTTTATTATAGTCTCACTTAAAAATTAAAAAGAAAAATGAATGTGCAATTCTTGTGTAGTATGTTTAGTTCTTGTTTGATGGGTTCTGTACTTATATGTATATACATTTGTATACAAGGAATATAAAATTTAGAAAAATACAAAACACTTATAAAAAAATGAGAAAATTTAGATTTATTTTCTTGTGTTTTTATTTGTTTGATGGGTTTTCATGTATATGCAATCGTATTCAAGAAATATAAAAATTTAGAAAAATACAAAACATTGATAGTAAAATAAAAGATTTAGATTTATTTCTTGTTTTTCTTTTTCTTGTAATAATCTAGTGATCACGAGACTAATATTATTTAGAAACCCATTTTTTTAGATTTTAAAATTCTGACTTTTATCTATTATATTTATTTATTAACGGTAAATTTGTATCGCTGACTTTTATTTATTTTTTGAATGAAGTGGCACCCTTCGCGGCTTGGCTCCTTCTACTTCGCCTTCAAAAACATCTCTACAAACACTTGTGACAACAACAAGAAGCTTGCCATTCAAGTTTCCTCCTCACTCACACCGGAAACCTCCGCCTCTCCACCGCTACCTCAACCATCGGTGATGGCACCGTCACCTTCCACCGATAGTCACGGGAACATTGTATCCTCATCACCACAACCTAGCAGCTCCGGTGGTAGCGGTGGTGGTGGTGGTGGTGGAGATATAGTATCATCATCGCCATCTTACCCGTGGCCTAACCGTCCACAAGAACTAGCTTCTCCGAGCCCGTCTCCAATGAATGCAATTTTCCCTTCGAATGGTCCTTTGGGCGGGCCTAGAAGAGGTGGCGGATCTTTACCGTTCATTAACAGCAACCCTGCGGTGCCGCTGCCGACCGGTGAAGTTGATTCCGCCACCATAAGGCCCGCCGCAAGTTCTAGCGTCTGTAGATTAGAGGTAACCTTATATTTATCCCATAAAATTAGTAATAAGTTCTATTATCAGTTTTACATAGGTCATACAAACTTTACAATATTTAACTACTAATTTAATTTTAAATCTTTTTTTTTTAACTTTTTGAAAATTTTAACTAGAAAAGTTGTGTAACCTATGTTACCAGTAAGTTTACGCTTAGTAAACTTAACTGGCGTGTCAATTGTGTAAAATATTTTACATAATTGAGGTCGTCAGAATCTGTTGTATTCAATTCAGACGTCACACAACTATAACACTCGTTACAAGGCAATATTTCTTTTAAAGAAAACAAACATATCGAGTAAAATTCTACTTAAAAAAAAAGTTTTAGAATATATGAGTTAATTTTTCTATCAGCAGCAATCATTTCCTCAACAATCATTTAATCACAAAATCTTGAACATGGAGATGATGGTGATTGGAATTTTGTGTTTTCTTTTTGCAGGATGTGGGGCTTGTTGGTGGTGTTAAAGTATTTTCTAGTGTGGTTTTGCTAATGCTTTTGATATAAAGATGGGTGGCAGCTAACTGATGCATGTAAAGAGGGGGTGGGGGTGGGGTAGGTAGGGTGGGGGGTATGTCAAATTTGAATCAAAAGGGTGGATTTTGATGATTATTGTACCAATCTTGCATTTTTGATACCCTGCATTTGTTTGAACTAAAAGCTTCTTTCTTTTGTTACTCTTGCCCATTTCTGCATGTTCTAGGTAAACATATCAGTTTGTTGTTATGGTTTTAAGCAGTTAAGTTCATAAGATGAGGTAGCTTTTTATTATTTTGATTTACAACTAAACAAACTAATCTTGATGTTCCTTCTTTCGCGGGTTTTCTTGTTTTTTGGATTCGACCACGTGGAAAAGCAGGACAATGAGAGACATAACGAATGCCGATCCAACGATGAGTGGTGTACATATCTTGAATTTCCGTCGAGGTGATTTTGGTTTTTCGTCACCATCCTCTTTGCTATTGGCACTTCGCTCGTCTTGATCATTGTCATCATGTCCAACCTCTCGAGCCTCTTGTTCTGATAACTCTTCCTCTGTATAAACTTGTAGTACTTTTGTTGGTTCTGCTTGATTTTCTTTGGTTTTCAACTCCTCAACCCGGGCTCCAGTGAGGCCTTTTGTAGCTTTGGGCATTCGAACCACAAGCTTCGAGTCATCTTCATCAAACCCAACAATGATTCGATCAAAGATCACCCCTTGCGGGACTTTGAACGACCTTTGAAATCCCCTCATCTCGATATCTTTCTTTAGAACCTTACCTCCGACCATCAACATATCTTGAAAGGGCTTTTCTCCACTTATCGTGATTCTACTCCAATCTTCGTTTCTCTCGACCTTTATATTTGTTCGTGTATACCCTGTAGGGATACCCACAAACGTCGTAAAAACAAATATAGCAGGCGAACCCATTTTGATACATTTAAAAAAAAAATCAAATTTAAGGTGAACCCATTTATGTCCCAAATTATGACCCAACCAAATTGATACTCTTTTAAAATGACCCATTCTGACCTTCAAATTTTGGTAGCAACCCATTTTTACCAAACGTATTTCGATTACAACCCGTTTTAACCGGTCAAACCCGACCCACCTATATGTTTGCCAAGCTTGATATAAATTCATCATACTAACACCACCTATATTCATTATATTAACAAATGAATAAAGTAATTCATATATATGTTAACTTTATATAAACCTTTGAGTTGGAGGGTGAGGATGAACATGGATTCTGTTTCTTGAGTGTCAAAATGCGGAGCGGGTTGAGCTTTCGGCTTGAAGAGATCAAAATCTGCAAATTCATCGGCGACTTGCATGAGTTCTGCATCGAATTTATGTGTCATATTTTCACGAACTTATCGTTTGATAAACTTCAGGATAATTCATGTATATAGTAGATGTGGATTTGAAGATAGGGAAAAAGGGTAGAGTAAGGAATAGATGCCTTGCTCTCGTATGATATTTCATATTAGAGAATAAGTTTGTCAAACCTTGTGCTTGATAGAAGTTCAAAAATATGTTAAATCCATCTAAAATTATCATTTTACCCCGTTAAATAACCAACTCGTAGAATTAACTCTAGTTTAAAACTAATGACGTCATCTATAAATGTAATTTTTAAATATCTTAGTATTTCTATCTAAAAAGGTAACGCACCTTGTTATCCGTTTATCTTCTCTTATTATGTGAACTTTTGAGTCTAACTCTGAGTAAAAAAAAAAAACTAGTGTTAATGAGCTATAGTCAATGTTTTAAAAACCGGTTTTTTAGTTGAACCGGAAAACCTTCCGGGACCGGTTCGACCGGTCGGACCGGTTAGACCGGGTGGTTGAACCGGTTAGGGGATTTATATATATTTTTTTATAAAAATGCTAATAAACTTGTACACCCCAACAAAAGTAGTTAAAATACAATTATAATCCACTCAAAAATAATATCAAATATGTATTTCATAAGAAAATATAAGTTTTAAACTTTAAAAAATAATTAAAAAAAAAATTAAAAAAAAAAAAATCAGAAAACCGGTTGAACCGGAAAAAACCGGAAAACCGGCCGGTCTAACCCGGTACGGTTAAACCCATAAAACCGGATGTTAAAAAACCGGCTAGGTGGCCGGGTGACGGTCGAACCGGTCGAACCGGCCGGTTCGAACCGGTTTTTAAAACCTTGGCTATAGTTTAATCTAATGGGTCAAAAGTCTATCTTTTAAGCGGGCTATTTTGGGCCTAACTCGATTAATTGTTTATTAGACAACCAAAGCCTTTTTAGAGTTTCTCTTAGAGACTAGAGAAGCAGAAACTATAATTTCTTTTAAATAATCTATTCTTAAGCCTAAAATATTAAACTTATACTAAAAGGCCCAAAGGCCAAAGCCCAAATATAATAGTGGTTAAAAGTAAAATGAAGAAAATAATTTATATCTCTTGAACTTAATGATTAAATTGGATATAAATTGTTTACTATCAATACAAATTTGTTATTTTATATTCTCTAAAACTTGCTAAAGGTAATTGTTGATCGACATAAATTTGTTGCAACGGTGGAGGGAGAAGTGGGCCGTCATGTGGACGTAGTTGATAGTTATGTAACTTATGTGATTCGATGGGTTACTTGGTATTTATTATTTTATAGTGAAACAAGTTTAAAAGAGTAAAAAAGACATTAAACAAAATATAAATTGCATTAAACGTTTTTGTTTAATGCACTTTATTCGGTTTTAGTAATCGTTAATTTTCTGTCGGACCCATCGGACGGGCGGTCCTCTCTTCGTCCGGCAGACGTTCTCGTTTTTGGATGGAAGAACGGGAAACATGCCTGTGTCGATCTTACAGGGGTTTCCCCTCTCGTGGGGCTCAGTGGCTCTTGTTTTCGGGCGGGCCAAGCTGCAACAAAGGCCGCAGCAGGGAAGGTGCACAAACATGAGAAATCGTGCCTTGAAAATCAACACGTGTTTGTTCCTTTTGCGTTCGATACTTTCGGCTACCTTGCTTCGGAAGCTGTGGACACACTGAGTCGCGTCCAAAAAGTCATGCATGGAAATGTGGCGTCTCCCAGGGGGATGAATGTGGTTTTCACTCGACTTGGCTTTGCTATTCAGAAGGGGCTGGCGGCGCAGCTTGTTGCCCGCCTTCCTTGTACTTTGGGTTGAGTTGTAATTAAAACTCTTGTCATGAATATTAAAAAGAAAAGGCTGAAAGTATTGACGGTTGACGTAATCGTTTGAAATTGTAATGGTGTTGTTACAAGTTTTGCATAGGTGAAACTATGTAACAGTCGTAACTAAGTCGTAATTAATGAGGGGGAAGTTCACGAAAGTCAGGGGCTGGGAGAAAACGACAACCCTACTTCCTATACTATAGTTCGTTGTAGCTATTTAACACTTTTCACGAACTCTCTGTCGACATGACAACCATACTTTCTATACTATAGTTCGTTGTAGCTAAGGAACTGTTTTTACTTGTATTTTTTATTAGCTTTCAACACATGATCAACATGAGAATCATTGTTGATGCAAACAAATTTTGTTTATAAAACGAGACTTAAAAGATCAAAAAGCAAAAGAAAATTAACATTTATCTACTAATAAAGCAAACATGCTAATGGCCTAATGTTGAAACCCCCTTGTTAAGTATCATGCTTTATGTCATCGGTCATCATTATTTCATATCCACCCATTTGCATAAAAATATGATATGCACATATATTTGAAAACACCAATTTAAAACATGCTAGAGATACTTAGGGAAATTGAGACTAAAAGTATGATGAAAAGACCAAATACTAATGAACAAATCCAACCTTAACTATATTTTGGGGTGTCGGGTAAACTCAATTAAGACTTTTAGACCCTACTAGACCCAACCCTAATTGCATTATTCTAGTATTTTGACACCCCTAATCACCAACCACAGACTTTTCATGATTCGGCACCTGGTTTGTCCTGCCTAAGTTAAGGGGAAAAAGAAAACACATTTATCTTATCTTTGATAGGTATCATCGACGCCGATCACTTATTTGTGAGATCACCCTTGGCGTCTTCAGTTGTGTTTATTCACTTGAAAGAAACAATAGTTAGACAAATCCCCTCATTATATATAACACCTTAAGGTTTAGGGAAAACTTCAAGTTTGCTCGTTGTTTAACGAAAGTACTCAAACTTTTTTTATCACTCTAAACTCACCCAACTTTGATTAGTTGTTCGAATCTTATATAGTTTTTTGTTCTTTCTATAAGTTATTAAAAAAAGGCTCAGTTGGACAAATGAAAAATATATGAATCTTTATTACTATTTTGTTAATTTTTTAGTTAATTTGAAATAAGATGTAATTGTAATAAAATAAAAATTAGAGGCTAAAAATCATTAAATAATAACTAAGTTTTATAATTGTTCAATTTAGTGTTTAGGGTTTAGGGATGTAATTGTAAAACCTATTTAATCTTTTCAGAAACTTGGATATAATTAATAAAAATTATTAAATAATAATTAAGTTTTATAATTGTTCAATACTTCAATTTAAATCAAATTGGAAAAAACATCACTAAATGGTAACCAAGTTTTACAATGGTTCAATTTAAGTAATTTTTTTAAAAAAAATCTGAGTTGGGCAAATGAAAGATATACGAATCTTGATTACTATTTTGTGATTATCTTTTAGTTAATTTGAAATAAGATGTAATTGTAATAAAATAAAAAAGAAAATTGGATTTAAATAATCCCAACTTTTGAGTGTTGGCCGATAATAATCCCACTTTTAATAATAACTCACAGTGGTCCCAACTTTCACCCTATTTACTAATAATGGTCCCGACGTTAAAAAACTTAACGGTGTTAAGATTTCTTTTCAACCCCATTCTTTAATCCAATATAACTTTCCAAATCTTGATGAAAATTCAATCCGTAAGTTGCTATGAACTCGTGATAAAAAACCGAATCTATAACAACAAGAATCATTGAAAACCATTAGGAATTGGTCAATCCACCATTGTTAAAGCTTCATGAAGAAGATGAAGTTGTGAAATTTGAAATCCGGTCAAAACTCCATGAAAATCAATTCCGTAACTTGCTGTAGATTCGTGAGAACATGCTAAATTTGCCGGAATCGACCATTAGCAAAAAATACAATGGAATTGATGCTCAATTTTGGTATTAGACCGAAAACTAAGTATGACCAAACGGTAAGAACCATAAGAAGGCAGTAAATAACATTTTGAAATGCAGTTTACAAGTCTAGACTTGAACGGAAACAAACAAAACACCACACAAGAAAGTTAGTTCGGTAAGCAACAACACGGAAATAGAGAGACACGTAACACATAACCTAACAATCCTTAACCTTAATTCTACGTCTCCAAACACTCCTATCACTGATCATGTCCTCAGAAAGGTGCAAGTCTAAAAAGTCATGTCTAATCTGCTCCTCCCACGTCAATTTAGGCCTACCTCTATTCCTCTTTCCCTTAATGGTGAGTCTATCCACGGTCCTTACCGGTGCTGTCAACAGTCTCCTCCTGACATGTCCAAACCATCTCAATCTACCCTCCCTAATTTTATCAGAGATACGCGCTACCCCTAGTTTACCTCTAAAAACCTCATTCCGTATCCGATCTAACCTCGTGTGGCCACAAATCTACCTGAGCATCCCCATCTCAGTTGTCTCTAACTTTCGCTCCCAAAGTCTTCTTATTTGCCCAACATTCGGTGCCGTACAACAAAGCCAGATGAATCGCCACCCTATAAAATTTTCCCTTTAATTTTCAGGAAACTTTTTATCACACAAGACACCAGAAGCAGCCCTTCACTTACACCACCCAACCTGAACACGGTGTGTAACATCACAGTCAATGTCCCAACACTCTGGACAACAGAGCCTAAATATTTGAATTTATTAGTTTGTGAAACCGGTACCTATCCAATAATAAAGTCGACATCCACCCCAGAGTTAATCCTTAAAAAATTACAATGAAGGTATTCTGTCCACTGATACATAAGCCTTTTTGTTCTAGGGCAACATGCCATTCCTCCACCCTTATGGTATGAAGCTAAAACAAATTGAGAAATTGTTTGATATTGGATGAAATTATTATTAGATAAAGGTATTAGTAATGATGAAATGTGGAGTATTTTACTTTTGTTTGGATCACAAACATCTAAGATTGGTATGTTTTGCCCCGTATCCACTTATTACTCTTTAATAGAGGGTGAATCAGATTGATGGAAGTGATTGCTTTTGTCTTCTAGTTGCCTTTTAAAAAAATTTGTGCATGTAACATTTGTATTATCTTATCTATTGTTGGATATTAAGCTCTAATACAAGATCAAATGAAGATACAAGTGACTTGTGTCAGTTAAGAAAGGTTAAGTGATGTTAACAAGTTATTTAATCTTTCAGGGGTCATTTGTGTAATTTAGGAAACTATGTTTGGGATCAGTTTAGAAGTCTCAGATTGTTCGAGGGGGCGAAGTGTAATATTTTCGTTACTGGCCGTTGGAGCTGAAATTAGGTCGAACGGCTATATATTGGGGCAGAATTCATCCTCTTCGATTAGCTTCTTAATTCTCAAATTGATTGCATGTAATAGTTTCCATTTGTAATCGTTTACAATAGTCAATAACAATTTCTTCGTTTGATCGATCGATTGAGTTCAATTTCGTTCGTTTTATCTTGAGAGTGATCGGTGAGGTTGAGAGCAATTCGACTGAATTCCTCTACAATTGGTATCAGAGCCTGGTTAGGGGCTCTCGCCGGAGGATCAAGAAGACACAGTTGAAGGTGATTTCAGATCGATCAAGAAATGGTGTCCACCAAGTTCGATGTGGAAAAGTTTGACGGTAAAAACGATTTTGGCCTATGGAGGGTGAAAATGCGCGCAGATTGTTCGAGGGGGCGAAGTGTAATATTTTCGTTACTGGCCGTTGGAGCTGAAATTAGGTCGAACGGCTATATATTGGGGCAGAATTCATCCTCTTCGATTAGCTTCTTAATTCTCAAATTGATTGCATGTAATAGTTTCCATTTGTAATCGTTTACAATAGTCAATAACAATTTCTTCGTTTGATCGATCGATTGAGTTCAATTTCGTTCGTTTTATCTTGAGAGTGATCGGTGAGGTTGAGAGCAATTCGACTGAATTCCTCTACATCTATCTTTGTAGCTTGTCTATGTTATGTTAGTGTTATATAGTTCTTTACAATTTACTTCAATTTCTATAAGCTAGGATATGTTGTCTCACTTTTAATATCTTTACATATTGAAATTACTACATGACTTGTTCTATATCGGTTGCATGTATGAGCAGCTGCTGGTTTATATGCAAAATATATTTTTATCAATCAAACTAGTTTTTGGGTTAAATTCTCTAGCGTATTTTCAATTATCAAAATCAAGCATTTAGTTATTCATTTATTTTGATTAATTACACTCGGTCTTGTAAGTTACGGGATGGGTTGTCACTTTTCATTGTTACTCGTCTCTCTCTATTTCAATGAATGGACCGCTTAAGATGCTATAATCTTAACTTCTTAATATATATATACTAGTCGAAAACTCACGTAATGTTGCGGTACTGGTAATAATTTACAACACGATACTTGTTTTTATATACGAGTAATTAATCAAAACGAAAGACTATTTTTAGTAAATGACAACTTTGTCATCCTCATACGTATTACAATCTAGTATAAATATTTATAAATTAATTAAGTGGTTACAAAACTTAAACTAAATATAACAAACATTAACATTGTTGTGAGGGCCTTATGTTCGATGATGGACACGTACAAGTTGGCCGACACTTATAATCTAGTAGATCTGACACAACCTTACTCCTGTGTTTTGATGGAGTCCAACGTTGTTTCCACTTGAGTAGGCGATGTGTCTTCAATCATTTTACCATCCATTTCTTTCCTCTTTCCCCACAAAACAAAATACAATCCTCCTGCAAGTAACACACCTCCACAAACACTGCAAACACCACACCAACATTTGTTTCAATTCCGCTCGTAAATGTCCAGTTTTCTAATTTATTTTATATATAATCTAGCATCTTGTTAGGTTGGTGAATGAATTTTAATTAACTTCTAATGAGAAGGTACGTAAAATGGATGTTGGGGACGAACCTTCCAAGGTAAAGGGTTTCCTTCCACAAGAACGTTGAGACGGTGGCAGTGATGATGAGGGCCAAAGGAGTGAACATGGCGGTGAATACTGGCCCTCTCTTCTCGATCGACCATAGTTGTAACCAATATGTCAATGCCGTCACGATTACTCCCTATCATTTCCCAAAAAACAATATTAATACTAAATGAATATGTTAATCCACTATTAGAAACTAATTAATTAAACAATTTTTTACATGTATTTTCGACTCATTTTTACGGCTAGTTTTCTAGTAGTGATTGTGTTTCAGTTAAAAAAATTGTCTAATATATAAATGTAATTAGTAATACTACTTTAACACCAAAGTACATGTGTCAGCTTAGAGGTTGCTATATTTTTTTATTTGAAAAAGTGTCAAAATGGTTAAGCTTAAATCTTATAATAAATAAAAGATATCAATTTAAAAATATGATTAAGAATCTTATGATAAATACTTTAATTTTTAAATGGATAGGGTGGTGTCACCATGCATGCATGAAAGAAACTTTTGTGTATTAATGGCTCCTTTATTTAGCTTTTGTTAGACCCTCAAGGTCCATCAATTAATTTACGTTTGTGGGCACAAACTAAAGCAAGAAATTAACCCTCTTTACATAGGATCCAAGAATTCTTAGAACGTACAGCTCTAAAATTGAAACAGATGATATGACATCATTAGTACTAAAAGTATACATCTTAGTGAAAATTCTTAGACAAAACTAATGCCTTTTACACATATTTCAAAAAGTGTCTGCACATGATTATCTCAAATGTGTACAAGAGGTCTAATTTGGCCTGCCTATAAATTACCTCATATAAATTTCTAGTATAACTAATATGTGACACGTCTCATATCTTATAATAATTTTAGTTTGTAACACAAGGTATAGGAAATGTATTACTTGCTATGTGATTGATTATTCAAATCAAATGAAAAACAAAATTATATATAAGCTTAAAAGTATGATTAGTACGAGTTAGTCATTCCAAAAAAAATATCTTATCAAACTTTCTGTTAACATGTAGTGGCACCTTTAACGCTATCATTTAAGCAATTACTGATGTCTAATAAATGCTTATCATCATTAGTATTTGAGACAAATGATATTGGTTAAATTCATAGTGGAATTATATAAAAAAGGTTATTATTTGTATGGAAAAGTTATTGAAGGTTTAGAATGGTAGATAATTAAGTGATATGGAGATGGATCGGTGGAGCACTTATTTACGGGGTGTAAGGTGCTTTCTGAAATTTGGTCGTTGGTGCTGATATGGTGCAATATCCCTAACATTTATTGTTTTTCTATGGAGGATCTGACACAAATTAATTTTACACAACCTTAAACTAGGAATAGAAAAAAGTCATGGTGGTTCAGGTGATCATTCATACAGTTTGTTGTGTCACTTGGTGTGCTAGAAACAATGCGGTTTTCAACAATAAGATTGTTCCCGTTCAAGAGCTTTTCCTAGACATTCAAATTATGTCTTTTCTTTGAATTTTCAATAGGCGTAAAGTTGGGGCATTAGTATGGAGGGATTGATGTAATTTCAACTTTAAGATGTAAGTCCTTGTGTTTTCCCCCGTCTCTAGCGTCTTGTTAATTGGCGGGTTGCTTGTTTTATGAAATCACCGTTAAAAAAAAAGATAAGTGATATGGAAATGGGGTTTGAATGAAATGAGAAATATTAAATATAATAATAGAAGTTTTTATATTTTTGTTAAGATCCATTAAAAATAAAAAAGAACACTAAACTTAAATTTTTTTTTAAATAAAAAAAAACATAAATTTATTATGAAAAATTGAATAATTAGTGATAAACACCATGTTATCTATATTTCTTGACAAGACCATGGGCCCATAAGGCCATAATCCATATATCACATATCTAGTGCATTGTTATCTTTGGTAGCGATATTTTAGGGGCTAGTTTCATAAAGTTTTTAGTCAAATGTTATTTTCTCAATTTTAGACTTTTAATGGTCAAAAGATTATTTTTGTAATTTTCCCTTTTTAAATTGACTTATGTATCAAAATGCAACAAACATATGTTCTAAGTATGTAAATATACTAAACAATTAAGCACATACTTTCTACACATGTCGATACCGCTACATTACAAGCCCTATGATTATTATATGCATGTTGTTCTCTCTAGTGTACGTTTTCAGTTCATTGTGTCTTTTTGACGTAAAAAAAAATATGATAGATTAGTTGAAGAGAATATTGCTTACACAATAAGCAACAGAGAGGAGATGAACATCCCACCCAAGCTTCCATGCAGATAGGTTTCTCTCCATGGCTATGGCTGCAACTATTGATTGCATCAAGCTAAAACCACATTGAAGAGTAACTAGTGATAGTTTTGCAGGGTATTCCTTCATAATAGGCGCCTAAATCAAGAAACACAAAGAACCTAAATCAAGAAACTTGAAAACCTCAAATTAATCAAGATTCAAGACTTTAGTAATTATAAAGTAGGAAAAACTTGAACTTGTTAATCAAATTTTAACCTGCATAATGCCCCAACAAGACCAAAGAATGTTGGAGCAAAGAATCGTAAACGGGCCTTTTATAAACTCGGATCTTGAACCGAATTGATTCGTCATTGATGTAACTTCACCATTTGGTGTGTACCATGACATGAAGTTCAAAGTTGGCCCTTTAACAAAAGCAAACACAAGTGCCCCAGATACAGAAACTATGGATCCAATCAGTTTAGCCCACCCATGCATTTCTCTTATATGCATTCTCTCAATCCTGCAGTTATATATTCATACAATTCTATTAATTCTTAGTCTTTGAGTGTCATTTCATAAACATGCTGAACCCAGAGATGGGACCCAGAAAGGGTCAAAAGGTTCATTGACCCAAGTCACCAAAATGTGTTACTTTTTTATAAATGAAAGACTGAAGAAGCTGTCTTCTTTTTTTTTTCTTTTTTTAAACAATAAAAAAGAAGAAGAGAATCATGCCTTAGTTGTAATAAGTAGAAAATAGAATATGGTGGTGACCCTTCGACTAAAAAGTTCTCGTTGAATGACACTTGATCATATATACCTTAGAATAAGAGCAATCACGAAGGTTATAGCTGGAATCAGGTTAGTCGAGGCAGCAGCAAAAGTTGCAGAAGTATGATCGAGAGCGTTATAGTACATATTCAAACATATCGTTATCCTAAAGAGATAAATTTGTGTAAAGATTCGAGCCGAAGAACATATGCAAATCATTTAACAAAATTAGAACAAAAACTAAAGTTTAATTTTCTGTAGTTACCCTATCAAAGAACTGAAGAATATCTTCCATATCAAAGCATAGGATAACTGAGCTACATTCTTCCTGCACAAAGTTGACAGAATACTTTAACTTTTCATATCAAAGTATAGGATATTAGTTAGAGAATGGATATATAGATGGATGGAATTTCTGACCTTTCGAAGAAGTAGGCGACTGGGGCGAGTGAGAGAGTCGCGAAAGCTTGACGATAAACCACGAAAATGAAAGGACTCATTCCTGAAGAAATGGATGCTTTGGATAACAAAGCCATGCCTGCATAGATTGCTTGAACAATAAACATGGCTATGTATGGTTTATTGTTCTCATAAGCCATTACAAGTTTTGGTGAATTCATGATCATAGTTTTGTTTAAATTTTTGGTGGGTTCTTTTTGGTTTGATTAGTTAGTTGATGTTTTGTGGACTTGAATAGCTATGTTATTTATAGAGAAAACTAGGCACACAAAAAAACAAATCTGCTTTTGTCACTTATAAGATCTGCCAATATATTGAAGCAAGTTCATTCATATGTGTAGATCGAATGCTTTATGATATTTTCTACTGAAAAAAAGGAAAGTTAATTTGCTGAGTGGGGTTTCATTTAGGAGTGGTTTTTGATAAGTTGTACTCTTTAAGTTTTATTTGTTTGTTTATGATATTTTTATGCATGTACATGTATAATTCTTTAAGTTTTATTTGTTTGTTTATGAATTATGATATATTTTCATGCATGTGTACGTATTATATATGTTTTTTTTACGGCCAACGATAGTAACTATTTTGGACAAGTATTATTTGTTTGTTTATGATATTTTCATGCATGTGTACATTATATATGTGGTGCTCTTTTGCTTGCTTTCTTTCTTGGTGACAAATGATTTTGATGCACTAAGATATAACATATTTCAAAGTGGTACGGCATCTATTAACATTTTAATCAAGACTACAATAAATTATTAACAGGGATTTAAATGCACTTAAACCTATGTTTAATCATGTCATGGATGAATTGTTTGCTTGAAAGTTGAAATTACTTAGGTTTTTACTTGTGTAAATACAAAGAACATTTCTGGCGTTAGGGTGGGCGGAGTTCATTTCGTCCCACCTTGTTATTGGACAAATCTTGTAATTATATAATATTTAGTTAGAGGTTAATCAGTAAAAGTTTATTAATTATTTAGTTGAGTTAATGACAAGAATTGGATTGGATTATTTAATTAATTTTAGGTTTATTATTTTTCAAGATTTGTTAGTATATGGGTCTATAAAGTCTTTGTAGTTTGTTCCGGTTTTATTAAATATTATGAGTTGCTTATGGTAATTGCTTGATATACGACACCCGCTTCCACCGCTTTTGCTCTTTGGTTCATACATAGCTAGGTGATGTGGATGTTGCGGTCTACTAAAAAATAAACCTAACTCACCTGATAGATATGGTAAGTAAGGGTTTAATCCACAGAGAGTATGTGGAAGGTGATTTAGTTAAAACGTAATTGAATTGGAAAAAAGATTGATTTTTTATGAGCTAAGAATGAGCAACTTGAATTTAGGGTTTAAAACAATATTTGGAGAAGATGATCATCTCCGGATTCAAGTAATCAAAATCCTAATCGTATTCAATTATTAACTAACGTTCTTAAGGGGGACATTGCAGAGGATTAGCGTGTGATAACACGAGTTCTAATTAAAAGGGTTATAACGTGCACATTACTGGATTTATTCACAATTAAGGGTTGTGAGGTGTGAATCTTATATAAAAACTAAACCAGACTCGATTTACCCATTAATTGATCCTATGATATATAAAGAATCAAGAACAATCAAGAAGATGAAAACCCTACACCTGGATAGAATCACGGATGGTTTAGCTACACATATTCATCATAAAACGAATAAACTTTATCGAATTGAACAACTGAATCATGAAAAGTTAACAATCCAAGTGTGTTCTAGCTCTCAAAATCGTCCATAAAATGCTCAAACGATTGAAAGAAGTCTCAAATTCGTAACCCTAACTTATTCTTAAATACTAAGTTTAAAATTCTGGAAAAAAACAAAATTTTGTCGACTAGACCGCAAATTACGGTCCTAGAGACGCAATTTGCATCCTATCCTGATGGCTTTCTGATTTACGTCCCACCATGCGGTCCTCTTTTCACATCCTAGCAGTCTTCGCGTGTGGCGTGGCGTGGCGTGAAGGATCCTATGAACTTTGGCGTGTCGCGACCCGAGCCATGTGTAGATTTCTTTGTTCCCTTTAATCAATTCTCGGCCCAAATTTGAGACCCACGTAGACTCAAATAGTCCATGAATTTTGGTTGCAATTTATTTGAGCCCATTCGCTTGCCTTTTTCCCGTTTCACTAAAAACAAATCAAAATCACACATGCTTCTACTTTTCTCTTCTTTATCATCATTTATTTTAGAAAGTTAATTCATACTTCCTAAAAATATTGCTATTACTCGTGTTTAATTTAATAATATTGTTTAAGCTTATTTTCTTTTCGATACATAAATTATAACAACTGGTTAAAACAATATATTCCGGAATTACATCTGTGCATTTTCAATATAATTAATATAAACTAAAATATATATTGAAACCATTCATGACTGGGCGGAGCTCCCGTTCTCCCACATGCCTCCTAAGCCATGTTCATCTAGAATCCCCTTTTTATGAGATTTCTCGTTCTTTACAAAATTTTATTCAACCGTGTAGTACTTGCCACTTGGACTCATATCTTACGATAGGACCAACGGCTATAAGACGGTATTCTCTCTGATACCTCACTGCTAAGGGTTACTATTAATGACCCGTATATAAAAGACCATTACCGTCCGTGGTTAAATCATCGAATGCATGGGAAAATTTGTAGTTCACTTCTTACTTTTTAGTAAACCAAGTCCATATTTTTTTAGTAAATACTTTAAATGAAAGTCGAAGTTCACACATGTTTTATCAAATGACACTCATCGACTTGACTTTCTATCTAAATCAAGAATTCAATTGGGTTGTAAAGCGGGGTTAACAAATCGAGAAACTTGTCGTGAACAATTTGGTAATGGAACGGGACTAAAAAGGTTCTTTTTTCTCTTTTACTTTGGGAGTTCAAAATAATATAATTTTTGATAATAATTGAACTTTTTAAAACACGTGTATTTTATGCATTAAAGTTTCTATGTTTGTTATTCGATGCTAAAAGTTGCAATTGCCATACGAGTATGTGAAATCAATATTTTTTTTATTGGACTAGAAAACACGACCTGTG
Organism: Deinandra increscens subsp. villosa; assembly: GCA_039602395.1. Lineage (NCBI taxonomy): Eukaryota > Viridiplantae > Streptophyta > Magnoliopsida > Asterales > Asteraceae > Deinandra > Deinandra increscens. Next base: position 12,213,135 of record JBCNJP010000002.1, on the reverse strand, counting down.
TAATTTAAGGCGCGGTAAATCGTCTTTGAAAAGCATATGAAACAAATTTTACTATACAACCGTTGGGGCTAAAATGTACACAGACAAAAGAGTTGTATTGCTAAAGTGTAATTTAAAGAAGAAGCAAACTAAATGATACGTAAACAAGACAGTGTAGTGGTTAAGCTTGAGAAATTTTCTAGTGATGACCGAAAGTCATGTGACAAAAAAAAAATCCATCGCTATGTTTCGAGGTATATGTTCGGATCGGCGGTCTGGTTATGGTCGGGTCAACATTAAAAACTATGATTATAAGAAAAATATAGTGAGTACTTGGAAGAAGAATAATAACTCAACTCGCGCCTTTTAAGAGCTTTGAATTCATCAATTATGCAGTCTGAATCAAACTTTTCAGCAATTCTAACTCTACGTAAATCATCAAGTTATGCGCAAGGGATTTTTGAATATTTCCCATAAAAAAAAAGAAGCAATCGGATAATCAATCAATAGGTTTATCTAATCAAAACTTATAACATCAAAAGTTACAACTTACAAGTATATAATATGTCAATATTTAATATTCTAATCATCATAGTTCATACACATCATCATCTAATCCATGAATAAGAAATCTGTTTCTTTCAAGTTTCATCTAAAAATTTGTTCCTTTTAAGTTTAATCTAAAATACATCTCATTCATCAAGAAATACATCTTATATTTTCATTCATCAAGAAATTTGAACAATAACTCCATGAAGAATAATCGTTCATCATAAAATACATCTCATATTCTCATTCATCAAGAAATACATCTCATAATAAAAAAAAAAATTGAATAATAACTTCGAATTTGAACAATAACTCCATAAAAAAGCTTAAAGAGTTAAAGAATAAAGGGGTTTGAGTCTCAAATTGTCAAATTTGAAGAAACCTAAAAATCATAAACCTGTTTCGTTGTTCGAGAATTGGATTTGAAATGGGTCCTGCTAATTTAACATCTATATACGCTGCGTATGTGCCAATACGCAGCGTATACAGAACTAATTAATGTCGCAGCCTTTCCATACGCTGCGTTTTAGGATATACGCTGCGTATGGAATGTTTTAATCAAAACATAATCATTTCCCAATCAGGATTAGGGTTTCGTAGGCTGTATACGCTGCGTATTCTTTAATACGCAGCGTATACACATCCTAATTTTTTCTAACTACAAACCCATATTTTCTTTCAACACTTTTCTATTTACTTACCCATATGAATGCAATCCCCATCGAAATCGGCACTCAATGGTCCACAAATAAGATGGTTGAGTTTGAAAGTGTGGTCATCATGGATATAAACAGATAAGGCTTGTAAAGACTGTTTGTGGGTTGTTGGTGACCTGTTAATAAAACTGACATCACCATCCATTATTTTTCTATGTACGACCATGCCTGGTTTCAAAAATGTGTGACCTTTGGACCCTTCTCTGAGTGAATAAGTGGATTGACCATCCCTATACGTTAGACAAAGCTTGTCATCAACCAATTTCTGAAGAAACCTCATGTTGTTGTCCGTGACCCGTTCTTCAAAAGGTATTCTGTGAGCAATCTCAAACGGGATAATTACTGAAAAGTGTTAACTATGAAAATTACAATAAGTTCCTAAATATTACTATTTGTTTTTAATTTTAAAAAAAATAAATAAGTTCCTAAAAATTACTATTTGTTTTTAATCAAACAAACACAAACACAAAACAAAAAATTCCTATACGCTGCGTATTTGTATATACGCAGCGTATATAAACATTCCATGTCGGGTCAGTCCAGAGAATGTAAGGTTGTCGGTTAAAAGTCTCATACGCAGCGTATTAAGTAATACGCTGCGTATGGGGATGTCCAAATAGACGTTTCGTTTGAAATTGGGGCTCCCCTCACACTGTTCGAGAATCGGATATGCGCTGCTGCTCCTTCCTCGCCTAATCGTCTTCACAGTTCACGCACCGATGCATGCTACAGGGCTTGACTAGTCCTTACTCTTCTCCTTCCTCGTCGTTGTTCAGAATCTCACACTCTCTCCGTTCACATCCGTTCCTAATTCCAAGTCCAAGCTCTAATTGTATTTTTTTAATTAAGTTTATGTTTACTATATTATTTACTAAAATGACCCTAAACTCTTTTCAATTAAGTCAAAGCCCTTTTACTTTAGTAAAATTTAAAAGAAGACCCTTATCTTAAATTTTTTTAATAAATTAACAAATACATTTCATTTTAGCAAGAAATAGTTAACAGAGGTTATATAGTCATTATACACAGTCATTCAGTGATCAACCAAACAACACTTACTGATTCAACACTATTTAATTCAGAGTCTCTTAGCTAATCAGACATCTACCAATGGGCATTTGTCCCATTGGTATGGGGATGAAGGTTAGAGCTTGGGGACCTTGAGGTCTCAAGTTCAAACCTGACTCAAGGGGGTTTTTCTCAAGTGGTGAGTTTCCTCCTTGATGGTGTTCCTGAGTGAGCCAAGTCTGGAGTGTCAAAATCAGTATGGACGGTTGCAATCCTGTCTCAGGAAGACTCACTCGGGTATTAAAGATTTGGAGAGTAGCTCCAAACGCCTTTAAAAAAAAACTAATCAGACATCTTACTGATTCAACATTTAATTGACATAGATACTACCAAACAGCCCCTAACTGTTATATTATAAAAAAATCACTTGGCATTTTGTATCATATTATAAACTAGATAATATGCTTATGCACTTCATATATCATGTGTTTGTGACTAATACTTCTAAGGCCTTTGAACCAATCTTTTAAAACCGTTCTAAATTGAATCAAGTTTCGGTCAATTGGTTAATCGTTCACTTTCATATATTCTTTCTTCTTCATCATATAAGTTGTCGTATTTGGATTTTCTTTTTGTTCTTCTTCAAAGCTACTAAAATTAGAACATACCTAAAGCTTAATTTTGTATTTTCTGTTTAGGTTTCTTTGAATCTTCATTGATAATATTTCTCTTCGATCATATAGCCTCAACATTCTATTGGCTATTTCAAATGTGCACCCTTTTTATTCATCTAACTCTGACTCTGACTCTGACTCTGACTTAAGAATATTGTGCTTAACTTAAATATAAAGAATACATCATCATTCATTATCTTTTTCCTATTATTCTTACTTGGCACAATTATGTTCCCTTTGCCTTTGATTTAAAAACAGTTCAATCATTAAACTTTACTTGGAATTAAATAAACATTAAATGTACTATATCTGAATAAATAAACATTAAATTAAATTTTTTTTATAGGACCAAACTAAAAATGGTGTTTAAGCCCTGCATCATGAAAATTAATCTTTCACAGAATAAAAATTAAACTAATTAAACAACTAAATATAATTAGGAAATTCTTTGTAGTCGATCTATAACCAAGTTTAATATTTGTCACGTTTAACATTTATACAAAATGCTTCTTTATGGTGGGTTCTTAACATGTTACTTCTTGTAGTATGTGACTATGTGCACAAATGAGCATGTCATGGCTTCTTTTTTTCTTGCCAACTTTACTACATTTACCAATAATATAGTGATTTGATTGGTCATATTTTATACTTTTAAAATGGGGACTCGAAAATGACTATTCATTACCCTTTTCCAAAAATAAGATTGAAATAAAAGACTAAACGCGTCGAAAAAAGAATCACATATCACCTTATTAACATTTGTATATATGACACGTTGAGTTATGATCAAATCATTTACAACGAGGATAACAATGACTTTTAAAAAGTCAGAAAGAAATTTCCTAAAAAATTATCGACTATAAAGACGGTGAAAGTGGTCGGCTGAATATATAGGAAGTTATGTTTCTTAATCACAATATTTTTCATTGATTACTAAAAGCAATTACAAAGAAGCGAGGGGTAGAGTAATTAATTATTATAGAAAAGGTCTTTTAGTTTATGTTTATAATTAGAATTCAAAGTTAGAGTAGAATATAAAAACTGTTACAAGAGAGGTAAAAATGGTGTCAGTAGAACCAAAAAGTAAAATTGTAGACAACACAACCAAAACATACACTAGATCATATATACATGCAAATAAACATACATAAAGTCATACATGAAATTCTAACTTTTTAACGGTCAATTAATGAAACCCGGATCAGAACCGGGAAGTCTAATGGGTAAAAACCACATTCGATGCCCAAGTCCATTAATCAACCCGTTCCAAGAAAAAAACCCCACAACATTAAACAATTCACCAGTATAGAAAAAAACATGTCGGTTTTGAGAATTGAACTCGCTACGTTAAGACCACAAATCTTCACATTTTCACCATTTACCACTAGGGCAAGCCCTAGTGGAAAGTCAAATTTTCCTCGTATATGATAAATCGTTTGTTTAATATTAAACTTTATTTCAAAAGACATAGTAAATTCATAATTTTCTAAACTTATACGTTATTGGTCTAGACAGTTACCTCTAATGTTACTCCCATTATAGACGTCTTGCATGTCGCAACGTACGGGCAGGATATCCATCTTGTTATGGATAATGTTCATAGAAATATTGAATTTATTATTCATGAAAATGTCACTTTAAATTTAGTAATTTATAAGTCGATGGTGACTAGACTTAAAATAAATTATTCAAATAATTTATTTTGCGGAAGATGTGATTTCTGTCAAGATATTATGTGGACAATGATTTATTGGGTCCAAATTCAAGTTATAGACCAAGTTGTTTTAAGTCTTCGTGTAATCATGTTCATAAAAAAAGAACATAAGTCTGAAAAAATGAACAAAGGAACGATGGCATGTTCAAAGTTCTCTAAGCGTTTCAATGAGAATGTTCGCAAAAGTCGAGGACGAGTTATTTTCAAAGACGGATAAAATAATTATCAATGTAAAGCATATCTCCTATTTAATATGCTTTATTTACATTGATAATTATCTGGTTATTTTAGTTATGTTTTTTATATGCATTTTTATTCATTTACGTTGATAAGTAGGTTTTAAGTTTTAAAGAATAAGATGATTCTAAAATGTAAAACATCTTAAATATTAAACAGAAAAGTGAACACTGAATAAAGTACTCGCCAAATATGGGAAGCAGGTAGCCCACTGTGGCCCAACCCATGGTCTCAGCCCAACACTAATGATATTCATGATTCACGCATTTACAATCAAACATTTAAAGGATATCATATGCTTCTTAATTCTAAATCCACACTGATGAAATCGAAACCAAAATTGAAACGAGAAATACGTGAATCTTATTATGAAATTGAGAGAGAATACAAGGAAATGGAAAAACGATTACAATCAACTGAAAGGAAAAACCCCAAATCAGAGCTACATATACAGCGATTAACAACCTAACGGTAATTAACAAAACTTGCTCTAATCATGACACTAAGCCCCTTCAACTTTCAGCACTTGTAAATCACGAGCTCGAAACTTGCACTTTCCCATATTGTCACATTCAGTCCTCCAACTTATGTTAACCAGAAAATTAACAATGCATGACCAATATTGATTTAACCTTCATTTAACAACACACACTTGCCTACTAACCCTCAATCTTTAACCGTGTGTTCCAGAGTTTACTTAAAGAGGTAAAAGAAGAGAAATGAAGAGAAGGGAAATGGAGAGAAAGGAAGAGAAAGAGAGTGATTCCTTTCCTTCCAAATCGGAAGAAAAGAAAATCAATAGAAAATAACCTAACTTTCTCTCCCTTTCAGTGGCGGATCCAGGAAAGAATATCAGGGGTAGCGGGGACTAACGGGGGTTCGGGGGCAGCGCCCCCGAAAATTTTTTTTAGGTAGTTAACGGGCTTTTAATCATATTTTTAAGGGGCTTTTGATCATATTATTAAGTAAAAGCCATAAAATTTCTTCCAGGGGTCGCGAAAAATTTGTTTCAGGGGTCGCGAAAAACCGAAAACCTATTAAAAAAAAAAATTGCACGTCGGGGTAAAAGTTCAGGGGTAGCGGGCGCTACCCCTGGGACCCAAGTAGGTCCGCCCCTGCTCCCTTTCCCTTCCTTTCTCTCCTTTAATGAAACTCGAGAACATAACCTTTTTTTTGTTTCCTTCCCCTTCCCTCCTTAAATAAAACTCAGAAACACAAAATTTTGTATACTTTATTCCCTTTCCCTTCCTTTCTATCCTTAAGTAAACTCGGGAACACAGTGTAAATGAGAGCATCAGTTACAAAAGGATATCAATAGATTAAGTGATTCTTAAATCTCATTGTTGTTTCTCAATGTATAAGACTTGGTGATACATTTCTGTCTATAATAATTACATACCTTATAGGCATTATAAAATTAAAAGAATCAAAGTTATGTTTGATTCATTTTTACCCTTTTATCTTCTTTAATTGGTCCATATTTAACTCTTGAGTCAACTTTCAAACATATAATCAAAATAGAAATATAAAATAATAAAAAACTTTGTAATGTATCAAGTATTATTAATTAATTATTTATAGGTGAACTATAATATAATTGTAAAAAAAATCAAATCAAATCATGTCTCATATTACCTACATATACAAATTATAGCACAAATGAAATAAAATTAAATATAATAGTTTAATTAGAATAAAATTAAATATAATAATACAATTGAATATAATAATGTTAAAATGCATATTTTATCTATTTTTTTTCATTTCAGTAATTTTTTAAATATTATTTAATTGGAAGGTATTATTGTTTAATTCGTTTTTTAGTTTTTTGGTTTTCTTTTTTCCAATTGATATAGTAATGTTTCTTATGTCTCACTACATCAGAGCAGGTTGGTGCTGGTGGCGTGCGGCCACTGGTGTACTCTGTGACAGTAGGGTACCCTATTAAGCTTAAAAGAAAATTCTACAAGGTTATCGTTAGACCGAGAATGTCGTATGGCTCTGAGTGTTGGGCCATCAAGAAATCACAGGTGTGCAAGCTGGAGGTGGCTGAGATGAGGATGTTAAGGTGGATGAGTGGTCACACTAAGTTGGACCATAGTATAAACGATGTCTTTCGGGATAGATTTCAGTGGTGAGTATATAAAGAAGTTACAGGAGGGGAGATTGAGATGGTTTGGCCACGTGAAGAGGATGTTGTTCACAATGCATGTTCGTTCGATTGATAGCATCATGGTCGAGGGTAGGACAGGGAGTGTTAGACATAAACTAACTTAGGATGAGCGTATTAGGCTTGATTTGCTGGAATTGCATATCTCTGAGGATATGGTAGAGGAAAGAATATCATGGATATGTAGGATTAAGGCTAAGGATCTCTAGTGATGAGTTTATTTTTACCTTTATTAGTATTATTATATTTATACATACTTCTTTTATGTCTTAGTTTATTATTATTAGTAGTATAATTATCTTATTTATTTATTTATTATTATTATTATTACTTTATATTAATATTATATTTATTACTATTTTTTATTAATTTTTTATTTTTATTTTATTTATTTATTAATTTATTTATTTTATAATTTTTTTCTTGTGTGTGGGTATCCTCTTTCTTTTCTTCTCGCGCGACCGGGCTCTGCTGGTGCATTTTCGCCTGTGGTTAGGAGTTGAGGGTCTTCCAGGATATAGCCTCTCTATTTTTTCAGGGTAAAGGTAAGATTTGCCTATATCTCATCCTCCCAGACCCTTCTAGTAGTTAGCTTATCAGTGGGACTTTACTGGGTTTGGTTGTTGTTGTTGGTGGTGTAATAAAGCTTTTTCTTTAATGCGTTTTGGTCGTTACACCTTTTTATTCCTTCTTCTGTACGTAACGTTATAGCAATTCAAATGTTTTGTGTACATGTGTTATCTCTGCGACGATGCGTGGGTAGCAAAATCTAGTTCATATTAAAGATTATTATAAAAAACCTTAACTAGTATATTTGTCCTAATACTGATCATAGTTAGAGCGGTAGGAAATTAAACTCTTAGAATGGGGCGGAAAATAATGAATATGTTGGTAAATGAACACATACCTAGAGGAGAAACCCGAAACCCAAGACATTAGGTAATCAAATTGGGTATGAAATCAGTTTAAAAATATATATAGGCATGAGAAAGGGTTTGCTATTAGGTGATACTTGACATAACTATTCAAAACATACCCATTTACCTGAACCATGAATATATACCCATTTACCCGAACCATGAATATATTAGATAGACCGTCCTTGGTTTTGGTTGTCGTAGAAGATGCTAGCAAGAGAGGATTAGGCTTGGGTGGCTATTGTGTCTGTTTTGAGGATAGCATTGAGAAGGTCATTCGATCGATATGGTACTATAAATCCATTGGATGACTATGGGATGTAGGACAAAAAAAAGGCATTTATCATATATATTTTTTTTAAACTTAAAGATAACGTGTAATATAAAAAACTAACATGTATAATTAATTTAATTTAAGTGGAACATATTTCAAAAGATTATTTACAATTCAAACATAAAAAGTGTAACATATTTAAACACACATTTTTCACGTGCGTATGAAAATTCATTAAATCATTATATACAAGTTAAAGTTTATTTAGATTGATGCATCATATCGTCTTATCTAAAAAGCCATACAATTACAAAGATTTGTAATCTTACAAATTCACATCATCACATGCACATAATTAGAGTTAACTAACATATTAGTGTTTCTTTATCCCGAATCCAATATTTCATTAAAACTTAATATAATACTTTATTATATGATATAAAGGTAAAATGTAAATTTTGAAAATCATGTTGAATTATAGAGTTGTATATCATGTGAAAGCGTCATGTGAGAGGCGTGAGTACTCATGTGAAACACACCTCCAGGACGCTCTCTTTTGTGTGAGTGCCCCATGAGAACTTCACCTATGAGTATACTCATGGTCATGAAAATAAGTTTTTCATTCTGAACCAATGGTATTTTGTATAAGATATTTATTTCTATTTATATTTTTTTTTATTCTAGAATTTAATTTAATCATGCAGTGATTTTTCTCAAAGAACTTGTGTTTGTTATTTTTTTTAATAACAAAGTATATAGTCGTGTTTTTTTCTAAGCATCCCGATATAAATTTGAACGAGCATGGTTTTCAGAAAATATATTTTTTAGTCTCGCTATCAGTTTTTATCACATGTTTGATCTCATAAATTAGTGTTTCTTATGTTTCTATTAATTAACTAAATTTATTGTTTCAAATTAATATCAATATATATTTTTTAGAAAAAATAAAAAAACCATTCATACTCACTATGTATAGCCCTTACAAGTGAGTGGAGGGTGAGTGAGTGTATTTTTTTTTTCTCAGAGTCGCTTTGTATACCACATGTACTAACTATTACGAAATATGACTGGCAATTATATTGGTTAGCTATAAAAGTTGATAAATCCAAATATGACTACATAATTCGGACACACACAAAATAGTATAACCTATTTGTTATTGGCAGGTTGTAATCAAATTGTTAACGAGTTTGCTGGTTGTAAACTAATTAGCTTGTAAACATTTTGTCATTAGTTGTAAATGGGTTGGCGAGCTAAACTTATAAATTACATCATCTTATTTTTATAATTTAATTTATTTATATAATTTAATTTTAAAGCTATTAACATGTTAACTCCTTTAACTTTATACAACCCAAATACAATACATCTAATTAACGAGTTAAAGAGATCTAACATAAGTACGATACCGGGTTAAATTAGCTTGACTTTTTAGCACTCCCAATAGGCTTTTTTTTATTCACTTTTTGTTAATTTTAAGACAGCTAGGGACCAAACCCAAACCTCTATACTTTTTTTTCATGAAAAATACAATGTTCTTTAATTTTTGGCCCTAATATAAAAGTAAAAAAGTGTGTAACTTCAACTTCATGTGGTCCACCTATGAACAATCAAACTTCAATTAAACCTATTCAAGTTGTCAAAATCTATCATTGAGTTTTGCTTTATTTTGGTGTCTAGGTCATTCGTAAATTGTAATGGTTTATCGGTATGATGAGAATAAATGTGAAAAGTGGTGCCACACTGCTACATAGGGGGCTTTTACATATATACCCTTCTTAAGTCATTTTATTACATAGATACCCAAGCTTAAACCTTAATTACATATGTCCCCTTGCTAAACCATATATATTACATATTTACCCAATTCATTTATTTTTTTATCAAATGACTATAATACCCTTAATAAGTATTTACATATTTCCCCTTTTAATATGATCAATTACATATTTATCTAAAAAAAATAAAAATGCCACCTTTTCACCTTATAATAAAGCCTCCTTACTGAGGGGATATATGTAAAAACTCCTTATTTAAAAAAGAGGAGATCTCATCACACAACCTTATCTTCTTCAGCCTAAACTGCAAAATGTGAACCCCATGTGTGTGGTTTTGTTATTGGTCCGATAGCCTAACTTGTTGAAGCTAATATTCCAAGAGTTAAGCCGTAAATATTACGAACAAGTTAGTGGTAAAAAAAAAACTATGTGTTTCGTAACTTCTGTTAAGGTTTTATCTAAAACTTCTTAGAACATAGCCTCTAGGTATACGTTCTTTCTTTTCGTTGAAATTAGGTACACGTTTGGGCCAAGTGTCAGCCCAGACAACTAGCCCATTTGACTTGATCTTAACATTCTAAATATGTTATAGCCCAGTGACCTATTGTTTGATAACAATTTTAGAAGGAATTAGTATTTATTTATTCACCTATATACAAATATAAACTTTTATAAATAGTAGCAATAGTGTTATTATATATATATATATATATATATAGGGTTAGGTTCAAATGAGAACTTTTTCTTTTGAGAACTTTTAAGAACCAATTTGGGCCACTAATTTTAAAGGGGGGAGCATTCAAATTCATGGGGGGGGGGGGGGTTTCCATATATATAAACTAGTGGCTAAGATTAGTTCTTTTTAGTTCTCAAACCCAATTAGTTCTCAAATGATCATCTCCCTATATATATATATATATATATATATATATATATATATATTAATATATACTAGTTTTTGATACCCGTGCGACGCACGGGTGGTTTTTAAAAAAATAAATCCAACAATTTAAATATTATAATAAATGTAATTCGATAATTGAAACCCGTGCATCGTACGGTGGTATTTAAAAAAAAATCAAAACTAAAATGTACTAATGATTCTTTATATCATCTAAGAATTTTTTTTATTAGAAATATCCAGTTAAAAGTTTCAATGGTTCTTCTACAATGAGTCACTTTCACTTCCTAGTAAAATATAAAAATGATATAAACATTAGTATAATCTCTAAAACTTAAGAGAAAATTAAAGTTTGTATCATACCCTTCTTCAATTATAAAAACAAACACAAAAACAAAACCATTTTATTATAATCGTGCATGAATAATCTAAGAGTAGTCATAAGCACCACTCAAGGACACCCTTATGATACATATATTTGGGAATTTGTATAGCTAAACAATAAAAAAAATTATTGATATTAATTATATTGTTATATTTATTTAAGTAATAATTGTTTGTAAAAAATAATAAAATTAAGAATGCAATTATAACGATAATATCTCTATTAAAAATTCATAAGAATTAATTTAGGTGTTTGAAATTACAATATTTAAGGCTCATTGGATTTAAAATTAACTTTTTTTTTTCAAATCCAAATCCCTCATTTACGATATATAATTCAATCTTTAAATGTGTTTGACTTTTTTAGAATATAATTAAAGACGTAATTATACAGTTTGTAATTAGACTCTTTCTATTTTTGAATAATCATAACTATATTATGAAAGTCAAATTTCATTTATTGGAAAATATTTGAGCGGGAAAACCACAAAATGGATTGTTGTGGTGATGCCATGTGGCATCCAATCTTTTCATATATATACTATATATAGATATATAGATATATAGATATAGATTTATATATATATATATATATATAGAAAAGTTCATTGTAGACACCCCCATAAGTGTAGACAGGTAGACACCCTTTTTCACCATTAGATCTCTTGATCTAATGGTTGTGATTAATTTTCTTTTTTCTTTTTTTCTTTTTTCTCATTAATTAGAAACTTTCACATGTGAAAAAGAGCTATTTCACATGTGAAAGTGTCTACAATGAACCTCACCCTATATATATATATATATATAGGAAAGGGAACAATTATTAACCCTTCCTTAGAGAATTAACCAAATAACCACATCCTAGTGGTTTGATGAAAAAACAGGTGCTATGGATTAGTGACATGTGACACTCTTTTTTTTTTTCTTTTTTTTAACAGAAAGGGTATAAGGGTATTTTAACCAAAAGAAAAAAGTACCTCTCTCATTTTTAAAACGCTTATAACTTTTTTTATCCGAAGTCGTTTTTTTATAAAAATTATACCATTGGACTCGTCGCTATTTTATCTTTAATTCGGATGTGGTCCCGACTTTTTTCGAAGGTTTTTTTTTCAAACGTCCTTATTAACATCAATGCTACAGAAAAAAGGTACTGGTGCTACACAAAAAATGCATCAGTGCTACTTTTTGTAACAATACATGTCGGTACAGACATTTGGAAAAAAAGTATCAAAAAATGTCGGGACCACATCTGAATTAAAGATAAAAATGCGATGAGTCCAACGGTATTTTTTTTTTATAAAAATCCGACATCGGATAAAAAGTTATAGCAAGGGTTATTAATAGTTCTTCACCCTATATATATATAGGGAGAGGATCATTTGAGAACCAATTTGGTTTGAGAACTAAAAAGAACTAATTTGAGCCACATGTTTATTACATGTATCCCCCCTCCCATGAATTGTAGTGGTTCCCCCCTGAAATGTGTGGTTGAGATGTAGTTCTTAAAAGTTCTCAAAATAAAAAGTTCTCATTTGAACCTAACCCTATATATATATATATATATATATATATATATATATATATATATATATATATATATATATATATAGGTTGAGGTTCAATGGAAAACCCCACCTTTTGTAAAACCTGGAAAACAAGCTATACCAGTGTAACATTAGTTCTAAACAGGAAATTTGCACCTTATTTAAACATGTTACACCAGGTGTAAAATAGTCATTTTAGTGTAACATTAGTTCTAAACAAGAAATTACACCTTATTTAAACATGTTACACTAGGTGTAACATAATCAATTTTGTTACACATGTGTAACCATCATCGCTATAGTTACATAACCATCATCGCTATAGTTACATATGTGTAACAATAATAACTAGGTTTTCTGGTGTTATACGTAAAAGAAGAGGTAAAATGGAGATGAATAATAAAATTCAAATCAAAGTTGGATAAGCAAAAAATATTATATAGATATTTTACTATAATACCCAGGTTTTCCAGGTTTTACAATGATTATCTTCCTATATATATAGTGTGACACATTAACTATTTAGATGTTGCAAGCTAGGTATGTACATCACACATTTGTGATGATCACTCATCTAGGCGAATAGTATTGGTGATGAAGAAAAGACCCAGAACTAAAAAGTTGTGAGTTCCATCTCTGAGGCTGACAGGTTTTTCATCAGACCGCTTGTAGAGTTGATTTTTCCTGCGAATAGCTTCAACTGATGTAAATAGTTTTTAAATGAACGTACGTTCAAAAATAACCTCACACATTTGTTGCTAGATATCATGGTTGTGTAGAGTATATGAACTTTTATGATCTATGTGGCTCAACTTCTTGATTAGTGAAATTAGTAGGGTTAGGTATAAAAAGTATATCTATATGTGACAATGAAGCAGCTCGAGAATAGTTAGACACGTTGAAGTGCATCCACACTTTATTAAAAATAATATTCGATATCAAGTTTGGGAAGATTTCTTTGTTCGATCAAACGCGAGAATGAATGCTATAACATGCATGTGTATAGTGTGTATATCGGAACGACGAGATCTTTGACAACATCACGTGTTTTTTTTCTTCCAATTTACTTGGTTTGTTAGTAGAAATAGGTAAGTCAACATAGCTTGCAACGGGTGAATTTTTAATCCGTTTCTTTAGATGTAATTTTATTTTTGCTAACTGTCCTTGAGTTAGCTTTTCTTTTCTTATAATATATTTCATCGTTTCAAAAATAATAATAATAATAATTATAATAATAATAATAATAATAATAATAAATAAATAAATAAATTAATGAATAAACTATAAAGTTAAACATAAATGTGAAATAAAAATAGGGTTAAAAACGATGTTTAATTTCGAAACAAGACTTATGGATTTAGGGATTACCTTTTCGCTAGTTGTCGTTTAAGTATGAACTTATGGAAGTCGATTCTAAGGTGGTTAGGTCTATTTGGTTCTGAATTTTGACATCATTTTCTTCATGTGGTGGCTCGTTTGGAAAACGAGAAACGAGGCTATTTTCAATTCAATCATGATGATGTGAAGTTTGATCATCCTTTTTGCCATTCAAAACTCGTTTAATTGTTTATATATAGTTAAATCAGTTTCATTTGAACCAGCCAAATCTCCATGGAACAGGGAATTCGATGAGGTGGTCACACTGGAATTCAGTTTTTCCCTCCAAAAATATCATTTATATATCTTTATAGTAATTTAAAAAGTTTATATTTTATTTATTTTAAAGACTTTGTAGTGTTGTAATATTATAAATCCATATAAAATATAATGTAATGTTATGATCTAATGGTTGATCAATATTCGACCTAGTTATAAAAACATGAGTAAAAGAATAAAAGTTTATTTTCAAGATGATCACTAATGGATGGCGATCACGTAGCTTGTTCTTCAAGGTTATTGAAATAGAAAGAAAATATACTATTAATAAATTATAACCTATCCTAATCTTATTAGGTCAAGTGATTCTAATGGTAGGATGTCACGTAATATTATCATGTTTTATTTTTTTTAGTGTTATTACGTAATCAATTTATATTTTGTTTTATTTACGATATTATTTTGTTTAACGTTGTTACTAATCATGCATTTTGTATATTCATTTTTTTGAGTTATGTTTTATCAGTACAACTGTTTTGTATACTCGTATTATCCATACGACAACACACATCAAGTCTAGTTATAATTATTCAAAAACTTATAGACATAAATAACTTTTAGTAAAGCTTTTTATTTATTTGTTACAATTTACTTTACCTATATGAAATATTAATGTTCTGGATTAATTAAATTAATTTTTAACATCGATTTATATTTAAGTTTATCAAATAATATAGTATTTTTCCTATTTTTTTAACATACAAACGTCCATTAATAAATGTGTACTAATTCATTTCATCACTAATAGTGATTTCTTACCAAAATTCAATCATCATATGACTTTAGTGTACACATTTAGTGATTGTCGGTGCAACTTGTAAGGGTATTGAACTATTGACCTTTTGAGTAAGTTTAGTAATTAAATATAAATAAAAAGACATTATTATAGGCGTTAACTTACTTCTCACTCACTGGTAACGAGTATAGTAACAAGATTTTATATTTGTTTCATCGGGTGGCTTTTATAGATAGAATAAAATTTAAACAATTTTATTAAAATGATGCTAAAACTTGGTTATTATTTAGGGGTGAGGTTTATTGTAGACAATTTCGTATGTGAAATAGTTTTTTTTCGCATGTGGAATTTTCTAAATAATGAGAAAAAAGAAAAAAAAGAAAAAAGGAAATTAATCACAACCACTAGATCAAGATATCTAATATAAAAAATGGTGTCTACATTTCTACACTGTTTTGTATACTCGCATTATCCCACTACAATGAACTTTTCACTATTATTTAGTAGTTTTATACCTTATTGATTTATATATCTAGGTTTTGAACTTTTAATCAAACTTTGAATTATTCTTAGATATTATTCAGTTGATGAGAAGTGAGTTTGTAAGCGAATCCACAAAACTTGATATTCATGAAGAATATTACTTTCTGCAAAGTGGTTTTGTGAGTTGTGACAGTTATTTATGCTTAAATCAATATGCATGATGTTTCTATGAATATCACATGCTTATTGTCTTGTTGGTGTGCCGGTTAGATGTACGTCAATCATGATTAATTTAGTAAGTTGATAAATTGATAGTGACTTGATATGTGACAACATGTCGTGTCGCGATCAAATTCCAAGTGTCGATTCCTCATAGGATAGAGTTTAGGCATCAATGAAAGTTGATCATGATAACCTCATCGTTTGTTCGAATCATGGATATTGCTCTCCCCGTTTGACATGTCAGTTGATGTTGCTTTCGCGCTTCTTGACACAATTTCGGTTAGGTGTTATCACTAGAAAGGAAAGCTTGTATTTGTATTTTAAAACTGGTTTCAAGTTTAAGTTTATTGAGTATTTTATGCATGCATCCTTCACCAATGTGGAGGTTCGTGTGAGATACTCATCAATAAGGTTGTGTATAAGTGTATTATGGTAGGATTGGTGGAAAAGTGACAACTAAGTTGACAAGTAGTGTTGTATTTTTGTCTTAGAAAATAATAAACAACATTATACTTTGATAAAATGTTCTAGTTTATCATGCTTAGTCTTAAATAATTAATGGTTTAAGTGTTCATATATTTTTTTGAAAGATAGCTTATAAGTGATTTGTTTTTATTTGTTATTTAACACCTATAAAATTACAATTCTTATATATGTGATAAGTTTAGGGCAAAAATTTTGATTGTCTAATATATAACATGTTTATTATATATATGGTCCGTGTTCGAGTTTACTTGTTAAACATGTTAAGCTGTGAATTTTGAATATATCTATCCGAAACGATTGACGCCCGTAATAAATGAAAAATATGTGATTTTGTCCATTGTTGTGAGGATAACAAGAAAAGATGAAAAGCTCATGTTTGGGTCAGGAGAAATGATAGGCTTGACTACTTTTAGATTTGTACATTTTGGGAGGATGTGGACTTAAGATATGGGGAAGATGATATTTCATTTCTTTATGGTATTTTTGTGGGAATAAGTTTATAAGGTTATTTGTAGTGATGTGATGGTATAAAGCTTAAAAGTGTGCCCACATAAAATATGATGAGGAAGGGGAAATTAAAAATAATATAGTGAGTCACGGTAGGAGAACCCCCCTCCCCCCCCCCCCAACCCCAACGCCCATTATTCGGGCGTGAAGAGGTCCAAAACCCCGGACCACTACTCCTACTCCATTCCTAATAGTCTAGAGAGTAAACTTCGTTTTTAGTCCCCAACGTTTGCACATTTTAACAATTTTAGTCCCAACTTTATGACTGCCTTCACATGGTCCCCACGTGATGGGTATTTTTGTTATTTCCGTTTGTTTTAAAGTATGAGTTAAAACAAACAAAAATGACAAAAGTACACCTCATGTGGAGCCACATGAGCGCAGTCTAATGCCTCTTTAAACAAATGTTAACATTGAGACCAAAATTAAAAAAAAAAATTGAATGTGAGACACTAAATTGAGATTTTTAAAAAGTTAGGACTAAAATTATTAAAATCTGCTAACGCTAGGGACTAAAAACGAAGCTTACTCTGGTCTAGATTTGTACACTATTTAATGTTTTACTCTCACTAAATTTGGATACAACTAAAAGTGATATAGCCCAACTAGCCCAATGAAGAGTATGGCTCGGTCCATGTTACGTGTAACCCAACACAAATAGTAGTATTTACTATATATAGCTCGATTGTGACTATTTACTATTTGCATAATGTGGTAAATGTCAAGTTTAAAGTTTAAAAAATAAATATCTCATGATGATAGTAATCAACGACGACCATACAACCTAGCATACTCTCTATCTTTATTAATAATGTTCCTCAATATTTTTTTTATATGAAGGCCCAACATATATGTAGTTTCTTTTTTTTCTTATACAAGTCCCTCAACAAATTTTCACACATTAAACTCATTCATTTTAATGTGAAATTCATCTCTTGAAGGAAAGAAATATGAATATTGTTGTAGCATTTATACTTAATTGCATGTCAAGGGTTGATAGTAAGTTATTGAGGCCCTGTTTATTTTTTGAAAAAAAATATTTAAATAGAGGTTACATCTGATTCAATCAGACGTATTTAGATATAGAGTCGTTTTTTTTTCCAGTTATCAAGCGATTATACATCTTAATAGCTTCTTAACCATTAAGACCTTTTAAACATCTTAGAACCTCTTGGCCCTAAACAAGAGCCGTTCATTCTCCGGCAACTAGAGCTTCAGTTTTCAGACATTTGAACCTCCTCTTAATATTCAGAAGTGGTATTCAGATTTAGACATAAATCTCTTAAAAAACAAATGGTTTCTAAGTGACTAAGTCTCTTTATTAAAGATATCTGGTCTGAATCCAACTTCTATATTGGTTTTCTGTCTTTAACACCCAAAGGATCACATGCACAACGTAAGATGTATTTTTTCTAATTCAATTTGTTAGCGTATTATAATTGACGAAATTTCACAAGTTTTCTAATAACAAATTCTTACGGTAAAAAAAAAAAAGATAAAACATCTTTATATATATGAATACTAATGCTACGTTTGGTTAATTAGTGTGGTCCTTAACGAACATAATTGATAAGGATAAATACAATTGTTTGATGGCAACAAAGGCCTTAATTGCATGTCGTTATATACTACTAGTTTACCATGTGAAAGAACAATATTGACCTAGACAACTCATGTTTCGTGGGTCCTTAAAAAA
The DNA here is from genome assembly GCA_039602395.1 of Deinandra increscens subsp. villosa. Classification (NCBI taxonomy): domain Eukaryota; kingdom Viridiplantae; phylum Streptophyta; class Magnoliopsida; order Asterales; family Asteraceae; genus Deinandra; species Deinandra increscens. Next base: position 12,194,504 of record JBCNJP010000002.1, on the reverse strand, counting down.
CAAAGTCGGCAAAGTTAGGTTTAGATTTTCTTAACAACAAAAATATCTACAAATTAACCGGACCGTTTTTAGTTTCTTCCTATTATTCTAAATTACCGGTTGATTTTTATTAATTAACCAACAATTTGTACTTCTAAATACCGTCTAATTAACTCATACTTATAAACATTTGAGCTCAACCAATACTACTATGCTACAAGACTATAAATCGTTAAAACTGCACTAGCAGTTAGATGGACGAGTTACTCAAACGAATACGATTCGCTGGCTATCGATTCATAAGAAGCTCACTTTAATAGTTACAAAATATTCAAAGGATGATCAAACAAACAAGATTTGTTTGTATCAGGGGCGTCTCCGAGATTTTGAATAATCGGCGCGAGTTTAAAAAATATATCGTTATATATAATTTTTTTTTAAATCAGCGATAACTGTATTAAAAGTGTCCCCCCCCCCCCCCCCCTCTTACATAGTTTATTGGACTTCTGAAAGTTTTATATAATTACTCATTTAATTACTTTAAGTATGAGTTCGAACTTAAAAGAAATAAAAATAAATGTTAAATGACATATGATAAATAAAAAGTAATTTTTTTTTCTTAGGCTATCTGTAATGGTTTTCTATTTTCAAGCCCCTCATGTGGGCATTATCCGCCATGTGGCATCCTACGTGGCATGGGGGCTTGAAAGCAAAAGAGGTGTAATGGGATAAAACCCCTTTCAAGCCCCAACATCATTACAAAATCCACACATTCTCCCTCCTTTCCGGCGTGAAAAATCTGGCGCCTCCCCCCCATTTTCCCTCTTTAGCGCCCCACCGTAATGGGTGGGGGCGTGACCGGGGCGTTATAGGGGCGCGAAAGGGGTTTTCAAGCCCCTTTCAAGCCCCATTACGGATAGCCTTATGACATCTCTGAAACATATTTCTTGTGTGGTAGCTCACCCTATTACACACTCTCAAAGACACCCCGGTTTATATATACCGTTTGATAAGTTTACACGTCTTTTTATATGAAAATAATTGATATTTTGAGAAAGATATCAAGTGTTAGATAAAACGTGTGAATTCATAAAAGAATCGGGAACCTTTAGGCTTTAACGATGTCATCAACAATGGACCACTTTTTTTTAATCGGGTCAAATAGATAAGTATATGAAGTCTTCAGAAACATATATTTCAAAGAACCTTTTTTATTTTAAAAAATATTTTATTAACACGTTCTATTAGATCTCAAAGTCGTTATGGTTGAGAAGTAGAACCAAATAAATTTACGGAACCGTGTGTAATTTTCAACTTTTTATTTGGAATAGAAAGGACGTTGAAATCTAAATAGTATTGGAAAAAATCTAGTTATTTTTCTGACTTGTTACACATATAGCAAGATACATAACGTCACGATCGGGTAGCATGCCTTATTCTAGCAACTACTCATTTAAATGCATGTGATATGTGACACCGTGAGGTGTCCCGTAACGACTTTTCAATCATATCGTGTAATATGTTATTTACATTAGAGGGTTATTACCCGTGCCCTGCATCAGATGGATTTTGCATAAAAAGACACAAATCGCAATAGTATGTTAAAATCTAAGAAAAAGTGCTTATGTTAAAATTTACGTTTCTTGTGAATTAAATAAGCTTTAGAAATAAATACGAAAACTAAAAAAAATTGATCACGATCTATTCCGTAAATATTAACAAAATATAATAATGTTTTAAAACTAGATTTCGCAAACTCGCATGTTGTCGTGGGATTACACATACACACAAAACAGTTGCATTGGTAACACAATGCAAAGAAAACAAAAATAAAAAAATGTAACGACCTAGATGCTTAAAACATTGAGTCTATGACCTAAAAACTATGTTACATGACTTACTACTAATGTCTTCGCTACATTCATGGTGGAAGGACTGCCCTGCATTACTCATCGCTCACAGGTTTGTGAAGGATGTCTGTTTGCCAAGCAAACAAGAAAAAGAGTCCCATCGGAGTCAAGTTGTAGAGAAACCAAGCCTTTTGAATTACTCCATGCCGATCTTTATGGGCCAATAATGCCACAAACAGTGGGAGGTAACAAGTATTTTCTTCTAATCGTAGATGATTATACAAGATCTATATGGGTTTACCTAATGAAGTCACAAGATGAAACCTTTGAGCTATTCAAAAAATATAAGGTGCGGGTAGAAAAGGGCAGAGTTGACAAAATTCAAATGCTAAGAACTGATCGTGGTGGCGAATTTAATCCACATCAGTTCATTGAATTCTGCAAAATTCACGACATCAAACGCCAATTGACAGCACCCTATACTCCATAACAAAATGGGGTTGTAGAGCGTCGTAATCTAACAATGGTGGAAATGACAAGATCACTGCTCAAATCAATGAACGTACCTGACCAGTTTTGGGGTGAAGCAGTGAGGCATGTCGTGTACCTGCTCAATCGAATCTTGACAAAGTCAATGAAGATGCAACCCTTTACGAAGCTCTCAAAGGAGAGAAGCCAAAATTCAGTCATATACGAGTATTTGGTTGTGTCGCTTACGCAAAGAATCAAAGGGGTTTGACAAAATTGAGTGACCGAAGTAAGGCAATGGTGAATTTGGGAATGGAAGAAGGTAGCAAAGCTTACTGGTTACTTGATATGAAGACGATGAAGATTGGGGTAGCCAGAGATGCTGTGTTTGATGAGCAAGCTAAATGGAAATGAAAGTCAACTGAAAATAAAAGGGGTCTGTTAGGGACACCCCCTAAATTTTGGCTGACACCCCTTATATAGGTGACTCTGAGGTCTAAAAGTCACCTCCATATTTAAAAAGCTCACATAATGCCCTAAATGTCACTTATAAAAGGGGTGTCAGCCAAATTTTCATTATTATAATAAAAAATATTATTGTTATATTAATAATAATAATAATAATTATTATTATTATTATTATTATTACATATAAATAAATAACACAAATAAAATATGAAAAAACCTTCAAAGTGACATAAAGGGCTGGAGGTGAGATATGAGACTCCTTATATGAGATTCAGCTCACATCTTAAATTAATACACACACGCATACAAACAGATACTGATACGTTATCAAACCATACACATATATACATACCTACATGATAGATTTTGACTTAATATATGTTTATATATACATACATATGGTCACGTGGATACAACTTCATACAAGAACTCCGTTGATATATTGTATGTACTATATGCATATGTACATACACATACCAACACACTTACATGCACACACATATGTACATACAGTATCAATATGAATAAACTTAATATGTGTTCATATATGTATACATTACACTTTTACATGTATATAAACATGCATACCGCACGTACACATATAAAATTATTATCGTTATATTATTAATAATTATTATTATTATAATAATAATAACACAAATTATTATTATTATAATAATACTAATTATTATTATTATTACATATAAATAAATAATACAAATAAAATATGGAAAAACCTTATGGGTGACATAAAGGGCTAGAAGTGAGATATAGAACTCCTTATATGAGATTTAGTTTGGAGACACCCCTCATATAGGTGAACGTTTGGGCTTAAGATGAGGTTCATCCCTTAGGGACACCCCTCATATAGGTGACCTCAAAACCTTCGAGTGACCTCTAGGTGGGGTGTATTTAAAAAAAAGGGTGTCTCTAAGATTTCCCAAATAAAAACTTGAGTTCATCAGGTTGGACCGGAGCTAATAACAATGGAACATGTAGCTGGGAGTTAAGTTTGCAGAGATGAAGAGACTTAATGGAGTCAAAGGGTCAACACTCTCGAGGGGATAATGTTGGTTGAGTGTTGACAGGTTCTAGTACCCGTTGGCTCCTCGATAAATTTAAATGGTCAAGATGGTGACCAAGTTATTTGTTGAAATAAAAGAGTTAGTTTATTTTTCCCTTATTTTTAGCTATACATAGCATTGCGTGGTGTTTGTTTTCTGTACTTCCAATTATTCGAAAAAAAACCTTGTAACCATTCAGCTACTATTCAATAAAGTTGCAAACATTCAACTAGTTTTTCCATTCCATTCGTTATCTATATCACTTCAGCCCTACTGATTGCCAACATATAGCATAATGTGGGTTCGAAAGTAATCCCATATATTGTGCTTGATATATTTTTTTTTCAAATACTCTTCTGATGTATGTTCGAATCTATTGTTACAACTGACGAGCTAGTGAAGATCATGTTCGAGGCTTGATTCCTTTCGTCTTTGTCTATTGCGATCTGCTATTAATTAGTTCATTATATATGTTGATTTGAAGTGAGATCCCTTTCGATTTTCATTTGTTTTATTGATTTAAACCATTAAATTCAAGTCGGAAGTCAGCATTTCAAATGGCGTCGGTGAGAGGAGTAGTGGTGGATGTAAATCATTGCTAATGATTTTGATGATTGTATCGAGGGTTTTGGTGATGGTAGAATAGACCTAATGATGATATGATGATTTTTGTCAAATTAAATGCTTTTTCAACTTGATTCTAAACACTCAATTTTTTAAAACAACAATGAAAAGTCAACAGAATGTTGAACTATACGTAAATCATATTTTATTTGAAGCTAAAATACATCACAACTTGAATTAAAAAAGAACAAAATAGTGGAAAACAGCACAATACTAAACTATACATTGATCAATATGGACCGACACAACACAATTGAATTATAGTCCACATACACATGTATGAAACAACACATATATGTGTATTTAATCATAACAATGAAAAAGCAACAAAATATTGACCTAAAAATTTGCATTGTAATCAATATAAAAGTAAAAAATCAACACACTATTAAAATATAAATAGAAAGCTATGACACAATTAATTTGAATTGAATTAGAACAACACAAAAGTGATCACTTACTACTATGATGTTCAAGAGCTAGTGTTTAGGATTGTGTTTTTACTTTGGGGCAATGTCTCAAAGGAAACAATTTTCACTGTGAAGGACATTTTACGGGTACATATGGGATGGCCTTTCTCGACAATAAAAAAGATGGTTCTATATAGGATTTTTCTCGCTGCTTTATGGTATATTTGGAGAGCTCGAAACAATGCTCAATTCAATAATATATTAGTAAGACTGATGGATATACATGGGATGATGAAACTTAAATCTTTCCTATGGTTTACTAAAGGGGAGTCTTGGTGTAAAATTCATGAGTTTTATTTTTTCATTGATGTATTTCTAGCATCTTGTTAGCCTAGCCATTAAAACCGAATGTAATATTCAGGTTGCTGAATATAATATTGATGCTACGCATGGTAACACTTCTTAAAGCAGCCTTGCCTTCTTCAATTTTGTGAGTCGGTTTTATACGTGTACGTTGCCTTTCCTTCCTTTTGGACGCGTGTATTGAACGTGTGATTTAATTGCTGTTTTTATACCCTTCACGCCCTCCTCATATGCCTACCTCTCAGAAATGTTGGCTATCTCCATTTGATAAAAGATGGTGATGATTTCTTAACAAGATTGAGATTTTCTTAATATTGAATAGGTATGTGATGGGTTTGGTTCACTCTTTTGGCGAGGCAAAAAAACTTTACAGTCATGGAGTTACCCTCATTCATAACTTGATTTCTTAAACTAATATGTGCCTCGATATTTTTTTTTTAACTAATTTCTTTTTATAAATAACTTATAATATTCAATCTTCTTTTCAGAATCTAAGTACCAAATTCAATTCTCAACATTTAGTTGTTTGCTTAGTTTAAAAATTGAAAAAATAATTTCTTTTATTGTATACCTCTAGTTAAAAAAAACTGGCATGCTTAATCTGTTATACATTTGTTCACTTGTTGTCTATGTTTTTGAATTCTTGCAGGTTTAAAAGAGTTTGAAAGAAGAAGTTAGAGATATGTTACTAATGTAACCCGCTATATATGAATTTGATTTGTAATTTATTTTATTAACATACACAATGTTATAATTTCTGTAATTCAAAATCTGTTTGTAATAATAAGGGTTCGATAGTGTTTGATTGTAAACTATAATGAATACAAATATGCAAAGACGTATCATGCCACTTGTTTGTTGTCATATTTACTCTTTTTTTTGTGGAGATTTTGGCATTTACAGTTCAATACAAATCCATATCCGTGAACCAATTGCATGTTACAAACGAATTCCATATATCGCCACAATGCTTGGTTTTGTTTTTTAACCTTTTCTCATCCTCGTAATTGATAGCTAATAAGTTATATGTACATATATGGCGTGCATATACATAATTCGTAATAAACCTGTTAAAATCACTATTTATTAGGAAAATTATAAAAATGTGTGATATTACAAATCAGAGGCAGAACTAGAAATCTTCTTAACGAGTATCACACGTTCAAAATTTTGATTAGAGTAGTACATGACATAAAAACTAAGAAATCCTACAGAAAAACAAAAAAAGAAAAAAATATTCACTTCACATACGAATTTTAGGGGTGACACGTGCCACCCCTGAACATAAGTTATGCCCGCCCCTGGACCAAATTCTTCTTCGACAAGGTCAATTCTTTAATCAGTTGATCTCGGGATCGAAGGAGTAACAGCACACGAACATTTGATTCTCATATTTTGCCAAGTAGACCCAACTAAATTTCTCCAATTACTTGACAACTTTTTTCTCTCTAATCTGTAAATATCCAGTTGTAAATACTAAAAATTATACCTACAATTATAAAATTCTTACATTCTTAGATTATGATATCATACTAACAAAAGTAGCTTTGATGGAAAATGAAATTAAATAGAATAAAGAAAACTTAGTGTGTGACGATAATACTTCTTTATGTCTACTCATCAAAAATATCTACATGGTGAAAATTTTGTGGTTCTCACGGTGTTTATATATGATCTTCCAGATATATAGAGGGAGGATTATATACAAATCATTTTTGTAGAACCGCAAGAACAAGTATATTTCTACATCTGGTTGTTTTAATGAGTAGACACATGTTGTATTATTATAATGACATTATATAAATTTTATAATAGCACTGTATAGATTGTCACAGTTACAACAATAAAAAAATAACACTATAGAACTTTGTAATTTGTAGAAGTTATAGCAACACAATAATAGCACGATGTTATATAATAACATAGTTATTTTATAAACTCTTTTTTTTTAAACAATTAAGCAATATTATTACATATCAATGTTAAAAAAATTGTTTGAAATTATGAAATATTTAAAAAATAATAAAATATATAAAAAATTATTTTTGTTTTATAATGTTGATACAATTAATATTTATTGATAATAGTATCAATTTACTAAATTTCATTTTCCTCCTTAATTATAAGGTTAATTAATTAATTAATTAATCAATCTTAACCCTTAATCCAGTTAATCAACACGCCAGATACCTTCTCATGTGATACGTGATAGTGTATTTCATAACGATGTATGTGTACGTAATTGTTCCTGGGCATTATAGAGGTGTAACAAAACCGAATAAATAACTACTTTGATCTCGGGGGAAAAAATGAATAAGCCAAATGCATACAAACTTTAACGATTTACCAATCGATTAACAGCTGATCACTATATCATATTGGTTTTAATAATCAGTAAGTCAACAAAATGAGGCCGGTAAAAGTCATGTTCTTTCAATGATTTGTCATAAATTAGGTCAAGTTTCACCGATTCTCTTCAATCAGATATTTTATTAATATCTAGTCTATTAGCCCTGTAAAACACTAATGATACATTCAGATCAAAACAACCAAACAGTCGATTAGACTTTTAGAAATTATAAAAAAAGTCACACACACATATATAGTTATCTTTCATGTTTTATACGTAATATACTTATAACATCATCAAACATTATTTCTTGTTGCATAGCAAATCAAGAGATCTAAACGACACCATAAAAGCTTTTTGTATCACACTATATGCATGTCTAACTAAAATCAACAACTTAACAAGTAACAACTAACAAGATGTTTTATCAGGATTTGTATCTATTGACAATGTTTTTTATATTGTTATTCTACATTTTTATATTTTCAGTATTAATCACGTCAATAAATAAAATATTGACGGAGTACATCTTATGACCCCACGGCCTCATCCTCCCCTCCCCCCCCCCCCCCCTCAAAAAAATCAGAATTGAGCTCCCGTATTCCTCTCCACTAGCTCCACCGTTTATTCTTTGTGGCAAATTTAATTAGGGAAATAGATGTCTTCATGAAAATAGTTTGATGGTAAAGTGATGACTTCTCAACTAAAAGTTATGGATTCAAATCCTGTAAAGTGTTAATGTGTGTGATTCAGGTGTTAATTTTTTTTTAGGGAAGTAGACACTAACCAGTCTATGATTTCTATGATATCAAAGATGCTGACGATGTTCCCTGTCCGCTTTTACGTTCTATGAATTTGCATTTCAGGATATCGTTAGTGGTTGATGTTAAACGAGTCGTATTTACAAATTCATGGGTAATATATAAATGAGTAGATATAAAACTACTCCTAACAGAATTTCAAGTATTTTATATAATTTATATATGATTATCTAATAAAATATTATCGTCATTTGACATTTACAATCATATCATCAAAATGTGCCACATAACAGTAGTAGTATTGAAACGTTTACTTTAGTTGCCATATGATTGATTGATTGATCCATCTTGGGGATAACGTCATCTTTAACATTAACAAATTGAATTAAGTATCCCTGCATGATACAACAAAACATCATATCCTATAAAATAACAATGGATATATTTTTATCAAACAAAAACATTAACATTAGAAGCCAGATCAAAAAATCAAAAAAGAAAAATTTAAGTCAATTGTTGAAAGAAGAGATCTTGATGTCTTCTATTGTCTCAAAATACAAGTAGAACAATGTAAGCAAGAGACGATCTCAACTTATTTATCTTGTTCATAGCCATAGATTCATGTATCAAGAAAATGATATCATGTCTATTCATTAAAGAAATTGCAAAAAGCCGCTCCATAAACTAGACCAACTCAAATCATCTTCACTTTCACCGAACTACAAAATAGATTGTATTGAAATATATATTAGATTAGGGTTTTTTAGTATGAGTCTACGAACCTATTAGGTTAATTAGGATTTTTTTGTCAACCTCTATAAATTGTAAGACAACCTATTTAATAACATCAATTCAATATTCCAAAATATTCTTATAGACAAACACAACGTACAATATCCATCTCTTTGAGATTTTCAAGTAGCGGAATGCGTTTTTAATTTATAACAAATACCACAAAAACAGATGATTCCAAATGGAACCCGACTAGTCATTGAAAGAAAACTTTACATACAATTTGCTAAATTAATCACATAAAACTATAAAAGATGTTTCTTATAAACAAAAGATAATTCGAACAAATAGACGACATTATTTCACATAAACGCATGCATATTAACTCATAAAAAGTAGTATGGGTTTTCAATAACGTGATAGACAGTAGTAGTGTTGTATTACTAGCACTAATAATAATAACTATAAAAATAAAATAATACAGCCTTAAAATGTGCTACGAGAAGGCAGAGAAATTGTCGGTGTGATAAGTTTCGAATTTCGAACTCGATCCCAATATCGCCATTAAAAACAAGCTCACTAATCACTCTTCTCGACCTTTTTTGTTATTTAATTATGTCGCATTCGA
>JBCNJP010000002.1:12161604-12184307 GCA_039602395.1 Deinandra increscens subsp. villosa | reverse complement strand
ATATGTTTGTAGGTTTGACCATTTTGACCCATTTTCTTATAAACGGGCCGATTTATATATGTTTTATCTATAGCAGGTTGGTTTAAATATTAAATTAAAGTAGTCTAAAAGATAAGTTATATCAGTTGAAAATCGCGCTAACTAAGTTTAAATTTCATGCAAATACATGTATATACATATATATATATATATATATATATAGCTTGTTATATGATAATCAAAATAAAATATATAAATTCTTAGTCATATTTGACCCTAATGTATATATAATAAATAAGTAACTGGTACACTATGTGTCAAAATTCTATGAGTCTGAGATCCCTTAACCAATAGAAAACTTTCACACTTATCTTATCGTTTGAAATCTTTAACACTTATATTTTACCGTATGGATTTATTCTTAAAAATAAAATAATTACATATAAAATTATTAATTATATTTTTCTTATTTTGTAGTTCCGTATAAGACATGGATTTTAGAACTAGTATAGAATAAATACGTAACAAATTGTGTAATAGAAATAAAAAATAAAAATAATTTGCATCAAATGTGAACCAAAAATGGTGATACATGTGAGAAAGGAGAGAAGAAGGAATATTGATAAAAATAGAAATAAATAAGTATTTGTCACATTTACACCCCATCAACAAAAATATAAATATAAAATTACAAATTACTTTTTTATTGGATTATTCCATTCTATCTCTCCCTCAATATTTTATTCTTCTTGCAAATAATAAATAAATCATAAAATAAACCACAATATACTAGTGTAAATATAAAGAAAAAAACTTACAATGTTACACTTACACCCCTTCCCACCCCATGTGTTTCGTGTTTCAAGTCACCATATTCAACCAGTAACCCGACCCGGGTCCATTTCTGACAGTTTCTGCAACTCATGACCCACATTTGCAGTGTCTTCCATTTCATATTTCTATAAATTTCAATCATTCAACTCCAGCCATTGATGATGTCTTGTTGTTTGGAACAATCTCGTAGTCACCACCTTCCTCTTCCTCATCATCTTCTTCATCTTCATCATCATCGTAATCATCATCATTCTCGGGATCTTGAACACCTCTAGGCTCATTCGATTTCGGTTCTTGGTTTTGTTGCTGGTGTTGTTGCTGTTGTTGCTGATGTTGTTGTTCTTGAACCATCCCCGGAAGCGGCCACTGCTGCTCCGGTCGGGCCATTATCGGAGCCATCTGGGCCTCGGGTTTTAAGACGAAACCCGGGGGATTAGTATTTGTATTAGTATTAGTATTAGTGCTGGTGCTGCTGTTTGCCTTCTCTCGATAAATAGCATCCAGCTGGTGAAAATACGGGCAGGTTTTCGAATCCTCGGGTCGTTTCTTGCTGCTTTCTTTAACCTTCTTGTAGTACTTGTTAATGTTCTCCCACTTCTCTTTGCACCTTTTCGCATTCCGGTTGTACCCGATCTTCCTCATCGCCGACGATATCTCCTCCCACAACGGCCCTTTCGGCCCGCTTTCTTGGTACTTTGTGTCTAGTGTTGTTCGAAGATGGATGAGCGCGTTTATTTCCGCTTTCGGCCATCGTGAAGGGCTCGGTTGTAACAAGTTCTCTCCTCCTCCTCCTCCACCTCCACCGTTATCGAGATTCTTTATCGTTTGAGCCGGGGACGGTGCGGGTACGGGTACGGAAACGGGAACGGGTGTAGTTGCAGGTGCTGCAATTGGTACTACTATATCATAGTTAAATGAAATCATTGATGAGTTTGAATTTAACAAATTTAGATTGTCATGATGATAAGAAAGTGTTAATGAAAGTGAAAATGATTGTACCTTGTAAGGAAGGTGTTAATTGTGGTGGTGGTGGCGGTGGTGCTGATGATACTGGTGTTGGTGCTGATACTGCTACCGCTACCGATGGATGATTTTGTTGTTGTTGTTGCTGTTGTTGAAGTAATTGCATTGCAGAAATTTGCGGGATTACCGTGTTCGGATTTTGTTCCGTAATTTTCTGCAAGAAAGAGATGACCGCCGCGTCCTTCGCGGCGACCATGGATCTTTCTTGCACCAATAGTTCGTGTTCCCGTTTCATTTTCGCCATCTCCTGCAACCGCCACGCCTCCTCCCTCGCCATCCGATCACGTTCACGCCTCTCCAACGTGTCAAGAAACTTCAACTGCATCTCCTCCTGTTTATCCACCACCTCCTTCATCAACCTCCCAAAAAACTCCTTCCACTTCCTCTTCCGGCTCCGCCTCCGCTCCGGTGGCTCGTCTTCCTCCGAAGAACTCTCCGAACCACTCGAATTCGTCGAGGCCGACATATTCAACTGCGAGAACGGAAACCCTCCCACGTGATTGATACTCATCGTCGGCATTGCCACCGCCGGCGCCGCAACCGAGATCGGGTCCGGATGCGACGCCGACACCGCCAGTCCGATCGGAGTTACACCCGGCGCAACGGACGGGATAATACTATTATGCGGCATTGGTGACAGCACTTGTGGCGGTTTGGAAACCACCGGCGGAGGCGGAAGAGACGGCGGTGGTTGGTGGTGGTGGTGGTGGCTGCCGGCGGAGGAGGGGCTTCCTTCCAAAGCTTGTAATTGATCAAAAAATCGGTAGGTTTTTCCGTCGGCTTTTGAAGTCCGACCTTCTTTAGTTCGTTTATGGTATTTATAAACGTTCTCGAATTTCTCTTTGCATTTCTTCGCACTTCGATGATATCCAAGCTCCGCTAATTTCCTGATAATCAATTAAAAAAAACACAAAAAGATAAATTTTTATTATTTAACAAATTCCGGCGGAGCACTGACTCCAAAACCGGCCGGAGTTTGAAAAGGTAAGAAGTAGATAAATCCAAACACACAACAACAAAATTGAAATACAAATCGGATACAATAATACAGTGGATATTTTCCGGTTTTCCGGTTAACCGGAAAAACTCCACCGGCTAATTGAATCAATCGTATCATCGCTAGCAGATCTAGCTCGAATTCACTGATTAAAATTCAGTGAAAATCGGTCAGAAGAATACCTAGAAACTTCATCCCATAATGGACCTTTGAGGCTTGAATCACGAAAAGCTACATCCATATCCGACCGGATTTTAAGCAGGGCCAAAGTCTCCTGCCTCGGCCACCGGTTTCCGCCGGAATTCCGGCCGCCGTCTTCGACTCTTCCTCTTTCATCCTCACTGAATCCGCCGCTGCCGAATTCGGCAGCGGCGGCGGAGGATGAAGTATCATGCGGCGGAGCAGAATCCGCCGCATCACCGGAGTTACCACCAGCTCCCTGGAGCATCATCAGATACTTGTACTGTTGAAATGAAAATGAAAGAGAAGCAAATTACACGAGATGAAATATAAAAAAAAACAAAGAAGAAGGTGAATTCTTGAGGGTTTTATGTAAGATCGGGTGTATGGTGAATTTATTAATTTATTTCGGTGGGGATCTGATCTGCCTGTCAATCTCACACCCAAAAAAAGGAAAAATCAAATTGAATTAAAAAAAAATTAATTAATTTTGAGGAGGAAAAAAAGGTGGCAGTAAAGATAGAAATGAATTAAAAATAAATTAAAATAGCTGGGGGAATCTTTTGGTATTATTATTATTTTCTTTTTCCTTTATCTGCTAGTTTAAGAAAAGTTTCAGAGACCCCCCACAAGGGTCACTTTGGTTTATCTGTCAGTCAGTAAATGTCACACACAAATACTTACTCCTTAATTTCAGTAAATTATTTATCGTGTGTAAATTACTCTTTTATTTTTTATTTTCAGCCATTTAACTCTTTATTTTAAATATAACCTTTTAATATATCGGTCTGTTAAATTTTAATTTCTTTTAGCTGTTTTACAATCTTATAACGTGAGTTTTAAAGAAAAACAGTTAACGAAATAAAATAAGATACGTAAGAATATTTCTTCTTGACAAGGAAGGTTTAAATAAGTTAAATCATATGGGTCAAAATAGTAATTTACGTATTTTTTATTTTATTTTGTACTAGGGTAAAAACAAAAAGAAAAATATGATTCGTGTATCATTTATTTGCAGTAAATTGTTTACAATTATGAGATTAAATTATACTTGGAAGTTGGGTTTAATTACTAAACCATTAGAGTATGTTAACGTGGTAAAAGTTTTGCTTGAGGTAAGGATTTTATTACTATTTATAACGGGTTAATATAATTAGTTTGATATAAATTAGTTATCCGTAAAAAAACGGATGTAAAGTAATTTTATTTAGTAATTTTTCTTTGTATATATACCGTGTGTGTGAATTAAGAAAACGATCATTAAATTATTAGGAATGAAACTACTTCTTTTTTACCATTTTAATCATGAAATATAAATACAAAAAGGGAATATTCACGATTTTTATTTTTTTTATTTACTTTAATATTTATTATAATTACCTTAGAAGTATAATGATACATGGGTGTGATTAACGTAAATACACAAAATAGTTGTATCGTCAAAACGCAATGTAAAAAAATAAAAATAAAAAATAATACACAACAACATTATACAAAAAATGTATTTAAACAAAACACAAATACAAAATGATTCTATAATAATAAAATAGCGTCACGTGACATCTATTCGTTGGAGCCGCGCAAGTCCATAAGATTTTGGTACTATTTATTAGAAGATGAAATTTCTTAATAGCATTATATTGTAGAGAAATATATAAATTTACCATTTATGTATGTCAATAATAGCATACTATAAATGGAAATATCATCTTGCATCATGTAACCTAAGATAAGATAACCCGTACAAAGAATTGTCTATGTATCAACAAGGATCAAATGTTACCCAAATACATTGAACGGAATAAAGCTAATATGCAAAAAAAAAATTTAAAAAATTAAAAAAAAACCAAAAAAATAAAGAATAAATAAATAAAAAATTATGCGTTCCTTAGATTATTCGATCTACTTATCGAACAACAATTAAAAGCCACAAAAATGTAAAAGGAAGTGCAATTTATCATCGGAGTCATCATTTTAATTGTTCAGTTGTTTAATCGACGAGTTAAATTTGTTAGAATGGACGGGTTGAAAACGCAAGTGGCTATAAGGTGTGTTGGATGGGCAAACGATCGATCTGGAATGAAACTTTTGAGGCCCAATTTTTATTATTATTTTGATATCAGATGTTGATTAGCAGATTTTAAAAAAGTAGCAAAACTTATCTAATAACAGTATCTTGAGGGTCGTCAATTGTAATTATTAAGAAGGATATATTATAGGCTCCATCAAAAGTTAACCAACAACTAGGTTTTTAAAATGATAGAAGAGGTTCACAATTCATTTAATTATGTAAAATACAAGTCAATTTGCTATAGCAATATCATTTTATTTATAGCTATAAATTAATAAACGTTATAGTACTAATAAATTATATATATAAAGTTTACTTTTTAAATGACTAATTTTTACTTGTCGTATAAGACATCCTAAATTTTATAGTCGACCCTATAAAAACGGTAAGGGCCGGGTAATGGGGTTATTGGTGAGAGAGGTAAATATATGTGATATGTTATGGAATAAAAACACAACCTACTTTATCAACTACTAATTAAATGTAAAGGTAAAAGTAAAATTGATAATAAAGTAACAAAAAGTTGTATCGTTTATTTTTTTTTTTGAACAGCAACCAACTCCATTAAAAACAGGGAAACAGCGCCACTAGTGAGCAGCTAGGAGCGCCCCCAAACACCACAAAATTATATCAAGGAACGATTATCCCAATCTAAACCATATTTACATCTATTTGTAATCCACACCTTACTCCATGTTCTAATCTCATTAATAACTTTACCTACAGAAGGCACCGCCCCATTAGAAACGGCATTATTCCTTTCCCTCCACACAAACCAGCACGCAGTTAGAACAATACCTTGAACCACCTCCATTAATCATCATTTAGTACTTGTTGAGTTGTTGCTTGCTTTTTTTATTTTGTTTTTTGATGCTTATGTTGTACTTAAATTTAATTTACACCAAAGTATTTCATAAGAAAATCATAAAAAGACTAAACAATGTGATCAATATTCTGGCTGTTACGGGTAGTATGTCATGGATGGTATCATTAATGGTGTGTAATAGCAAGATGATACATTACAATAATTACATTTTACAACTTAAAGTATAAATTTTTATTGTCTGTTATACTATCCTTCAAAACACATTTTGCAACTTAGGGTATAAGTTTTTAGTGTATAAGTTTTTGTTGCATAATGTATTATTCTTTATTGAAGCTTACAATCTACAACTTTGTTTTATGCATGTATTATTCTTTGTTAAATATTTTCTTTGTATAAAGTATTATTCTTAATGTATCTTTTAAATACTTTTATTTTCCCTTTTGTTTTAAAGTTTGTGAAGAAATTTTATTCTTTTTACAATGTTTCCTTAATTTTAATTTTAGTTACATACTTTTATTTTATGTATCTAGTTTTATATAATGTTTCATTCAACTAATACGACATGGTTCAGTTAATGCGATATGGATTTTATGTAGTAAAAAAACTACACTTCAAATATTTATATAGTTTAATAATTTGAGTTGACTAACATATACAACTTTATTAATTAAGTTTTTAATAATTAATATATACTAACATAATCTATTTTGATAGGGGTAAATGGGTTAAACTAATTAGACGGGTGGTCGTAAGTTCATTGTAAACCAACTAAAAAATGTAGATCTGCAAACCATCTTTTTTACCATTGAATTTGTTCATCGGATAACTATAAATAATTTATTTCTCTATTTTTTTCCTTTTCTTCCGTTTTTAACAAATTTTACATACGAAATAAGTGTTCTACATGTCTAAATCTCCCTCGTATCGATATCATCTAGTACCATATTCATTACAAACTTTTGAATTTTTAAACTTATCCATACCCATTTTCAATTGTGGTCCATAACCGAATAACCATCTAAAACTTTGAAGTTTCGGATATTTTCATCCGGTTTACATATATACGTTTGTCATCCTCAATTAATAATGTGACAAGACATAAAATATCTCTCTAAAAATATGATTATTTACAAAGGCTTAAATACAAAATGAAAATAGATATTCATTTTATGTGGTTCGTAAAATAAGTATGAAGATTATATTATTAATGTATTATACATGATGGAATACGAAATTTATATAAATTATTGAAAAGAATACGAGGGTATAATCTGTCCAGCTAAATTTAGTTAAAAGTGGGGCCCATGTAGCTCCCCTCTGCTTTTGGGCGTTGTTTTTTGGATTTCAGTGGGTGATGGTGTTTGCCTTACAATAGAAACTCATACGAATTGACGTTTTTACCCATAACATGCTTCACATTTATTTTTACCCTTTGCTGTCCATCTTATCTTCTCTCCTCTCCTACCCACCCTCCCTAATAATGCAAGTTTTAATCTCAATTATTTCTTTTATTTTTATTTCAATATAAATTTACTTTAGAACTCAATTCAATATATATATACCATCCGTACGTCTCTTAAAAAGTTGTTCATATGCCCAAACGTTATGTTGTTGTTCCATCCACTAGTCATTATAGTAAATTTCAAGTAATTGCATGGAGTAAGATGGTCAGACGGGTCAGACACGACACGATACGATTAACACGGGTACTAAATACAAACACGACACGGTTAATTAATCGTGTTATTTTCTTCAAACATAAACACGGACCTATTTATAAACGTGTTACACGACACGACCTTTTTAGACACGATTAATATCCTGAAAATGGAAACAACAAATAATTGATGAATATAAAATGGAAAGAGTTGACGAATAAAATAATTTGAGTTGTCAAAGTTAGTTGGTATGGTTGTGAATATCATAAGGTTAATGTGGAAATCTCAAACTATAAAATGATTTTGACTTTTTTTATGTATTTAATTATTTTAAAAAGTTATTAAATTTATAAACGTGTTTAATCGTGTCATAACCATGTTAGAAGATGTGAAACCTGTTTAGACACTATTTTAATTGTGTCATAAACGTGTCAACCTGTTTAAGACACAAAACATGTTTAACTTAAACCCAAACATGTTTAACTCCATGTCGTATCGTGTCGTGTTAACAGGTCCGTGGTTAAAAATTGCCAGCTCTAGAGATACCCGCATAGACAAGAGGCAAATGACAAAGATAAATGATAAGTAATCGTGGGGTTGGTACTAGCAATAGTAGGGCCGAATGATATAGTTGCGAAGGATGGAAGTATGCTAGTGATCATGGCGAATGATGAGGGTTGTGCAACATGAGTCATGGTAGTCACCTAAGGCTGACTTATTTCAGGATCGAGAGGTTATCGCCGGTGCAAATTTTAGGTTACATACATCAATAGGATTCTCTTCGTCACTCTCATATGTTTAAAATTCTCGATAAGACTCCACTGTACTTGCTGGTGGTAAAACGACCGTTGCTCAAATACGGATGGCGTCAATGAAGATATGCATATATGAACTCAATACAAATCCTTTTCTTCTCATTGGACGTATAGGTATAAAAGATTGAGGCTTGTGGAGCATGTTGTGAGGGTTTCTCTAAATAAGGTGTAATTATTTGATTGGTGGAAAAGAAAGAAAACAAAAAAATAAAAATAAAAGAAACTTACAGCATTGTTATTAGGTTACGGAGACCCCCCCCCCCCGGCTCCCCCAAAACGGTGTTTTTGGGAGTTTTCATGCATCACTTACCCATCACGCTACCACTACACACACCCTTATGCAAGGATAACACACCTTGTTGATAGCGTCTCTTCTATTGGCTAATTCCATCACACAAATTTCTCCTATAACATGTCTCATCTATTGATATGTGATGGTTATTTCTTCTATCGGAGTTGATTGTCAGCAAAACCAAAATCACAGTTGTCTATACTCTTTGATGACGTATGTACGGATCAGATTCGTCCCCTCCGGAAGAATGATCCAAACATCCATCTTGCTCACTTAGAACACAACATGCTATCCCTTCAGATACCAACATAGCACCCCTTGTCTGAACCAGACACAACTCTCTCACAATGTGTGGTCCGGAGAACAACATACTTAAATGTCTCATACGAACAATTCTGGCTCGGACAACAGAGGAAAGCTCACCTGGTTCGGCATTCACACATTTCTGAACCTGACAGCATTAAATGTCAGCATTAAATGATATTACGAGATATATGTACCTACACCGTCCGCCCCAGGTACCTACACTGTCCAACTCAGGTGCCTACGTCATGTCAAATTGGGTAAGTCATTAATGACACTTCAGGACAAAGGATTATCCGTTATAAGTACCCAACCACCAAGTTTGGACTCATAAAGTTCGTTCATACTACTACCTCCTTCATACATAAATATTTATTCTCTTGCCCGAACTTGATCGCAGGACACATCAGTCCTATGACGACGCTAACGGGGTTGGTTGTTTTGCGGATTCCAAGTCCTCAAGTGAAGACAACCAAGTATCTCGCTCTAACAAGTTGTAGTTAAACCGTATACCATTTAGTCCATCCTTGACTCATTCAATCCGATCGATTAGAATACCCCGATTCTACGCTCTTAATTATCAAACATAAGTCACAACCCTTACCCCTTAATTATTGTAAAATCTAATCAAAAGACAGTAGTCGGCAAATACAAGAATGGTAATTTGCATCCCTTTAAAATGGTTTCCACCATGTTTATATACTAAAACTAAACAAAAACTACCTTTATATCCTTGTATGAATCATATGCTTAATTTTGTGTTCTTTGCCAATTTCATGATTTCCGACTGTAATTTCCTACAAAGTCGAATACACTTTTCAATCATATTCATGTTTAGTATATATCTTGAAACATATAACGTGACGGATCGCCTAACTTTACATAAAGAATTACATACTAAAAATAGTAGATTTATTTGAATGGTATCGCCTAACACTCTCGTTTGTATACTAGACTGTATCATAGGCATGTGAAGAAATTTATTATTTCGTGTATAATACATTTATCGCAACGTGAGGCCAATATCTTAACAAGCGATAAAAATTGTATTTTATAAAATACAATGTATATATAAATATAGTTATGAAATTGGAATTGAATAAAAACTAATAAATAAAAATAATTAGAATTCAATAATATAATTTGAGACTATTTACCTAGAGTCACGTTGTTCATAATTATTCAACCTATGTTTTATACTAATTATGTTTAACAATTACTCAAATTATCACACTAACAATGTTTTAAACTTTGTATTTATAAAATTTATATGACAATACTATACTCAAGTTAAAGAAAACAAAATGCTTAATTTTATGATGTTATTTTTTTAAAATAATGTCGTACTAAAAAGTTATAGACATTTAAAAAACATGAGGAACTTGAAAAATTAAACAATTATGACCTATACCATTTTTTCTTTTCCAACCCTAACTTCCCTTTTTTTTTAACACACAAACACTCCCCCTTTGAATCTTAACCATTGATCATTGAATCAATAACCTAAGCATAAACGTAAACATATAAAAAATAATAAAAACAAATTTAAGGATACACCCATGAAATAAATAATAATAATATTTAAAATTATATATAATAAATAATAAAATATAAAGTTATAAAATTATATTTTAGGATAAGATATAATTAAAATCTCATTGTAATTTATTAAGTTTTAAAAATCTATTAAATTAAGAAATTTTTTATTGTTGATATCTAAATTATAATTTAATTATTTAAAATCATTAGTAAGAGAGAGTGTTGGTATTTAATAGAAGAAAAACGAAAAATAATGATCAAAGTGAATAAAAGGATAGCAAATGACACGCGAGCAATTTGTTTTATAAGTACGGAGATTATAATCACTTTTGCTATAAATGTAAAGTAAATAAATTTTATAGTATTACTTAATGAAAATACTTTCCCCTTATCACGTTTTAAATATATACTTTGAGTTCTATTGTAGTAATTTCATGTATAGGTAATTGTATAGAAAACTTATTTTTGTAAGGACGAATCTATTTTACTGTTATTTTTTTTAACTATTTTACAAACTAAATTATATAATAATTGGGTTTTAAACTCAAGACCTCCAACTTAATTAATTATTCATATATTTTTGTAACATTATTTAAGGGCATTTTAAAATAGTAAAACTATTGATAACTTTTGAAACATGAGGAGTATAAGCTAAAATAGAAAAGAAATATAAACAACTTTATTTGGTTTTGTAATTTAATTAATTTGTTGTACTTGTGAAATGAATAAAAACAAAAATGTTTGTTTGAACTCGGTTCTCACCATTTATATTTCTTATAAAATTATATTCTTAATGGTTCGGAAGAAAATGCTATTTTTCCTCGTATGACTCTTTGAATAATTTTACAATTCTTAAATTTTATTCCAAACCATTAACACATCACGATAAGCATTTGAAAAACTAGGCGGGGTTGTAAAAACATACATAAGCTAATATAAAATAAGATGTTAACATATAGGGATAGAAAGTCAACAAATTTATTTTATTAAAAATTAACTCGTTTATTATAAAGCTATATTGATATTGACTTCACTAACTAATTTCTCTCAATCTCTGGTTTTCGAATTATTGTTACATCTTGTTTGCTTACATATTGGCTCACCCTTATCTAAGCCAGATGTTCAAGCTCAATTTTCATCTCTATAAAGTGTTCTCAAGCTGAGACGAGTTAGGTCATTTAGTTTCAAGCTCATAGTCTTTTTTAAAGCTACGTGGACTCGACTCCCTCATTAAGTAGTCCTAAGTAGTCCTATGTACATAAATCACATTTAAAACCTTTAATAATAAAGATTATATCAATATATACACTCATTTTTTATTACATTAATACCCATACCTTTCTTAAAATCTTAGATTTCGCTTTTTTCTTACATTAGTAGTTGGTTTTGATCTTACAGTAGTTTTTGTAACAAAAAGATCCTAAACTATAGTTTTAGGTTATTTATTTATCTTGTTAGACTCGTTTTAACTTATGGTCTAAGTCATCATTTATCTTATGTGACCATTGACTTAAATAACTCCTTATGTTTTCTAATTGGTATCAATTCGATGGACGTAATTATGTACTAATTAAGTTTTTCCTTGGGTGTATATATCGAGGTAATAAGGAGAGAATCAACACCACCATAACACACATCACCAAAATCGTGATGTCCTCTCTCCCTCTCTAGAAGTTGTGGGTCTCTCACCTTAGCCATCCTAAACCGAAACTTGATTAGTACCTTCATGGAATCCTTCAGCGTCATTGCGGTTGATGATGATCTCCAATGCAATAAAAGACAAATTAGGGAATTTAACGAGCCATTGATCTGATTCAAGCAATGGCAAAGCTTGAAAGATAACCCCGAGGGGGTGGAACTAAAAAATTCTACCGAGGGACGATACTCAATACATCCGAGGGAATACTCGATACATATAATTTTTTTACATAAAATCACGAAAATATACTTCTGGCTAAAAAAACCTTAACGACAGTCACAACCCCCCCCCCCCCCCCCCCGAGATCCCTACTATCCTTAGCCAATGGATCCAAGTCCTATTTATGGCAAGTTTTTTTTTATTTCCATCTAAAAACACAACCACATATTAAATTGATTTAGGATAGAGGTTAAAACAAAATTAATAGTGATGCAAAATATACTTCTGGCCAAAAAAAAGGTAAGAGCAGTCAACCCTCCCCCCCTCCCCCCCCAACCCATTCTTAGCCAGTGAATCCAATTATGAAAATATACTTCTGGCTGAAAAAACGGTAATAGCGGTCAACCCCCCCCCCCCCCCCCCATCCTTAGCCAGTGAATCCAATTATGAAATATACTTCTGGCCGAAAAAACGGTAATAACGGTCAACCCCCTCCCTCCCCCCTCCCCCACCCCACCCCCATCCCTACTATCCGGTCGAACCCCCTCCCCCACCCCACCCCCATCCCTACTATCCTTAGCCAATAGATCCAAGTCAAAATAACAGTGACGCAATTGGTAATTTCTTTGGCTTTCATGCTCCAAACCCTGGTTTGGATCTTGAACCCTGTTTTTTCTCATTTTTTATTTGTTTCTTTTTATGAACCCCTATCTCGTTTCGAAATGATGATGTGAGGTAAGATTCTTTTGTATCTTTTTTCCACTACTAGAAACTGGGCCTTTCTTGACGCGCAAACGATGACGCACAGTTATTTATGACGCGCAAAAACGAGTGTCATTAAATATCTGTAGTAATTTGAAAAATTTTAAGCGTAGATGACGCGTATTTTTGGGCGTCATAAAATTTCTGTCATATAATAAAAATAAAAAACACGGAGTACAGTTAAAAATATGCGCGTCATAAATATTCTGTCGTTTTATATTTTTTTCCCCGCCCAATTTTTACCCTAAAATATTCATTCCCGCTCACATATGCTATTTTCAGCTTTTCCCCCAAATTTATGCCCTAATATACCCTAATATTCTAAAGTTAACATCTACAGCGATTCACACTGCCATTCCACCGTTCCTCACCTCCGCCTCCTCGCCTTCGACCTCACCTGGTCCTCCGACCTCACCTGGTCCTCCGACGGTCCTCCGACGGTCCTCCGACGGCGTCTCTGACCTCGCCTGTTCCTCCGACGGCGTTATTGGACGAAGGATAGGATACATTGCGAGGTAAGATTCACTTTGTATGCACTCGAAGGTTCGTCTCCTTCGACCGTGAATTCTGCGTCATCTGTATTCCATGTTTTGTTTCTTCTCTTAATCTATTCTTTCGATTCATTGTGGATGTTATCTACTCCAATTTAGTCCGATGAGGCTATGATCCAAAAACTCGCCCCACGTTCTCACTTGGCCGCCTCTTCTACCTCACGACCAAAACACCCCTCAATCCCTCAATCTTCCTAATATCAGTCAAAAACCGCTCGTTATCCTTCAAAGCCCTAAAGTTCCCCCCTTCAATTTCTTCGTTTTATGGAGAGTTTAGACGATCCTTCACCAATCCATCAATGAATTTCGGAAAAAACTTGTCCAGCGCTTGATTTGGATCTCTGATTGCTGAAGTTTGGTGTTCATTACGGGTTGCTAAGCAGCTTGGAGTTAAGTGGAAATCTATGTTCAATACTGTAAGATCTCTTCATAATTTCACATTATATTATCAGATCTAAGCTTCTGTTAATATATTTCATACATTTAGTAATGTCAGAGTAATCGATGTTCAATACTGTGAGATGTCTTCATAATTTCACATTATATCATCAGATCTAAGCTTCTGTTAATTTATTTCATACATTTAGAGCACTCATCTAATGTCATTTGATGTGTTTCTTTCATGAACAGGAGGAGCTCCTTATGTGGCGATGGCAGCAACGAAGAACGCAGAGGACTAAAGATGATGTGGAGCAGAGGTTAGTAGGTAGTATTAAAACATAATTAGCTTCAGTTAATCAGTATAGTTATAATAGCTAGTTTTATGCTCTTAGTCATGAGTTATGGTTTATTTCCTCTACCATACATATTTTTGCAGATTGATGAGGCTATTGAGTACAACTGGAAGTATTGTAGCAGATGTTATGGTAGTTCACTAGTTCTAAGTCGTCTTCTCAGTAACCTTTAGAAAGGAGAATTTGTTTTGATTGGCTTGAGCTTTTATTTCCTCTGTTTCTGTGATAATTATATCGTTTACTGTCATTGTAACATTTTCAGGTTTTAAAAACTCATGGTGATTAGCTGGTGGAGGTATACAAGCACCACCAAAAGGTTGAGAATGTTGATGGTGTTGTTGTTGCTCATAATAGGGCGGATAAGGGTGTTGATGCATCTGGTGTCCACCAGGACCAGGAGGTAAGTGTGGGGAATTGTAAATGGTAGGATTAGAAGTGCGCAACATGTTAACAGAAGGCGAAGGGAAAGCTGGTTGGATACAAAAATAAATTTTCAATGTGCTTTGGCTTTTGTTATGTTCTCATAACAGTATGCAGCTTCTTTAAGATTGAGTTTGTTCCAGACACATGGCAATTCTGTAACTCTATCCTAACTTAAGTTCAATTACATATACACAGATTACGTGTCGCATTGAGAGTTCACGCCTCGCGCTAAAAAGAAAAGAGAGCAATATACTGAAGATGATGGTCATTGATAAAAGGTAACATCGCAAGCCAGCTATCAATCTCTAATTCATCCACCGGTAAGAAAATAATTGCGAATGATCTTCATTTGATTTTAACACTATCTTTTCACAAAATAGTCTGCGTTTTATAGATATTACGCTTTGGGAGAAAACAACGTTGTTCACGTATGACAATGTTGTATCAGTTGGAAATATCACATCCTTGAAGATCACAGAGTATAGAAGTATGAAATACTGTTCTATGTTTTTAAAACAACACCATCAACATTCTCAACCTTTTGTTCAGTTGGAAATATCACATCCTTGAAGATCATACGTATGACAATGTTGTTCAGTTGGAAATCCAGTTTTTAAAATCCCTTAAAACAGTTTAATATAAATGTGCAGTTTTCTATAACAGTCCTTGTGTTGTTATTTTATATAAATGTGATGTCCATCAAATCCAGTTATTAAAACTGTCTCTTAAAACAGTTTTTAATGCTACAAGGAGAAAAGATTAGATGATATTATTTTTTGTGATATAAAAGATCAAATTCAATCAGGTTCTTTGCAGCTCTTTGTATTCACAATAAGCTTTTTTCCTTATCATTCACTACTTGAGAATTAAAATCATAAGTAGGCTGTTTTATAACCTATGATAAGTCCACTTAATTGATTCTGGAATATATTAATATGTGGTTGAACTGTATTGATCAGGTTAGTTTTTAATTGTTGCTGTATATATATTGTTTCTGATTTGTATTAGACATTTAGAGAATTAGGTTGCTGTTAATTGTTATAATCTTTTAGGCTGCTGTTAATTGCTATAATATGTTCATGTTGTTAGAGGATGTGGGTTTGGAAAATTCTAATATTGTTACAGTAAGGGATAAATATATAGACATTATAACTCATCAGTTGATAGTTGTGTTTGATATACAAGATGTTCAACTATAAACAACAATTGAGTCAATAATTCTATATTAAGAGAACTAACCTCACCTTTATTTACCTTTGTAGAAAGAGTAGATATTGATTAGTTGCAACAAGCATGAGGTTTTGCAAAGTGAAATTACCGGACGAGTGCTCAAAGATTATTCATAGATGTTATGTTATTAGAAAAGATTTGGTGATTATTCATAGATGTTATGTATTGACAGCTTGTTTTGTGTACAGGGCCATGAAGGTAGATTTTCAAGGCGACCCTTCAGTTTCAAGGAGAATACAGGTTCTTTTAATACCCCCTGTCACACCCCGGTCAACGGTTTCGGGTGTGAGCGAGAATGGAATCATAGTCGAGGATACATAGAACACTTCTAATAATTTAAAAACTTCATAAAACATTAATTCGTTTCATTGCAGCGGAAAGAGTAGTGGAAACATCAATGTTTTAAAATTTGCATTGAACTTTGTGAATGACTGGTATGTTGTCCAAAACTATGGTCTAGAATTCTTAATGACATAATTGATTTCCATTCAATATTTGTGCAGGCTTCATACATCATTATGCTTCTAACACATGCCTCATTATATTGCAACAAGAAACAAAAGCAGTAGCAATATAATCAGGCATGTGCTGCAAGCATAATGATGTATGAAGCCTGCACAAATATTGAATGGAAATCAATTTATGTAGTTAAGAATTCTAAAGACATAGTTTTGGACAACATACCAGTCATTCACAAAGTTCAATGCAAATTTTACAAGATCTTTGTGTGTAATACCTAATCTTTTAAGGACAGAAACAAGTGAATCCTATGGATGTTCTATATTCTTTTTATATTTTCAAAACGAACATATGAATGAAAATATAAAAAGCTTACAATAATATAAAACCTAACGAGAAATTACAAAACGAACATAGAAATAATTCATTCAAGATATAGGTAAGGGGGTATTAAAAGAACCTGTATTCTCCTTGAAACTGAAGGGTCGCCTTGAAAATCTACCTTCATGGCCCTGTACACAAAACAAGCTGTCAATACATAACATCTATGAATAATCACCAAATCTTTTCTAATAACATAACATCTATGAATAATCTTTGAGCACTCGTCCGGTAATTTCACTTTGCAAAACCTCATGCTTGTTGCAACTAATCAATATCTACTAATCAATATCTACTCTTTCCAAACCCACATCCTCTAACAACATGAACATATTATAGCAATTAACAGCAGCCTAAAAGATTATAACAATTAACAGCAACCTAATTCTCTAAATGTCTAATACAAATCAGAAACAATATATATACAGCAACAATTAAAAACTAACCTGATCAATACAGTTCAACCACATATTAATATATTCCAGAATCAATTAAGTGGACTTATCATAGGTTATAAAACAGCCTACTTATGATTTTAATTCTCAAGTAGTGAATGATAAGGAAAAAAGCTTATTGTGAATACAAAGAGCTGCAAAGAACCTGATTGAATTTGATCTTTTATATCACAAAAAATAATATCATCTAATCTTTTCTCCTTGTAGCATTAAAAACTGTTTTAAGAGACAGTTTTAATAACTGGATTTGATGGACATCACATTTATATAAAATAACAACACAAGGACTGTTATAGAAAACTGCACATTTATATTAAACTGTTTTAAGGGATTTTAAAAACTGGATTTCCAACTGAACAACATTGTCATACGTATGATCTTCAAGGATGTGATATTTCCAACTGAACAAAAGGTTGAGAATGTTGATGGTGTTGTTTTAAAAACATAGAACAGTATTTCATACTTCTATACTCTGTGATCTTCAAGGATGTGATATTTCCAACTGATACAACATTGTCATACGTGAACAACGTTGTTTTCTCCCAAAGCGTAATATCTATAAAACGCAGACTATTTTGTGAAAAGATAGTGTTAAAATCAAATGAAGATCATTCGCAATTATTTTCTTACCGGTGGATGAATTAGAGATTGATAGCTGGCTTGCGATGTTACCTTTTATCAATGACCATCATCTTCAGTATATTGCTCTCTTTTCTTTTTAGCGCGAGGCGTGAACTCTCAATGCGACACGTAATCTGTGTATATGTAATTGAACTTAAGTTAGGATAGAGTTACAGAATTGCCATGTGTCTGGAACAAACTCAATCTTAAAGAAGCTGCATACTGTTATGAGAACATAACAAAAGCCAAAGCACATTGAAAATTTATTTTTGTATCCAACCAGCTTTCCCTTTGCCTTCTGTTAACATGTTGCGCACTTCTAATCCTACCATTTACAATTCCCCACACTTACCTCCTGGTCCTGGTGGACACCAGATGCATCAACACCCTTATCCGCCCTATTATGAGCAACAACAACACCATCAACATTCTCAACCTTTTGGTGGTGCTTGTATACCTCCACCAGCTAATCACCATGAGTTTTTAAAACCTGAAAATGTTACAATGACAGTAAACGATATAATTATCACAGAAACAGAGGAAATAAAAGCTCAAGCCAATCAAAACAAATTCTCCTTTCTAAAGGTTACTGAGAAGACGACTTAGAACTAGTGAACTACCATAACATCTGCTACAATACTTCCAGTTGTACTCAATAGCCTCATCAATCTGCAAAAATATGTATGGTAGAGGAAATAAACCATAACTCATGACTAAGAGCATAAAACTAGCTATTATAACTATACTGATTAACTGAAGCTAATTATGTTTTAATACTACCTACTAACCTCTGCTCCACATCATCTTTAGTCCTCTGCGTTCTTCGTTGCTGCCATCGCCACATAAGGAGCTCCTCCTGTTCATGAAAGAAACACATCAAATGACATTAGATGAGTGCTCTAAATGTATGAAATAAATTAACAGAAGCTTAGATCTGATGATATAATGTGAAATTATGAAGACATCTCACAGTATTGAACATCGATTACTCTGACATTACTAAATGTATGAAATATATTAACAGAAGCTTAGATCTGATAATATAATGTGAAATTATGAAGAGATCTTACAGTATTGAACATAGATTTCCACTTAACTCCAAGCTGCTTAGCAACCCGTAATGAACACCAAACTTCAGCAATCAGAGATCCAAATCAAGCGCTGGACAAGTTTTTTCCGAAATTCATTGATGGATTGGTGAAGGATCGTCTAAACTCTCCATAAAACGAAGAAATTGAAGGGGGGAACTTTAGGGCTTTGAAGGATAACGAGCGGTTTTTGACTGATATTAGGAAGATTGAGGGATTGAGGGGTGTTTTGGTCGTGAGGTAGAAGAGGCGGCCAAGTGAGAACGTGGGGCGAGTTTTTGGATCATAGCCTCATCGGACTAAATTGGAGTAGATAACATCCACAATGAATCGAAAGAATAGATTAAGAGAAGAAACAAAACATGGAATACAGATGACGCAGAATTCACGGTCGAAGGAGACGAACCTTCGAGTGCATACAAAGTGAATCTTACCTCGCAATGTATCCTATCCTTCGTCCAATAACGCCGTCGGAGGAACAGGCGAGGTCAGAGACGCCGTCGGAGGACCGTCGGAGGACCGTCAGAGGACCAGGTGAGGTCGGAGGACCAGGTGAGGTCGAAGGCGAGGAGGCGGAGGTGAGGAACGGTGGAATGGCAGTGTGAATCGCTGTAGATGTTAACTTTAGAATATTAGGGTATATTAGGGCATAAATTTGGGGGAAAAGCTGAAAATAGCATATGTGAGCGGGAATGAATATTTTAGGGTAAAAATTGGGCGGGGAAAAAAATATAAAACGACAGAATATTTATGACGCGCATATTTTTAACTGTACTCCGTGTTTTTTATTTTTATTATATGACAGAAATTTTATGACGCCCAAAAATACGCGTCATCTACGCTTAAAATTTTTCAAATTACTACAGATATTTAATGACACTCGTTTTTGCGCGTCATAAATAACTGTGCGTCATCGTTTGCGCGTCAAGAAAGGCCCAGTTTCTAGTAGTGTGCACACATTAGTGAGTCTCATTGGTCCCAACTAAACACACCTTATTGGGCCATAATTGGTCGTAAACACAACTTATTGGTTATATACACACATTATTGTGACTCATTGGTCCCAACTGACCCTCATTGCCCTTAAACACACATTATTGGGCCATCATTGGTGCTAAACACAACTTATTGGTTATATAAGAAACACCTTACTAGGACTTATTGGTCCTAACCGACCCTCATTGCCCTACTAAACACTCCTTATAGGGCCATCATTGGTCCTAAACAAAACTTATTGGTTATATACAAACCTTAGTGGGACTCATTAGTCCCAACTAAACACACATTATTGGGCCATCATTGGTCCTAAACACAACTTATTGGTTATATACACACCTTACTAGGACTTATTGGTTTAACCGACCCTCATTGCCCTACTAAACACTCCTTATAGGGCCATCATTGGTCCTAAACACAACTTATTGGTTATATACAAACCTTAGTGGGACTCATTAGTCCCAACTAAACACACATTATTGGGCCATCATTGGTCCTAAACACAACTTATTGGTTATATACACACCTTACTAGGACTTATTGGTTTAACCGACCCTCATTGCCCTACTAAACACACCTTATTGGGCCAACATTGGTCCTAAACATAATTTATTGGTTATATACACACCTTAGTGGGACTCATTAGTCCCAACTAAACACACCATATTGGGCCATAATTGGTCGCAAACACAACTTATTGGTTATATAAACACCTTATTAGGACTCATTGGTGCCAACTAACCCTCATTGTCCCTAAACCAACTTTATTCTGCCATCATTGGTCCTAAACACAATGTATTGGTTATATGCACACATTAGTGAGTTTCGTTGGTCCCAACTAAACACACCTTATTGGGCCATAATTGGTCGTAAACACAACTTGTTGGTTATGTAAACACCTTATTAGGACTCATTTGTGCCAACTAACGCTCATTGTCCCTAAACCCACTTTATTGGGCCATCATTGGTCCTAAACACAACTTATTGGTTATATAAGACACACCTTACTAGGACTTATTGGTCCCAACCGACCCTCATTACCCTACTAAACACTCCTTATAGGGCCATCATTGGTCCTAAACACAACTTATTGGTTATATACAAACCTTAGTGGGACTCATTAGTCCCAACTAAACACACATTATTGGGCCATCATTGGTCCTAAACACAACTTATTGGTTATATACACACCTTACTAAGACTTATTGGTTTAACCGACCCTCATTGCCCAACTAAACACACCTTATTGGGCCATCATTGGTCCTAAACATAATTTATTGGTTATATACACACCTTAGTGGGACTCATTAGTCCCAACTAAACACACCATATTGGGCCATAATTGGTCGTAAACACAACTTATTGGTTATATAAACACCTTATTAGGACTCATTGGTGCCAACTAACCCTCATTGTCCCTAAACCAACTGTAATGTGCCATCATTGGTCCTAAACACAACATATTGGTTATATGCACACATTAGTGGGACTCATTGGTCCCAACTAAACACACCTTATTGGGCCATAATTGGTTGTAAACACAACTTATTGGTTACATACACACATTATTGTGACTCATTGGTCCCAACTGACCCTCATTGCCCTTAAACACACATTATTGGGCCATCATTGGTCCTAAACACAACTTATTGGTTATATAAGACACACCTTACTAGGACTTATTGGTCCCAACCGACCCTCATTGCCCTACTAAACACTCCTTATAGGGCCATCATTGGTCCTAAACACAACTTATTGGTTATATACAAACCTTAGTGGGAGTCATTTGTCCCAACTAAACACACATTATTGGGCCATCATTGGTCCTAAACACAACTTATTGGTTATATACACACCTTACTAGGACTTATTGGTTCTAACCGACCCTCATTACCCTACTAAACACACCTTATTGGGCCATCATTGGTCCTAAACATAATTTATTGGTTATATACACACCTTAGTGGGACTCATTAGTCCCAACTAAACACACCATATATGGGCCATAATTGTTCGTAAACACAACTTATTGGTTATATAAACACCTTATTAGGACTCATTGGTGCCAACTAACCCTCATTGTCCCTAAACCCACTTTATTGTGCCATAATTGGTCCTAAACACAACGTATTGGTTATATGCACACATTAGTGTGACTCATTGGTCCCAACTAAACACACCTTATTGGGCCATAATTGGTCGTAAACACAACTTATTGGTTATATACACACTTTATTGGGACTCATTGGTCCCAACGGACCCTCATTGCCATTAAACACACATTATTGGGCCATCATTGGTCCTAAACACAACTTATTGGTTATATAAGACACACCTTACTAGGACTTATTGGTCCCAACCGACCCTCATTACCCTACTAAACACTCCTTATAGGGCCATCATTGGTCCTAAACACAACTTATTGGTTAAGTCCCAACTAAACACCATATATGGGCCATAATTGTTCGTAAACACAACTTATTGGTTATATAAACACCTTATTAGGGTTTCTTGGTTGGTTGCAACTAAGCCTAATTGTGCCTAAACCCGCTTTTATTGTGCCATAATTGGTCCTAAACACAACGTATTGGTTATATGCACACATTAGTGTGACTCATTGGTCCCAAC
>JBCNJP010000002.1:12141104-12161104 GCA_039602395.1 Deinandra increscens subsp. villosa | reverse complement strand
TTATATAACCAATAAGTTGTGTTTAGGACCAATGATGGCCCAATAATGTGTGTTTAAGGGCAATGAGGGTCAGTTGGGACCAATGAGTCCCAATAATGTGTGTATATAACCAATAAGTTGTGTTTACGACCAATTATGGCCCAATAAGGTGTGTTTAGTTGGTACCAATGAGTCCCACTAATGTGTGCATATAACCAATACCTTGTGTTTAGGACCAATGATGGCACAATAAAGTGGGTTTAGGGACAATGAGGGCTAGTTGGCACCAATGAGTCCTAATAAGGTGTTTATATAACCAATAAGTTGTGTTTATGACCAATTATGGCCCAATATGGTGTGTTTAGTTGGGACTAATGAGTCCCACTAGGGTGTGTATATAACCAATAAATTATGTTTAGGACCAATGATGGCCCAATAAGGTGTGTTTAGTAGGGCAATGAGGGTCGGTTAAACCAATAAGTCCTAGTAAGGTGTGTATATAACCAATAAGTTGCACGTTTTCGTTTTCGGCTTCAAAAACGCGTAAAAACTCATCACCGATTTGAGGTAACCACTTCTCTATTCTAGTCGCACGTTTCTCTCTACATTATCTCCGGTTTCGTGATTTTCCGGTGACCGGAATAAAACTCCGGTCACCGGAGTTGTAATGAAGAAGAAGATGACGGGTTGGTATAGGTTTTATATGTAACTTGCTGAATCCTAACACTAGCGCGCTGGTAGCACAGTTGGTCAGCGCCCTCTGTTGATTTCCGAGAGGTCGCCGGTTCGAATCCCGGCAGCCTCCTTTTTTTTCTGTTTGCTTGTGACAACCGGTTTTCAGTCCATGTATAAGCTTAAAAGTACTTCTGGGCGAACTGATCAACAAACACAATACAGATCAGTGGTCAGGGCGCTATGCTAAATCCTTAAGGTCACGGGTTCGAGTCCCGTGACCCTCGCTTTTGTTGTTTTAGTGAATTTAAACATCAATTGGTCTAAAGCCCAAAACTACTAATACATGTCTATTAAATCTCATCCCGTGAAGTTTGTATAGACCCCGTTAGGGTACTCGTTGGATTTTTATTTTATGAAAACCCTATGATTTAAAAGAATTAAAAACTTATGGTTTTGTTTATATTAATATAAACTAGTTTTAAACATAGAAACATATATGTAAATATATATTTGATTTAATTGTTATGCACATATTCACAAGCGTACGTTTTAAAGGTGTTCTTTAAACTTTGAAATTTATGTTGCGACACATAAATAGATATTTAGGACGTTTTATTTCATTTTTCGACTCCACCTCGATATTTATAATTACGAATATATATATTTACCGATGATCTCTATATTTATTATTTGGGATAACTTACGCGTATTGATATTCATAAATCCTTGCGTCTTTGATTTAAGTGTCATTCTTACTACTTTCGAACAAACGATTTTCGTCACGAATTGAAATTGTCACCTTCGTCATAATTGGAATCACTTGATTTAATACCGTCGTCTAGGCTATGTGACTCATGTGCGAACACACACTTACGTATGTAAATTTAATAGGTGCTTGGTAGTTACGCAAGACTCGGAGTCTTACTAAATTGTAGCAGCGCACCCTAAGGTGAGTTTCACAACCTTTACGTTACGTCCGGTTTTGGACGATAACACACGCAAACACGTTACACCCGGGTTTGGGTGATAACACGACAACGTTTATGTATGATTAAAGTAGAAATCCAACATATATCACATGTTCACGTAAAATGCTTATCTTTGAAAGTCCTTACTTATCGAACCGTTAATAGTTTATAGCGAGGGGATATTGGGTAGTACTACTGGGGTCTGACAAACCCCACTCAGCGGGCACGAGATGCACCACCCGACTGGCGGTCGGACTGAGGACAATGTCAGCCTAACTTACCGTGATCGAGAAGACACGGGGAAGGCAAACCACGTAAGGATTATTCCTACAACTAATTGGTCAGCTTCGGTTGCGAACGTTTTAGTGACATGAACTTAGGCTCGCTACCTACGATATGGATTGTACTGTTAATATACATGCTTACATACGAATAAAAACTGTTGTATTCGTACTGCATAACTATACTAGATATACTTATGTGCTTATGTGAACTCACCAACATTAGTTGACACATGCTCTTATGCATGCTTTGCAGGACGCTAGGAGAATCTGATTTTTGGGCACCTACATTGGCTAAAACCTTTTATTTTGGGAATTGGTTTTCAAATCTTTTCAACTTGAACTGGTATTTACTTATCGGCGCTTGCTTGCGCAACTTGACTTTTATAAGCTTCCGCTAAACTTAAACTCTGGTTTTGATATTTCCCGTTTGGAAATATATTTACATTTTGAACCCTTAACTTATGTTTAATGTAACTAATGACTCGGGTCCTGGTCTGGTTCACACCCCATACGGTAAAACTCCGTTAGTGGAAATTGGGGGTGTGACAGATTGGTATCAGAGCCCTTGGTTGCATAGAACTAGAATTTTCAAAAATTCTAAACTGTAACTGTTTTTGAACATTAGTTACAACAATTCCCAAAAACATTTTCTTTTCGCGTGCCAAAATCGATTGCTCACATTAGATTGTTTTCCTTTTGTTTGTGTCTGTCTGGGTTTTGACAGTATGGCACCACACGATAACACGAGGGGTAAGGGAAAGAAAATTGCCAACGAACAGTCATCATCCTCTAACCAGCAAGGCCGCGAGCCTGAGCAGCCTGAGTACACGATAATGGACTTCCTTCGGGATCAGCATATACGTCCTGATAGACGTGCACCAGTCGATTACAGTTGGCTGAGTCCGACAACATACCGGTTGCTTGACATGTATCATGTGCCGGCCAGAGTTGACCTACCATTTGATTTGAAGCGGGTCATCGCGGGACTGATAGCCGCCTATGACAACACTCTTGGAGAAACCAGACAAAATTCCATCAGCAATCGCACACGCGATAGAGAAATTGAGCGATTGCGGGCCGATCAAAGGGAACAGGAAACCTACCACTACAACTTGTCCCAGGGGATAATGGGTATCCGTCATAGGGTCACCGAGCTTGAATCGCGACCCAATCCAGCAGATTTGGAGCATGAACTGCATCTAGCACAACATCAGATTGCTGAACTCCAACATTCCCATGCAGCGCTTCACCACTCCAACACGACACTTGCGGCGCAGGTCGCTACCCTCCAAGCTCAAATGGCAGCCCTGCAGGTTCAAGGTGCTCCTGTTCAGGAAGAAGAGGAGGAACCCTTCGAAGAAGAACCTTTCGAGGAGGAGCCTCAAGAGGACATGGAGGAAGAACCAAATGTTATTGATCCATGATCTAATCCGTCTTCTTTTCTCCTATTTTGTTACTTTGAAATAAATTTGACTGGATGTTCATTTTATTTTGAATGTTTTCAAATACTGAGATACCTTATGGTTGGATTTTAAACTTTGTAATGGATATTACATCTTTATTTTCCGAATGTGTTCCTAAAAATTATGTCGTGTGATGGATGAATGCATGAATAATTATTTAGGGCTTAATGAAATTAATATTGGGAATGTTAATCATTGAAATGTTTGTATGGAAAACAAAATCATGGCTGAACACCTCACA
The DNA here is from genome assembly GCA_039602395.1 of Deinandra increscens subsp. villosa. Classification (NCBI taxonomy): domain Eukaryota; kingdom Viridiplantae; phylum Streptophyta; class Magnoliopsida; order Asterales; family Asteraceae; genus Deinandra; species Deinandra increscens. Next base: position 12,157,494 of record JBCNJP010000002.1, on the reverse strand, counting down.
GCAGCTCAGATCCAAACGTTGATAAATGAAAACGTTGCGGCAGCACTCGCCGCGGCTCAAGTGCAAGGAAACAATAACGGTGATAAGTAAAGCAGATGAAAAATTGACTACATTTTTTTTTCTCTCTCTCTCACTTTCCAAAATTATTCTCTGGTATAATTTGGCCCAGCTTAGTGCAACTTCAAACTTACATGGGTTGTAAGCCGCTCACGTTCAAGGGTGATGAAGGAGCCATGGGTCTGCTGCGATGGCTCAAGCAATCAGAAAAGGTATTCTCAATGTGTAACTGCCCAGTTGCGAATCAGATCAATTTCGCAACCGCTACACTCGAGGGAGCTGCCCTTACTCGGTGGAACGCGCAAATCCAAATGTTAGGACTCGATGCGGCAAATGCTATGACTTGGCAGGAATTGAAGGATGCCATCATGGAGGAGTATTATCCTCGCGATCAGGTCAAAAGGTACAACAATTCCAGGGGTGACTATAACAACAGTAACACCAATAGTGGGGGCGGTAACCAGAACCGCCAAGGTGGTAGTAATCAAAATCACAATGGGTGCAAGGGACGAGCACCTTTCTGCAATCGGTGCAACCAACACCACAATGGGGCATGCAAGAAACTCACTTATGAGCTTTGAGGTAAAAGGGACCATGAGGCTAAAAACTGTTTGGGCGAATTACTAAACCGCCCTAATCAGAATCAGAATTAGAACCGTAATCGGAATCAGAATCAGAGGCAGAATAATGAAGGCCCATAGAGGTGTTTTGAATGTGGAAAACCAGGGCACCTAAAGAGGGACTGCCCGCAACTCTGAAGGAATAATAATAACAATGTTGGTAACAACAACAACCACCGTAACAATAATAACAACGTCATTACCGCTAGGTACACGGTTGAATTAGCAAATGGTAAGCTTCTTGACGCCACTCACTTAGTTGAAGACTGCACATTAGAACTATCTGGTCATAAACTAAGTATAGACCTTATGCCTTTTACCATCGGTAGTTTCGGCGTAATAGTAGGCATGGACTGGCTATCCAAACTGTTAGAGCATTTTGTGGTGTCTAGTGCTAGATCTTGATGTTTTGAATATGTAATTTATTAGTTTGTGTTTTATGTATCCAGCGGATCAGTGGCGGATCAGGTGATCCGCCGGACCACCTGATACGCTGGTAAGTTGGTCCGCTGGCCCAGTCCCTATATATAGGTTTCAGTTTGATTCAGAGAGTGTGAGTGAGATTTGAGCTTTCTTAAGTGTGTGTTTTACAAAGTGTAACCTGAATACTCTGTGTTTCTCTCTGTTTACAAGCTGTGATCAATATACGGAAGTTTATTTACCTTGTGTGTCCGAATCCGAATGTAATAATGCACTAGCAAGATCCGTATTGTGTTTTACAAGTGGTATCAGAGCAGGATTGCTCAGTTGCTGCGAGTTACAGTTCGGTTTTGGGTTTTAGAGAGAGAAAGTTCAATTTTGGTAAGATTTTGATCAATTCGTCTCAGTTTCTCATCAATTCAGCAAGTTTTCTTCGTTCAGATTGCTTCTAGTTCATTTTCGCTTAGTTGTACGTTGAATTCATGCATTAAAAATCAAAAAATATCAAAAATTATGCGTGTTGTGTCTGATCCGCGGGTGGTCCGCTGCTCGAAGGTTCTGATCCGCCCGTGAAAAGTCATAAATTCAGTGATCCGCTGAATTTGATCCGCTAAGCAATCTTCAACACTTGATCCGTGGCAGTTATTGTTTGATACGCGGCAGTTCCAGCGTATCAGGTAGCAGCGTATCAATTGATCCGCAGCGTATCATTTAATCCGCTAGGTGGTTTTGATCCGGCGGATCAAATTCTGATCCGGTAGACAAATTCTGATCCGCAGGTTGAATTTTGATCCGGATCTGATCCGGAGGACTAAGTTTGATCCGGAGGTCGACATTCTGGTCCGCCAACTACAGAATTGAAGTTTGGTTAATCATGGATCCGTTTCAAGCGTTTGCTGCTATGTCTACGACTGTTCAAGCGTTGCTGAACTACGATAATGAAATAGGAACGACGAATAAAGTTCCTAAACTGATGAGATTTGAGGATTTCCATAATTGGAAAACACGGTATGAGGCGTATATCGGTGTGAACGATGTTAGTGTTTGGACTCCTATGCTTGATGGATATGAGATTCCAAAATTCACAACTGGGGAGTTTATTGGTCAAGAGAAGCCGTTTAACAAGATGAACGATGCTGAGAAAGAAGCTTTCAAACTTGAAAGAAAAGCGTATTCCAATTTATCAATGGCATTACCTAAGGATATTTTGCATCAGTTTAAAATGCATAATACATCTAAGAAATTGTGGGATGCTTTATGTCAACGATGTGAAGGTAATGCACAATATAAGAAGAGCAAGAAGAAAGTGTTGTTACGAGAGTATGATAATTTTGCTCATATTCAGAATGAAACCAAATGATCTCATTTCAAGGTTGTCTCATTTGGTTAGTGAACTTGATATTGTTGGAGTAAAAATTGAAGCTGGAGAATTGAAAGAAAAGCTATTAGATGCTTTGCCTGAGAAATGGGAAGGTTATATTTTGTTGCTGACTCATGATAAAAGCTTTGATGATCTTACCTATGATGAACTTACAAGGAATTTACTAGCAAGGGAACTGGATATGATGCGTGTGAAAACTTTACCATCTCAAGTTCAGAATCCCGATGTCTATTTTGGTGAAAATGCTTCTACCATGCATGCTAAAGCAAAAGCTAGCACAAACCCACCATCTACTGCTTTTTATGTAGAAAATACATCAAGTGGTCATGCAAACATGTCTAGAGGTTCTTCAAGTGGAAGCTATGCTAGTAAAGCTGCTGTAACACATCCTGTGTATTCACATCAGTCATCTCCTGCTTCAAGTCACAATCAGAGTGCTTTTTTCAGCAAAGACTACAAATGATTTCATGGCTTTATTTTCAGCAATGGTTTCGTCTTATGATGGAGTTGTTGCAGGAAAGTTAACTAGTGCTGAGTTAACTGATGAAGACTATGAACAAATTGATCCTGATGGCTTAGAATTGATGGATATTAACTGGTCCATGGCGATGCTTGTTCGCAGAGGCAAAAAGTATATGCAAAGAACAGGTCGGAAGGATTTAAATCCTGAAGGAAAACTTGGATTTGATAAGTCTAAGGTTCGTTGCTACAACTGTCAGAATTATGGGCATTTTGCCAAGGAGTGTACCAAGGGAAAGCAGCAAGAAACGTCAAAGTTGTATCAAAAGTATGCTGCACAGAGTAACAAGCCATCGGGGAGCAATAATAATCCTTCAAGTTCAAATGCAAATGCTAGTAGCTCAAATTCAGACAATAAAGCGTTGGTTTAACAAACTGGAGAAGGATACGATTGGGCTGATGATTTTCCAGATGAATCTGCTTTTCTGTGTACTGAGGAGAAGAGTGTAAAGATTGAAGATGATCCTGATCTTCCTGGTGAAGATTTTTTTGCTAAAGGTCAACATGCGTTTATGGCCGACGTTCAGGTTAATTCTATTTCTTGTGAACTTTGTCTTAACTCTGCTAATCAGTTGAAAGAAGTTTCTGCTGAGAAAAGCATGTATTTTGACAAATACTCATTAGCAGAGGAGAATGTCAAAATTTACAAACAACGGTGGGAAGCTGTTAAAGCTGAACTGAAAAGTGAACATGCTGTGGTTCTGAGCACAAAAATTGAGCTTAATAATAAAACAGAAGATTATATTTTTTGTGAAAAGAAGCTTGCTGAAGCGAATGCTAAAATTTCCGAATTAAACATTGAAATTTTGGATCTTAACAGGCAACTTGAAAATTTCAAAAATTCATCTTCCTTTGCAAGTTTTCTTTGCAAAGATGAAAATCTAAAAGATTTGCTCAAAGAATCCGGGTGTAACTCAGTTCCTCCACCCATTGTTCATGGTTTAGGTCCAAAGGAACCTGAGACCAAAGTTGTGTTTGATTACTTAATGTTTACTGAGGGATCATCTGATAAATCCAAAAGCACTGATAAGAAGAAATCAGGCAAACATGTGTCCAAACCTAAGGTTGAGGTGTCAAAACAGGCTGAGTCAAGTGATTCTAAGGTTGAAAAACCTGTAACTGAGGTTAAGCCTCAAAGTGTCAAACTGACACCATTAGAGGCTGCTCAGAAAATACTTGAAACAGCAAAAACAATGAAAACTTTTGAAAATTCACAATTTGCTAAAGGTCCAGATTTTTTTTTTGAAAGAAATGCCGTTTCTGTAAGTAACACATGTACACCTGATGTCAATACTATACCAGAAGCTCCTGAAAGAGGTGCGAAATTCAATGGTATTGGGTTTGGACAGTTTGCTGAAAATTCTAAGGTCAATCAAAAGAAACCTCAGAAATTTCAGAAACATGAAAAGAAATTTGCCCCAAATGGTAAGTTTGATGAAACTTCGAAAGGCAAAACTGCTGATGGTGATACGTCTCAGAAATTGAGAATGTATAGTTTGAAAGGAAGTGAGTCAGTATTTTCTGATTTAGATTTTCCTTTAATTTGTGTTGATCCATCACGAGTTGCCAAAGTGTGGTATGTAGAACCTTCTGAGGTAGTTAAGTCAGATGTGGTAGACGAGCAGTTTGTTGTGTTGTCTGATGTGTCGTCTGGTTCAAATGATCAAGCATCATCCTCCAAAGCTCAAAGGCTTTCTGAAAAACCAAAGTCATCAACTGATCAAAAGTTTAAGATTAAACCAAAACAATCATCTTACTCACCAAAGAGTTTTTACAACTCTGATGGTCAGTATTCATCAGAAACTAATAGTTTTGATTATGAAGCGTTTGGTTTTTGTGATGATTACAATTTTTATGATGATTTTGGAAAATTTGAACAAAACAAGACCACAAAAGTTAAACCTAAAGGATATGCTGATCGTTGTGGGGTTGATGACTATGGGTTTTATAATGAACATGGTTATATTGGTCCGTTGTTTAAACCTTGGCCAAAATCCAATGGGAGAAGGTTTAGCACCAATGTTTCTAAACAAAGTAAGGATGGTGTTTCTCAGGGTGTTGTTGATCCCAGGAGGTGTTATTGTTGTTTTGAAATAGGACATATTCGTAAACGGTGTCCTGTTTTAGCTAGGAAGAGGGCTTCAGCATATATGCAAACAAATTCAGATTCGAAATCTGATACAAAGACCAAGATGGATGATGATAAGATTGTTACCAAACAACATTTTAAAAGGAAAAACTTTTTCAATAAATCTTACAAAGTTTTTGGTAATAACTCTACTTCAGATTCTACTGCTGATTCATCAATTCCATCTGTTAGGCAAAAGTGGCTGCCTAAAATGACTTCAAAAGCCACTGAGGATTTTTCAAAAGATACCGGTCGACCCAAAGCTGAATGCTTGGGTCCAGATACTCACTAATTGCTTGCTACGATGTGCAGGGTGCTCGAAAGCCAGCTGTTAACAACTTTTGGGTCGTTGATAGTGGAGCATCCAGGCACATGACGGGTAATATTTCCTTGCTGTCTGAAGTCAAACCAATTCAAGGAGGAAATGTTACTTTTGCTGGCAATAAAGGTGGGAAAATAACCGGTGAAGGAAAGATGGGTAACGAGAAGATTACTTTTGAAAAAGTCCAATTTGTGCAAGAGTTGCAGCACAACTTGTTAAGCGTATCTCAAATTTGTGATAAGCAGTATACGGCTGCTTTTACAAGTTCAGAATGTTTGATTTTGAAACCTGGCATTCGAATTCCTGAAGACTGGATTGTGATGCGAGCTCCAAGATTTCGGGATTTATATGTGTTAAATATGAATCAGACTTCATCTGCTGTATCTGCTACGTGTTTTATCTCCAAAGCTACTGAAAAGGAATCAATTCTGTGGCATAGGCGCATGGGTCACATCAATTACCGAAAGATGAATTACTTGGTCAATCATTCGTTGGTAGAAGGCGTTTCCAAGAATAGATTTTCTATAAATGATGTGTGTGTCTCATGTAAGAAAGGTAAACAGAAAAAGAAGTCTCATCCGTCTAAGCGTTTGAATTCCATTGTCACTCCCTTGGAACTGCTTCATATGGATCTGTTTGGTCCTATGAATGTTCGTAGTATTGAGGGTAGTTATTACTGCTTAGTGATTACGGATGATTTCTCAAGATTTTCATGGGTGGCTTCTTTGGCGTCCAAGGCTGATACTCCAGATTCCATTCGAAACATGTTGTCTAAGTTTGAATCGTTGTACAAGCATAAAGTTTGTCGAATTCGTACTGACAATGGTTCTGAATTCAACAATGCCAAAATGAAAGATTTTTGTGGTTCGATGGGAATTTATCATGAATTCAGTGCGCCGTATACTCCACAACAAAATGGGGTTGCTGAGAGAAAGAATAGAACATTTATTGAAACTGCTCGAACGATGCTAGCAGATGCACAATTACCAATTACGTTTTGGTCTGGAGCTGTTCATACTGCATGTTATGTACTCAATCGTGTTCTGATTGTTAAAAGATTTAACAAGACGAGTTATGAATTGCTCCGTGGTCGAAAGCCGAATTTGACTTTCTTGGAACCATTTGGGTGTTAATGCACGGTTCTCAAGGCAGGTGGGAAGTTTGATGCTAAAGCAGTTGAAGGCATTTTTGGTGGATATCATCATCCAATGAAAAGAGTTTATTTTTCATCTTCCAAGACCATTGAGAATCATATGAATGTGGATTGTCATCGGCATACTTTTATACAACCTAAATCGGTTGATTCTCGAGCTTTTGATTATAACTCTTTTGTTGATTCGTTCTCGGCTGCACAAAAGAGTTCTGCTAAAGAAGATGAGTCTGAAATTTTATCTGCTGCTATCATGTATACATTGTCTACTCCTGGTTCCGGTTCATGGATTCCTAAGCTTCCTACTTCATCGGTTACTTCTTCATCTAGTCAGGATGTTTCAAGTTTGGAAACGATGAGTTCGTCTGACGATGATGATGAAAGTTCGTATCATGAAGCTGAGTCAACACCTGTTGACGATCCAATATTGTTACCAAGTACAAGTTCTTCGGTACCAGTTTCTTTACCGTTAGATGATATGTCAGGAACAGAAGAAGCAGATGCAAGTTTATCTAATCAATTGGCAGATGATATTCCTGTTGCTGATTCAACTACTTTGAGGATACACACTATTCATCCTCAAGAAAATATCATTGGTGATCCGAGTTCTGGAGTTCGCACACGTAATCAACTAGCAGATTCCGTTGATGCTTTGATTGCTGAAATCAGGGATTCAGGAGTTCAGAATGACGTGTTTCATTCTTGTTTTCTGTCTCAAGTTGAACCAACCAATGTCAATCAGGCGTTGGAAGATGCTTCTTGGGTTGAGGCTATGCAAGAAGAGTTGCAACAATTTCAGAAATTGGGTGTATGGCATCTCGTGGACTTACCCACTAATTCCAAAGAACCATGTGGTACTAAATGGGTATTTAAATGCAAGAAAGATGATAGAGGCATAATTGTTCGGAACAAGGCTCGATTGGTGGTTCAGGGTTTCTCACAGATTGAAGGTGTTGATTTCAATGAGGTTTATGCTCCTGTTGCAAGGATCGAGGCTATCAGAATCTTTTTAGCTTTTGCAGCATATCATGGATTCAAAGTGTATCAAATGGATGTCAAGAGTGCATTTCTTAATGGGTTGATTCGTGAGGAAGTGTATGTGAAGCAGCCGCCTGGTTTTTATGATCCCGATTATCCAAACAAAGTGTACAAGTTAGACAAGGCGTTATATGGATTGCATCAAGCCCCGAGAGCTTGGTATGAAACTTTATCTACGCACCTGCTGGAAAACGGTTTTCGGCGTGGAAAGGTGGATTGTACACTGTTTTCGAAGAAGTTTGGAAAGGATTTGTTGCTTGTCCAAGTCTATGTGGACGATATCATTTTTGGAAGCACAAATGACGCGTTATGCAAGGATTTTGAGCGTGTGATGCAAACTAAGTTTGAAATGAGTTCTATGGGCGAGATGGGGTTTTTCTTAGGTCTTCAAGTTCATCAATCGGCCAAAGGAATATTCTTACACCAAACCAAATATGTGTCTGATATTTTGGCAAGGTTCAAGATTGGCGATGTTCGGGTTCCTAGTACACCAATCCAGGTTTCACATGGTTTAGCACCAGATGAGACTGGTGAATCTATTGATCCCACATTGTTTAGGGCTATGATTGGTTCGCTTATGTACTTAACTGCATCTCGTCCTGATATAATGTTTGCTGTGTGCATGTGTGCTAGGTATCAGGCTACTCCAAAGGCTTCTCACTTGTTGGCGCTAAAGAGGATTTTTGCTTATTTGAAGGGTAATCCGGATCTGGGGATCTGGTATCCTAATGATAATAAGTTCGAGTTATCAGCATATTCTGATTCTGACTACGGTGGATGCAAAATCAATTTCAAATCTACAACCGCAGGATGTCAGTTTTTGGGAGAACGACTGGTGTCGTGGCAATGTAAAAAGCAAACTTCAGTTGCAACGTCTACAGCAGAGGCGGAATATGTGGCTGCTTCTAGTTGCTGTTCACAAGTCTTGTGGATACAACAGCAGTTACGCGACTATGGTTTGAATTTTCTTACTACTCCGATCTTTATTGATAACTCGGCTGCCATATCCATTACTAAAAACCCAGTTCAGCATTCAAAAACTAAACACATTGAGATTCGATATCACTTTATCCGTGATTGTTTTGAAAAGAAACTAATTGATTTGCAGAAAATTCACACGGATTTTCAGCGAGCTGATTTGTTTACAAAAGCTTTTGATAAAACTCGATTCCAATTTTTGTTGAAAATCAATGGCATTACTAAGTTAAATGTCACATGATTCGATTCAGTTGATCGTTTTTGCTTTTCGTCTTCTTTTTCTGCTATTATTTTTGCTTTTTAGGGGGAGATATATGAAAAATACAAAAATAGTGTGTTGTTTTGTGTTCTAGAAATGAAAAAGCATAAAAAATTGAAAAATGCAAAAGTATAAAAAAATTGGAAAATTAAAAATCTGAGAAATGTGATCCAACCTCGTGAGAAATGATAGTACATCAGTGAATGTTACTGACCATGGATAGACTAGATTGAAAGGCTGTAGATACTTGTTTGTTTCATTGAATGTGCCATTCATATCTGATACATGTTAGTATGATATAAAGATAATGCCTGTCTGAAATCTGTGGCGAACCATGATTCTTGTTTTTGTTTAATGCTGAGCTTATGTGGAAAAATCCAAAAAGAGAATAAGAGATGGTCTTAGTGTATGCATGCGTTATTTTGCAAAGATTTAAACTTGTTTTATTTTCTTTATTTTGTCAAACGATCGGACTTTCTCTGCGTATCGAAAGATCGACCTGATTGTTGTTCGTTTGACGTTCTGCTTTATTTTCTTGGTGTTTAGTATAATCCATCGGACTTTCTCTGCGTATCGAAAGATCGACCTGATTGTTGTTGGATTATACGCTTTCTGCTTTATTTTCTATTTCTTATTTTCCTAAACAATCGGACTTTCTCTGCGTGCTTGCCAGCCGACCTGATTGTTGTTTGTTTAGGGTTCTGCTTTCTTTTTGCATGAAACTCTATGAACCAATTGTCTCTGTAAATAGATTCTGTGGTGAATCAGTGAAAAATCAAAAATAAAATAAATCAGATTATCAATTACTTGAGTCTGTGGGTGCCATGATTTCTGTACTTGATAAAAATACTTAATGCATATCAGAAAGCTGTAAAAATTGATTTGAATTGGCTGAAATAAACATTATGTGTTGTATTCGTGGACAACTTGATTTGCATGCTTATTAGGTCGAAATTGAAGTGTGTTAAGTGCATCTCACTGATATGATCTCATGTTGCGATCTTTCTCACAAAAATATAATTTATTGTTACTTTTGTTTGTTTTCTTGTTTTCTGTTGATTTCTTTTTCTTGCTTATTATAGAAAAATCAAAAAGATTTTAGGTGTGTTTTAGCATAAGTTCGAAAAATCAAAAAGATTTTAGTGTGTTTTGATATAAATTTGTCAAAAATTCAAAAAGATTTTCTTTCTGCTTTAGTTTTGATCAACTGAATTTCAGAATCGACAGTCTGTTGTTTGATGAACCACAATCGATGCAAAAATCAGTTCATAAAGTATTTGAGCTTGAAAAACATTGAATATTTTTGATGAAAAATGAGATTTTAATGAAAAAGGGCAATTTGGTCTTTCTTTGATCCGGCGGATCAGCTGATCCGCCGGCGGACCAAATGATTGGGTATAAATACCAATCTGATCCGCGAGAGTTCATTACTCGCGGATCAAATACATTCAACTCAGAAACACCCTCGAACCCCTATTTTCACATTTTTCTTGATATCTCAGTTGTTACCGAAGCTCTGACCAAAATTTTTGATGCTACAGGTAGGTTGTGTGATTACGCACAGGTTGATGGATTTAATTTCTGCAATGGTTGAATATTCATTGTTAAATTTGAGATTTAAAGTCTCGGTTTTTTGAAAAACCCCATTTGATACTTGTTTAACCTGTTTTGATCAATGTCAATGGTCTCAAAGCACATGAGTCGAGTCGTAGTATATTCTTGATTGAATACTTGTTATGTGATTCCAAAACAAACACTTGAATGTTGGAAAAATTTGAAAGTGACTGTTCGATAACTGATCGTCCGCCGGATCAACTGATCCGCCGGACCAGATTTTCAAATTGGTACGGAGCTGATCCGGTTGACTAATCTGATCCGTGGTCAACGATTGTGATCCGCCGGATCAAGTGATCCACCGGATCAAATGATCTGCTGAATAATATGATCCGCAACTGGTCCGCCGGACCAGATGATCCGGATACATAGTTTTGATCCGTGGGTTGATCCGCTCAGAAAAAATTTCAAAAGTTAGTCGTTTGTGCGATTTATCTAATATCAGCGATTGTCATTGAGTGTTTTGATTATATTAATTGATTCTAATGACAGTTTGTTTTGATGACGTGAACAGAAATGGCTGATTTTAAATCAATTGGAGAACAAAACGTTTGTGCCTATCTTGATGTTGCAGAAAAGTGGAGGCCACATTTTCTAAATATTTTTGAGTTCGTCAGACGTTCAAGAATATTTTATGCTGCAACTCATGAATGTCCACCGTATAAAGACTTGTTAGTCATGTTTTGGACTTCTGCACAAGTAGACTGTTCGGTGACTCCATCTGTTATTCGTGCAAAGATTCTTGAAACTGATGTGGTGATATCTGAAGCTGATGTGAGAAGAGTTCTAAGATTCAATGATCAAGATACTTATCCGACTGAATTTCCTGAAGAAGATTTGGTGGCGTTATTGAAAAGGATCAAGTATGATGGACAATTATATGTTCCATGGTATCTTAAGGCCAATCTGAGTCCTCCTTATAAGTACTTGATGCATGTGATCATTAAATGTTTTGGAAATCGAACAAGAGGCCAAGAAGAGTTTGACTTGAAGGTGCTGTCTTTCTTTAGTGCTTTGGTATTAAACAGAGAATTCAATTTCTCTGGTTGGGTCTTTAACTACATGAGGGAAAATATCTTGGTGAAACAAGTGCGCAGTATTATGTATCCAAGATTTTTACAAATGATTTTGAATGAAATGCATCCAAACCTTCCAAAGAACGTTGCTGCTATCATAGATATGAAGCATATGAATAGAGTAGCTGTTGGCAAGATCCCTGTGTATTACAAGAGAAAGGGAAATGCAATTCCTCCACCGAATAAGAGGTTGATTGGTCATCTTGCTAACCCGGCTTATGTGGCTCCAGATAATGGTGCTGCTAAACATGATGACAGTTCTGATGATGAACTACATTACAATGATCATGGATTTCCAACTGAAGTTGCAGAAGATGATGATGGTGATCAACCTATACATCAAGAACCTGTTGTACAAGAACCTGTTGTACAAGAACCTGTAGTACAACAACCTGTAGTTCAAGAACAAAATCCAGAGCCCGTAACTACTGAAGCTGTCAATGAATCTGACCGGGTGAATATTTCAGATGAGGGTGATGATGTTATTGGTAGTTCATCAGAAACTGAATCAGATTCTGGTGAATATGTTACCATCCTGCACAACACAAGAGAAGTTCCTGTAAGGAGAGGGTCTAGGGCTCATATTGCTTATCTAAAAGCTCATAACCAAGATACCTCTGTTTTTGAGAATAGAACAAAACAGGCTGAAGATACTGATAATGATCCATCTTATACTCCGAGTATGGAGGAGCCTGTGGTTAAGTCAAAACCGGTTGATAAAGGCAAAGCTCCTGCAGTTGCTTCTGGCAAACGTGTGAAAAGTGTGGCTGTCGGATATAAAGGAGTGAAGCCTGGTTCGTTTCTTGCTGATGCCAGAAAATCTGGGCAAAGTCCTCCTAGCAAGAAGCAGAAAGTGACTTCGTCGTCTTCTATTCCAAATCAACCAACCACCAAAACAGCTGATGTTCAGAGTTCTCAACAACCTCCAATCAAGTTGACTATCAAACGACCGTCAACTACTGGTTCTGCTTCCACATCTTCAACTACCTCCACAATTTCTTCTGTTGATTTGAAGCTTGCTTTGTTTCAAGCTCGGTTTGAAAGAGTAGAACATACTAACAAAGTGCAGGCTGAAGAGATCTCTGGGCTGAAAAATTTGTGTAAAGAATTGGTTGCTAGAGATCATTCACATACAAAGGAACTTGCTCGGTTAAAAGCTCAAGATGAGGCCAAAGATCGGGAAATTGCTCAATTGAAGCAATTGTCTTTGTCTATGGGTGAGCAGCTTAAGCAAGTGCTTACAGCTTTAGCTGCTCAGGGGGAGAAGAGGCCAAATCCTGAAGAAACGTGCAGGGAAGAAGAGGATGTGATGAAATTTTTAAACGATGATCCTGATAATCCTGAAGGTGGTGCTAGTGGTGCTGGTGCTGGTACTGATACAGCAGGAACTTCATCGGCTGCTGCTGCTGGTACAACATCTCAGGGGGAGTCTACAGACAAAGACATATATGATGTAACTCCGATATCGAGGGTTGAAATGAAAGAGGGAGAGTTGGTTAATCCCTTCACAAAAGAGCAGCTGGCAGCTATTTTTGCTCTAAATGTGGATGATGTTGAGAATGTGCCAGTTGCTGAGCCATATCAGGAAGACAATTCTGAAGAAGAGGTTGTATTTGAAGATGAACATGTGGAAGTGGAAGACATGACGGCAGAAGAATATCCTGATGATCCAACAATGTATGGAAATTTTTCTGATAATGATGATTCTGAAGGTTTTAATTTCTTTGGAAAAGACAGTGAGGATAAGGCTGAAACAGAGAAACCATCAGAACAGCCTGAAGTATCTGAACCTGTTAATATGTCTGAAGAAGAAGAAAAGAAGCTGTTATTTGAAGCTTGGTTAAAAGATCAGAGAGCTAAGAAATTGCCAGTTCCAGTCCAAGTTGAAAAGTCGTCAAAATCTGTTGATCAGAAAAGATTTTTTGATAGAAAAGGAAGACAAGCTACTGGAAAGATTATCAGCTGGATGTACGATTCTGAACTCAAATGCTATGCCATCAAGAGGGAGTTTGGGATTGTATATCTGAAGAATGCTACAAGATTCAATACATTACCTGTTTGTGATGTGAGAGACTTGGCTAGAAGTCAATTTTTGAATCCTGGAGGAAATAGTTTGGCTGCTGTGTTTAAGGAGAAGTTAATCGAAGAATGTCAAGGAAGGTTCAGGTTTTTGACTCCATAAAGACCAACGTATTCTGAGCATCCAACAGATATCCATCATATCACAGGCAGACCAGTAGTAGTTCTGAAGTATAAGAAGCCGATTCAGCTTAAGAAAATACCTCTCAAAAGACTTGAACAAGATTTCATCAAAACTTTGAGGTGGTGGTATTATGATGAAGTGACTGGTGAAGCTGTTATTGTGATTCAAGAAGACAACAAGGTTGTAAGAATCTATGATCCGATGTCGTTGATAAACTTGTCAAAGGATGATATTGAAAAGCTACATTCTAGCAAGATTCTCTACAAACCTGAATGTCGTGATCAAGCAATGCAGTTTCAAAAGGTGATAAATGTTTGTTTTGGTGGTGGGATTCATGCTGGGAATAACAGAAGACGTGATTGGAAGAAGTCAGAATCAAAAGCTTCTGAAGACTAGCACAAGACAAGGGGGAGTTTGTTAGAGCATTTTGTGGTGTCTAGTGCTAGATCTTGATGTTTTGAATATGTAATTTATTAGTTTGTGTTTTATGTATCCAGCGGATCAGTGGCGGATCAGGTGATCCGCCGGACCACCTGATACGCTGGTAAGTTGGTCCGCTGGCCCAGTCCCTATATATAGGTTTCAGTTTGATTCAGAGAGTGTGAGTGAGGTTTGAGCTTTCTTAAGTGTGTGTTTTACAAAGTGTAACCTGAATACTCTGTGTTTCTCTCTGTTTACAAGCTGTGATCAATATACGAAAGTTTATTTACCTTGTGTGTCCGAATCCGAATGTAATAATGCACTAGCAAGATCCGTATTGTGTTTTACACAAACATCAGGCGGAAATTGTCTGTCGAGAAAAGGTCATACGAATACCTTTAGCCGGAGGAGAATTACTCTTGATTCAGGGCGAAAAGGGAGGTGCTGTCTCCATAATCATATCATACCTTAAAGCGCAGAAGTGTCTTCGGAAAGGACACGTAGCAATCCTGGCCACGGTTACGGACCAAACCAGGGTGGAGAGAAAAAATCGAAGATTTCCCGATCGTACGCGATTACCCGGAAGTATTTCCTGAGGAATTACCTGGCCTTCCTCCGCATCGGCAAGTAGAATTTGGGATTGACCTCGCTCCGGGAGCAACTCCGATCGCGCGTGCACCATATCGTCTAGCGGTGAATGAATTGAATGAGCTATCTACACAACTGCAAGAACTGTTAGATAAGGGTTTTATTAGACCCAGCTTGTCACCATGAGGAGCACCGGTACTATTCTTCAAGAAGAAGGATGGCACATTTAGGATGTGCATTGATTACCGCGAACTCAACAAAGTCACTATCAAGAATCGATACACTCTTCCACGAATAGACGATCTCTTTGACCAGCTTCAAGGGTTCAGTTACTATTCCAAGATTGATTTAAGGTCTGGCTACCATCAACTTCGAGTACGCGATGAGGATATAGAAAAGACAGCCTTCAGAACACGATACGGTCATTATGAATTCTTAGTCATGCCTTTTGGGCTGACCAATTCACCAGTCGTGTTCATGGATCTCATGAACCGCGTCTGCAAGCTCTACTCGGACAAATTCGTCATAGTGTTTATTGACGACATCCTCATCTACTCCAAAACAAAAGAAGAACACGAGGAACATCTACGGTTAATCTTAAAATTGTTAAAGAAAGAACAACTCTATGCAAAATTCTCTAAGTGTGATTTTTGGATCCGAGAGGTCCAATTTTTGTGCCACATCGTCAACGAACAAGGTATCCACGTTGACCCAGCCAAGGTTGAAGCCATTAAAAGTTGGCCTACCCCTAGAGCACCTACGAAAATTCACCAATTTCTAGGTTTAGCGGGTTACTACCGTCGTTTTATAAAGGGATTTTCTCAGTTAGCTCAACCATTGACCGCTCTTACGCACAAGGGGGTTCATTACAGATGGGGTGACAAGGAAGAGACAGCCTTCCAAGCTTTAAAAGAGAAACTTTGTACTGCACCCATATTATCTTTACCTGATGGGATTGACGACTTCGAGGTCTATTGTGACGCGTCAATCCAGGGACTCGGATGTGTTTTGATGCAAAGAGGTAAAGTTATCGCATACGGATCAAGGCAACTAAAGTCCCATGAGAAGAATTACACAACTCACGACCTAGAGTTGGGCGCTGTTGTATTTGCCTTGAAATTTTGGAGACACTACTTATACGGTACCAAGTATACGATATTCGCTGATCACAAGAGCCTCAAGCACATATTCGAACAGAAGGAACTCAACATGAGGCAACGTAGGTGGGTCGAATTGTTAAACGACTACGATTTAGCAATAAAGTATCATCCAGGCAAGGCCGATGTAGTGGCCGATGCCTTAAGTCGAAAGGAGCATGTTAAACCTAGAAGGGTTCGGGCTCTGCAATTAACGATCCATACAGGACTACCAGATAGACTCTGGGATGCTCAGAAAGAGGCCCTTAAAGAGTAAAATTTTGGGTCTGAATCATTACGTGACATATATGGAACCTCTGAAGTTAAGTCTGATGGACTTCGTTATTATAATGACCGTATATGGGTACCTTTGCATGGAAATCTTAGAGAACTGCTGATGGACGAGGCTCACAACTCTCGTTATTCAATCCATCCAGGTTCAGACAACATGTACCAAGACCTAAAGGGGTTATATTGGTGG
>JBCNJP010000002.1:11957422-12140604 GCA_039602395.1 Deinandra increscens subsp. villosa | reverse complement strand
CCCCCTTACCTATATCTTGAATGAATTATTTCTATGTTCGTTTTGTAATTTCTCGTTAGGTTTTATATTATTGTAAGCTTTTTATATTTTCATTCATATGTTCGTTTTGAAAATATAAAAAGAATATAGAACATCCATAGGATTCACTTGTTTCTGTCCTTAAAAGATTAGGTATTACACACAAAGATCTTGTAAAATTTGCATTGAACTTTGTGAATGACTGGTATGTTGTCCAAAACTATGTCTTTAGAATTCTTAACTACATAAATTGATTTCCATTCAATATTTGTGCAGGCTTCATACATCATTATGCTTGCAGCACATGCCTCATTATATTGCTACTGTTCTTTGTTTCTTGTTGCTAAGTTTAAAAATGAAAAATTACCAACATCAAAAGGGAAGACTTAGTGGATGGAGTTTGATGTTTCACCCAAGCAGTTAGGAGGTATGTTTGGAATTTGAACTATCCAACTCTTTTAGGTTGCTGTTAGGTTGCAGCTGTGATTTTCTGGACACTTTAGTTCAATAATGCGCCTAATATTTGCTTCAGTCGTTATCTTTATATGTTTACTAAGGCTGTAATACTCATACATCCAAGGTGTACCTGCACTAAAACGGGAGCAAGGGAGAACCAAATTGTTGACAGAGGATGAAGAACTAGATGTATGATTATATAGTAAAGGAACTCCCAAACTTCTTAGTTATTTAGAATGTATAGTTTGTGAAAACATTCAAATAGTTGCATACAATGAATTGTTTTGCTATATATATGAAATGTGTTATTTTGTTGTAAGTGTAATTTTATTTTGTATTATTAGGTTAATTGTCATTTAATATAGAAATTAGTGATTAAATGAAAAAATATTTTTTTTTTTATTTTTTATTTTTAAATCCTTGACGCGCAAAAATGCGTGTCATAAGCAGATTTATGACGGGAGCTTCCTTGACACGCTTTTTATGACACGCTTTGCGCGTCATAAAATGCGCGTCATTGTTCGCGCGTCAAGAAGCAGATGACGCGCATTTTGCGCGTCAAGAGGATTCTTGACCCTGCCTTCCTTGACGCTTTTTTGCGCGTCATCTGGGCCCTTTCTTGACGCGCAAAAAGCGTCAAGAAAGGCCATTTTTGTAGTAGTGTTCGTTTATTTTTTACTGTAGTTCTTTTTACAAGGTTTTAGGTTTTTTGTTCAAGAGATAGACGTTTAGGCTTTAGACATTTTTTTGTTTGTTTAGAAAAGTAAGAACTAATAAAATTAAATTAAATAACAAAAATGACTTTCTAGTTTTATTTTAACAAGTTGCCAACGGGGATTGTGGTGCTTGTGCACCCACGTACGGGAACGAGGTCCTACACAGATGGCGACTTATTTTGGTTTGACAGTTTAATTATTGCACAAAATAAAATAAAGGTGTAAGAGTATCGGTTTATAAATTGTTCTTGTACGAAATTGAATATCTTGCAGTCATGAATAATGTCTAATAGGAATAGTATTACTTTTAACTTGCCATTCGTTCACGATGTACTTTAATTTAAACGAAGTATTACGGCGAGTGTTGTATGTCTTTGATGACGTGGGTCCATATCGGGTTAACTATATAGGCTCGACCCCAGATATAGTTTGGCCCAATCCAGCCCACTCCTTTATCTTTAATGGCCATATCAGGTTCAGCCCATCACTTTACCATATTCCCCGAGTATTACCCCGACTAGAGCGAGTAGTCTCAACTCCCCAATCGACCGACTTGAGAGGCGTTTAACGAATTTTACAACCATGATTAAAAGTAGCTTCTAGCAGTATATGAGTTGTCAATAAAACCAACTAAATCTAGTTTTCATTAACTATTTCATTATCATGGGTCTTCTGGCTTATATTGGTAGTCTTGTCAATTTTTCAACAACATTATACAATAGTGTATATGTTAGATTTGCTTTATATAACATGAAAGAGCACTAACATTTCACACTTTAATCTTCCTTTTTTGATTTCTCATGTGGTAATTGGTATCTTATTATTAGAAATATGATTATACTCTAACTTACATGTTATATGTTTTAATGAATCTGTTTAAACCATTTTAGTTGATCATTTTAAAGATCTTTTTTCCCCACTAATGAAAAAATTTCATGATCTATCACTAAAATACCATTATATATCCTACATCCACCACTGTTTTAGCCGTCATTTTAAAGATCTTATTTATTTTTATCTTTTTTTCCTGTTTTGTTTGATAGGCATTTCTTCCTCAATGTTCCGGTTTGGAATTATTCGAAAATGTATTGTGATACATGTGTTGGTTTTCATTCGTTTCTAAATGGTGCCCGCTTGTAATGCGTGGGTAGCGCCTTTACTTGTTGAATATTTATTTGCTAACTAACAGTCAAGATGTTTTCTAATTTCACAATACGTAGTTCTTAATTAGTTACTTTTACACAACGAATAAATTATATTTTCGTATAGTTTAAAACGAAAAGACAGATAGTAGTTAAGATTGCATATATGTGATACAAACTTATATATTAACTTATAGATTGCATATATGTGATACAAACTTATAGATTAACTTTTGGCAAACTTATAGGCCAAATTTGTTCGTTATGATAAAGGACACTAAGTTAAACTTTGTAAAGTTTAAATAACATGTAGTGTTATTAGTACATGTAAATGATAAAACTTATAAAAAATGTAAACCAAAAACATAAAATTTGTAATTTATTCTACAAACTCTAAATTTAAATTTTATAAAACTACCTTTCTGATTCTCTTTATATATTTCACGAACAAATGTTACTTTATTATTGCTCATGTACTTTTTCAAGTCAAGTTGGGTTTTGCACAGAATAATATAATATCATATTGTCATACTAATCAATGAGAATCCTCTTTGAACCAACGAAAGTACCAAATGGCCTCTGTTGAAATGCTACCAAATTATTAAAGAATATTAAGAAGTGATACTAAAGGATATTTAGTGAAATAATTAGCTCATTTTTATTCTTATTTAATTAAGTCGTACATGTTTAAATCCTATAAAATATGTAATAAGTATAATTTAATGATGTGTTTACCATTATAATTTTCTTAATCAAGAAGTGATGTTCATTTTTAACTAGTTAGGATTTCAACAAATATATTGATTTAAAAAATGTCTGAGTTATAAAAGAAAGGTGCTTTCACCTTTTAATATTACTCTCTGTGACTTCCATTCGTTTTATAAACGGATATCTAATAGACACCGTATGTTTTTGGAAATTCACATGACCTACACGTCACGTATAGCCCTACATATAAAAAAAATTATAGTTTTAAAATTACATTCTAAGTAGTTATTCTGATAAATCATGTAGATCTCTTAGCATTTTTAATAGCAAATTGATTGATTAAATCTTCGTAGTTTATATCCTCTAATATTGGGTTTAAGCCTTAAAAGGGTTTAAAAGAGTGGCGTTGCAAATGGGCCTAAATAATTAAATTATATTTGAATTAAAATTAGGTCTTAAATGCCTAAATATTAAATAATTAATAGAGATTTTTTTTTAATTAGATTATTTTGTTAGTTTAGATGGATTACTAAACCATCCAATATACTGTTTTTAAATATGTAACTGGA
Organism: Deinandra increscens subsp. villosa; assembly: GCA_039602395.1. NCBI lineage: Eukaryota > Viridiplantae > Streptophyta > Magnoliopsida > Asterales > Asteraceae > Deinandra > Deinandra increscens. Next base: position 12,136,995 of record JBCNJP010000002.1, on the reverse strand, counting down.
GTAACTTGGATGGAAGGCAATACCATGTTATTAGGCGGGCAAACCCATTAATGAAGATAGAGTAAATAGTGATAAATCTTGTTAGCTCCAACCTACCCATATTTAATGCCTCTCTTACGAATTCTAAAATAAATATCATACTCCATGTGTTTATCAAAGTCGGGGAATTAATTAAACTGAGTATCAACGATTTTCAGCCTAATTTGTTAAGGTAAAGTACTCAAAAATATAAAAAATAAAAGGTTTTAAGTTCAAGTCCTATTTGTGATTAAAAAAAATGGAGGTTCAAGTTGGGTGAAGGAGTTTTCTTACCCATGATGGGTTTCCTTTCGAGTGGTGGTATTCGGATCTGTACTCGAAGAATAGAGATAATTGATTAAAGCTGGTGGCCCCTTAGTGACCCAAATTCACTCTTCCCTCCATTTTACTTGTCCATTTGACACTCTTCGTCTATTTCGTTCTTTTTCTTGATCAAGGTCCTATACAGTCATGGCTTAGCCATAGGATTCACCTCACACCCATGAACTTTTTATATGTATTGTTATACATATGATCAGATCTCGAGTGACCCCCAAGATATTTTTTTCACTGAACCCAATTAATTTTAAGAAAAAGAAGAAAGTAAGAAAATGACCAAAACCTGAAATTGTTAGTTGGCTCCTCGTTTGTTCGAAGCACATAGAACAAATCTAAAAGACACATAGAACAAATCTAAAATTTATTAACAAACTACAAGGTGGTAGAACAAATTTTCTCCGTAAAACACGTATATTCGGTACCTCTGGACAAAAAACCTGGTACACTAAAAGATTCGCCCTTGATTAGACTAATGATTGTTAGCGTTTAATTTCTGAAATTGAAGTCTCTTTCTTCTATTTAGAGTAATTAGAACGATGTGATAAAAGCAAACATTAAATTAGGGATTAAATGAGAAAAAAAAGTTAGATGATTCAACTGTGAGATGCAAGCAAAAAATATGATTCTCTAATGACATGCAATATTGCATCTTAGCAAGTATTATTTCATTTATCCCAAAGTGTTTATTAGATATTTCTACATTGGAAGAAAGAAGATGATGCAGTTGAGGCGATTTAATTAAAATCGTTGTTATTTGTTATATTTATCTACGGTTAGGGGAGTGGCAACGTTCTTATTGTCGTTTCTCGATTGATCCTATTTTCTATTTGATAGAGTCCGAGGCAGATTGTAGGTACTTCTTCCCCTTGATTTATATGAATTATAGGGTTATTTCAAAATTTACTAACCAAAATAGGTTTTTCATACAACTTTTTGTTTTTGTTCGAAGCACATTTTTAAGATCGACATCATAGAGCTTTTAAGAAAGAATAAGTTGTTCAAAGAGTTTTCTTAGGGTTATAACACGACACTTTAACAAAACAAGCTTTGTGTTGGTTGACATAGTAGAAATCAAATTGTTCTAAATCCCCCATATCTGATATAACCGGATAACTGTGACAACACGCGGTTGCCCTCTAGTTGTTGTATATGTTCTACGATTTGTTATAATAGAATTAAGAGTAAACCTCTATTTTAGTCCTTGAGGTTTGCCATTATAATCCATTTTAGTCCAAACGTTTCAAAATATCCAATTTGACCCCTCACATTTCGTTTTATAATCAATTTTAGTCCAATTATTAATTTTCTTTTAAAATAATATCTTAGTTTGACTTTGTTGACCCAACTTAAGAGTATAATTGTCAAATTATTAATTTCTTTTTTAAATAATCTCCTAATATATATATTTAACAAGCCATTTTTTATACTTGCTGGATGTTTTTTTTTAAATACACTTTGGGTTGATCATCCATAATAATTTGGAGAATTTATTATCCCACAGAGATGTCAAGGTTACAAACTAGTTTTGTAAAAAGATAAAAACGTATGAAAGCATAGAGATGCCATCTTCTTTGTCTGCAAAAAACACAATTAGTATTTACGTAAAAGCATAGAATGCAAAAGGGGCTTTTTAAATATATATTAGGAGATTATTTTAAAAGGAAATTAATAATTGGACAAATATACCCTTAAGTTGGGTTAAAAAAGTCAAACTAAGATATTATTTTAAAAGTAAATTAATAATTGGACTAAAATTGATTAAAAACGAAATGTGAGGGATAAAATTGGATATTTTAAAACGTTTGGACTAAAATGGATTAAAGTGGTAAATCTCAAGAACTAAAATAGAGGTTTACTCTAGAATTAATTTTGCCACCAACTTGTTTATCTATACTATATTATAATACATATTAGAAAGAAAAAATTATCAATTACTTAACAAAAAATAAGAGTTTTAAGAGGCAAATAAGTTTTTTAAACAAGAAAATAAAATGATCTTTTTAATGGAAACTAAAAAGCTAAATGCACTATTTAATAAACAAACGTAAATCATTTTTAATTTTTTGTTCCATGGTAGAAACTTTTAAAATTTTATACTTATTAAATACAAATATGTATGTTTATGTAAATAAAAAACAATTAGACTAGTTTTTTCATACGTTTTATAAACTTATAAGTTTCCTACACATGTATATGTAAAAAAAACATACACATGAATTACACATATGTAGGAAAATGTATAAGCTAAATATCTTCATTTTTTTGTTTGAATTTTTTAAAAAATGAATAAATATTACACTTATATCATTTTTGTAATACACCCTCTATATACGTGAAGGATAGGGTATCTTCAAGTATAGAGGGGATGCATAAAAAGTTATCACGTTTAGCTCCTCCCTTCACCCCTCAAAACACAAACTCATAGTTTTACGTCAGTAATGTCTGGATATTGCGGGTCATGTTTTTTTTTTATCCTTTATGTATAAAAGGGTGTATTACAAAAAATGGGTGTCCATAAGAAACCCTTTGTTCTATCTTATTCTTTTTATTCCTTAATTTGCTTTATTTTCTTTTCAAATTTAAATTCTTTTTTCGGTAATCTATTTTATATCTTTTTATATACGTTACGGTATAAATTTTATTCAAAATCAAGTTATGTGTAAAACCTCCTATTAATAATATATTTACTTTCTTATTTATTTATTCTTTTAGTTATAAATTTGGATCGTTGACAGATCAATAGCCCACCCAATTATCTTCATTCACTAATTACAAGATCTGAAGACCACCATTAGAAAGAATTCTACCATATGTGAGAAAATCTCCGGACCAAGATAAAACCTCTATATTTTATCATATATGAGACTTGAAATCAAGACCTTTTCCGTTTTTGCACTTTACTTTCTTATTTAATTAAAAAGGTAAACTAATTTAATTCTAGTTTATATAAAACCACAAGGGAACCTTAACTTGTGTAAAATTTTGTTTGATACCCTTGATGAATGAAGGTGCTCCCACTAATCATTTACTTTTGTTGTGGTAAAAGACGATACTACCCCGGCCGGTTTCAATGATTGGATCCTGATGCCGGCCGTTTACTTTCTTATCAAGTTACTCGATTACTTTATGTTCCACATGACTTGAATTACTTTTTTTTTAATTACTTCTTTAATGCTACACAACATCAAAACTTTTTTTATTACTTTCTTATCAGATAGAAACTTTATTTAACTAAATAAAAAACAATAATGTAATTTCTAACTAACTTTCTTTATTAGCGTTTACATTGAAAAAGAAGGAAGTGTCACTATTTTTACATTTTATCAAGTTTTTATTTTATAAAAAGGTTAATTATCTCTAACTAAAGTAACAAGTTTACTTTATAAAACATCCCACTTCTAATAACCAATTTTATACTATGAAATATTTACGATGATATAAAAAAACTACTAGTTTGGTCCATTTGCTACTTTCTTTTCATTCTTACTTTTTGGATGACTATCATTCGGTTGATGTCAAACCATTTACAGATAAGTTATATATTTTAGTTTTGTTTAATATCAGCTAGAGCAATTACAATATATAAAGATGTCTTAAACTTAAAGTACCAGTAATTTTCAGTAAAGAATAATAAAGATTAATTATTGAAAATGAAAAGCAACTAAAATGGATGTAAGTGAAAGTTAATGGTGGTAACATGCATGGACAATATGAGTTGTCTCATCAAAAGGCTTGATATGGACCAAAATATGAGCTGTCTCGTATCAAACCTTTGATGGCACCATATGGATCTATAACTATAAATATATATATATATATATATATATAGGGTTAGGTTCAAATGAGAACTTTTTATTTTGAGAACTTTTAAGAACTAAATCTCAACCACAAATTTCAGGGGGGACCACTACAATTCATGGGAGGGGGGATACATGTAATAAACATGTGGCTCAAATTAGTTCTTTTTAGTTCTCAAATCAAATTGGTTCTCAAATGATCCTCTCCCTATATATATATATATATATATATATATATATATATATATATATATATATATATATATATAGGGTTGGGGTATTTTGGAACCCACTTTTAGTTGGAGAATCGTTGGAACCCGGTCAAAAACGCGGTTAAAAAAATGTTTTTTTCTCTTAATTTTTTTATGGTGGTTCTTTATGTTATAAATACTCTTAAATGAAAAAAAAAATCAAAAAATCGCCTACTAAATTTTTTATTTAAAAATATCAAAAATGTCTAGGTTACACATGTAACTTTTCCGTAACTGCAAATATATGCATAAAAGTTACAGATGTAACTTTTTTCGTAACTGAAAATCTACTAGGCGTTTTTTTGATTTTTTTTTCATTTAAGAGTAGTTTATAACATAAAGAACCACCATAAAAAAATTCAGAAAAAATAACATTTTTTTACCGTGTTTTTGACCGGGTTCCAACGATTCTCCAACTCAAGGTGGGTTCCAATTTATCTTTTCCCTATATATATTTATATATATATATATATGGGGTTAATATATATACTAGTTCGTCGTGGCCGTAAGTTTTCATAGTAATATTGACTAGGTTAAGTACATAAAGATAAATGTATGTGACTATCATGTCACGATTTTAAATATTAAAATGTAAATAAAAACATGTTACAATAATATATTTGAAATTAAAAAAAAACATTATATCTTGAAAATTCAAGAAAAAAATATGGATGAAACTAATATACTATAAAAGTAAAATAATTAAAGATATTAAAAGTGTATTATTCATGACACTTTAAAATATAATATATACATTTTATATATATACATTTAGAAGGTTCATTTTCTAAAACTCGTAAAGGGTCTCCTGTTTAAAAATAGGTTTTCTCGCTTTTTTTTTTCAAAAAAAAATCTTTATGTTTGATATACAAGATTTGCAACCCCAAGTTGTTACGAAAACCGAACGCTCAAAACGTTGAGCTTATTAAAAAAATTATGTTACACGATTGCAACCGTTACACCACAAACTTATTTGCTTTAACTAAACTCGTCTCGTTCGTATAAAAAACAAAAACAAAAATCTTAAAAATTTTGGAGAATAAAAAAAAATCAAAATTTCTTATTTTGTTGGCGTAAAAAAGGAAAAAAAACATAGAAGGGCAATAGGGTCATTTTATTGTAGCAATTGAAAGAAAAAAATAATAAAAAGGAACAAAGAGTAATTTAACTTACTAAGTTGATAATTGTATACAGGAATATATGTTGTGTAAAAAACAAATAGTTAAGAGTTATTAAGGTGTTTTACTCATGATTGTAATTCAAATTTTTAATTGTCTTACTAGCATAATTCCACTTTTTTCCTAAAGATAATTTTAATAATTATATATATATACAATGAAAATTAAGATAAAATTAAGATGAATAGTATACTTTTTCTATCTTATGGTTTGATCACGATAGTTTGAATTTTTGATAGTTTCTACCCATTATACTTTTACACTATTTTTTCTTTAATGAAATAGTAAACTTTTAGTTTCAGAGTTTAGTCACATATGTTTTATACTTTTACGTTTTCTACTCTTTAACTTTTAAAGTTTTTTTTTTGTTTTTAGTTTTGTTATCTTCTACTTTGACCACGAAACTTTTAACTTTTCTACTTTCGTTTTTAGTAAACTTTATAGTTTTATACTTTCACCACGAGACTATTAGACTTTTGGAATTTGATACTTGAATAGTGAACTTTTTATTTCTTTTGTTTACACCACATGTTTTCTGATTTATTTTGTTTAGACCACAAATTTTTTTACTTTTATTCACTTAAGCCCTTCAAGAGTTTTAGTTTTTTTTTATTTTGGCCACAAAGATTCTCTCATTTTTACACTTTTGGTCCACGTCTTTTCTTTTTTCTTTTTTATATTTTGACCACTATTACTTTTTAATTTAATCTTTTGACTAAGTGACTTTTATAGTTGTACGTTTTATGCCCCTTAACTTTTATACTTTCGTTTTTAATATACTTTTTATAGTTTTATACCTTAACCACGAAACTTTTAGACTTTAACGTTTTAAACCCCTTAACTTTTGCACTTTAATTTTTAGTATACTTTTAGAATTTCCAACTTTGGCCACGACCTTTCTATAGTTTTATACTTTGACCACGAAACTTTTAGACTTTTACGTTTTATTTCCGTTACCTTTGAACACGATCAAATTTCATAGATGAATAGTAGACTTTTGGTTTTTCAAACTTTGGCACGTGACTTTGGTGCTTTGACGCTTTCTACCCCTAAACTTTTACGATTTGTTTTTTTTCTCTTTTTAACGAAATAGTAAACTTTTAGTTTTCATAGTTTTGCCACATTGTTTCATACTCTTACGTTTGGTACGGTTTAACTTTTAAAGTTTTTTTTTTTAGTTTATAAGTTTTGTTGTCTTCTATTTTGGCCACGAAACTTTTAACTTTTCTACTTTCATTTTTTAGTACATTTGTATAGTTTTATACTTTCACTACAAGACTGTTAGACTTTTACGTACTTTGGCACGAAACTTTTAACTTTTCTCTTTCGCTTTTAATATACTTCTATAGTTTTATACTTTCACCACGAGACTTTTAAACTTTTACGTTTTATACCACTTAACTTTTTTACTTTCGTTCAGTATACAAATTCAACCCCGCAGCAACGCGCGAGGTGGGTAAACATCTCGTTATGAAACAAAACTTTTTATGTTATAATAATTTACTTTATTTTTTTTGATTGTTTATAACCTTTGTTTCGTATATTAACATCACCTTAAACAATCATTTCTTTTAATAATCATTTTAAGGTTACAGGTTCAAATCTTATTATATAATAAATCTTGTTGTTATACCAACATGAAGACGATGTTAATATTTTTGTTTGTTTGTATATAACGTCCATATATGAAAAATAATATTTTTTTCTAAAGTTACATGCCAAAGATGGGTTATATTAACATCGTCTCTAGGTTGATATAGCAAACATGTATAATGAAGTCATCCATGTGACCATGACATTACAAGTAACGTTGGTATTAGTGGCGACATCAATAGCAGCAACATCCATCATTAGTTGCGACATCAACAACTTTTATTGATTTGCGATCTGTATACACTTGTTTAACCTAGATATAATCGTCCAATACATTATGGATCTAACAGCTAGGGATCTATTGTACAAGAAGCATTATCAGGGACACTAATGACGGTGACATGTCGTCATTAATGCCCGAAAAAAATAGCGGGTTCTATTCCCTCGTAGCCATCTTCTTTGACCATTACCCCAAAAAAACTCCTACCCTTCTCAATCTATGACGATTTCCGGTGACCACCACACCGTTCCCGACACTACCTCCGTTCCCGTTCGACCACCACCTCCGACTTGGTCAGATTGGTCCGTTACACAGCAGCCACCACTGGGTGTTTGACTGTTTGGTTTCCTACACTATGTTTGCAGATAATAGTTGGTAGAATGCTCAATTTTGACTATATCAAAGTCAAATGCTCAAATTGATTCACTATTCTTTTTAGATAAAATATGGGGTGGAATTGATTTAGAACCAAGATTGATATATGTATTATGCTGATATGATTTGGGGTGAAAACTAGTACTATTGCTTAAAAACAGTAGTTAGTTGCAAACAAGCTTGCTAATAGTTTACCAATAGTTCATTCAACCTATATTGTTGCTTAGAAACTACTATTAGTTGCAAACAAGCTTCAATGTAGTAAGGATATAATCATTCCTACGAGTCACATGACTCATGGGGCTGGTTTTTTAAACTTTCAATCCAAAGCTTGATGCTTTAGTTCTTTCAGGAATGCTATGCATGATGTCATCATAGTTTTGCTTTTAGTTGTGGGTATGATCAAAAGATAATCTTTATGAAATGGATCTCTTGTTCAGAAGATTGCTAATGCCATACAAAATACTGATTTTTTTTGAGTTGTTGAGAGAATTCAAATGGTATAGGGTGGATATGGTTTTAGTTACCAAAGTGATTAAACTTTAGGAGAGGATAAACTTTTGATTAAATTATTGGATATCACCTTCATATTTGAGACTGGTCTTATTTGATTTAGAAACTTTCTTCTGTTTATGTGTATGAATCTCCATTTATGCAATGTTAGATGCATTGAAGATGGAAATTATTATTTTGGAGAGTTATATAGTAGAGGTTATCATGGTAATTAGATTAAATAATGTGATGTACAAATTGGTTGTACTTTTGTCTAGTAGAAGCAAGTTTGAGAAATCGTTCTTAAATGTAATGAGTTAAATATGAATTTTGTGATTAGGTCTAAATGTTGGTTAAAGACATAGATTAGATCAAAATGTTGTTATAAAGAGTATGTATGATTAGTATGTATGATTGTATCTTCAATTTTTAAGAGTATATATGATGAAAGATAAAGCACACATGATGATTATTAGTATTTGATGGCCACTGAATGATTATTAGTGCACTGATCGAGTTGTGATTAGGGTTCTACTACAATTGTTCTTTCTAGACTCAATAGTGATTTGGCTTCAATACAGCACGTCCTAGATAGATTCTTCTAGACCTCATTTCAGTACTGCGATAGCCACTATCAGTTACAAATTAACATTCTTTATCCGCTTTGAAAACTGAGGTTGGTGTGTGTCACACCCTGATCACACGCTGTCGGATCATAGTCAGTATTACATCGAACAACCACTAAATGCTATAACAAAAAGGAGTAGTTTACAAAAGATATAAAATTTATAATGCAACAGAAATTGTAAATGAGACATTGTTTAAAAACATAAAACAACATGATAGCAATAGATTAAAAACATGACATCATGAAATGAGTTATGCAGAAAAATCTCCCAAAAGATTAATGGGGACTATGACTCCATGTATGATCAAGCAGGTCCTAGTATGCCATGCGCCCACACAAGCAGTAATTTACCTGAGAATTAAAGTGCTAAAATGGGTCAACATAAAGTTGGTGAGTTCATAGGTTTAAATGACTCGATAGATAAACAATTTGCTTTGATAAGATAATTATTATGGCATAGACAGATAATTGGGATATATTATTACCGTAAACCTGAAATCTGAAAATTAATTGATAAATTACCCACTCTAAACGCCTTGTCCAAGGAGGTCATTTGATAATAAACTTTCATGTACCCACTGACTCGCGAAATCAGAATTGGAGCTTCCAATCACGGGCAGGGACGTTAGTACAAATAGTACTATTCACAAAATATCGTTTCACCACATGAATTAATTCAGATTCAACTTATAGTAGGATTTTATCATATGCATGTATCAACATGATACAATAGATGTAGAACAACAAGCCCGGTAATCAATACGTTTTGCAATTGTCTAATAATGTCAAGCATAATTATTGTGCGCATGAATTCTTTCCCAAAATGGGAAACATAAAGTTGGTGAGTTCACAGATTTAAATAACTCGATAGATAAACAATTTGCTTTAATAAGATAATTATTATGGCACAGACAGATAATAGGATATATTATTACCGTAAACCTCAAATCCGAAAATTAACTGATAAATTACCCACTCTAAACGCCTTGTCCAAGGAGGTCATTTGATAATAAACTTTCATGTACCCACTGACTCGCGAAGTCAGAATTGGAACTTCCAATCATGGGCAGGGACGTTGGTACAAATAGTACTACTCACACACTATCGTTTCACCACATGAATTAATTCAGATTCAACTTATAGTAGGATTTTATCATATGCATTAATCAACATGATACAATAGATGTAGAACAACAAGCCCGGTAATCAATACTTTTTGCAATTGTCTAATAATGTCAAGCATAATTATTGTGCGCTTGAATTCTTTCCCAAAGCAGTTAAGAACAGTTTAAAAGATAAGGGTCGTGAGACTCAACTGAATCTAGTGATCCGAACTGATGAAATGAAGAGGGTCAAACTAGCAGTAGCCTATAACAAAAATATAAGGTAGCGTTTGATATGCAGGAATGACGGTCAGAATGGAATGGCATGGGTCATTACGCCGGAATGAGAAATGACATGTTTGGTACAACATTGGAATGGAATGACCCATTACATAAGGAATGAGATGTTTCCATATATAAAGATTTTTATTTCATAGGGGAATGATGTTTTTTTTCGATTCCCTCAAAGAATGGAATGAAAATTTTATTTCGAATTGATTTCATCTTAAATTTTTATGGAAAAAATCTAGAATAAAAAGTAAAATTAATAATAAAATAAAAAATAAAAATAAAATGAATATAAAAAAAATGAAAAATATAAAATAAGTATAAAATTAAATTACATTAATAAATAAAAACAAGAACAAAAAATAATAAAAATAAACGTTACTTAGAAATCAAAAAAGTAAAAACAAATAAAATACAAACAGATAAAATAAAAATTTAAGTTATATTATTTAATATAATTAATAAAATAAAAAATAAGACATTAAAAATATAATATAAAACAAAATATATTAATTTTATTTGGAAATATTAGTAAAATTATATTCGATTACTTCATTTGTACCATCTATCAAACAATGCGAAACAATGATTTATTTCATTCTCACATGGTAACCAAACATGACAATGAAATGATAATAATCCATTTCATTCCCTCGATCATTTCATTACCTCGCTCATTACATTCTATCGTTTATTTCATTACCTAATACCAAACAGACCCTAAATACCTTAAGGTTTGATAGATTTAGGTCGACATTTAAGTCACGCAAACGGTTTGGTTAAGTCTTGATACTTATAACCTGTTGTATTGGTGGAGACTGTTTGTTCAGAAATATATTTATTCTCAAATAAATGCAGATGTTTTGCTTGTGTCCAGATATAAAGATCTATACATTTATTAAATATACAAGTATCCGACAAGTGATTCGATACGAAAGATACTATTTAACTCCCTAAATATTATTAGATTTATTATATCTCAAATGATGTTTCTTAATAATATTCAGAGAATAAATTTAATTAAAAAAATATTAAAATGAGATATTAGCCTTGAAATATTTCTAACACATTCGAAATATATATATATATATATATATATATATATATATATATATATATATATCATAAAATATCTATTCTTATGTTATGGTAGTCTAAAATATAAGAAGTTATATTTTTATGTTCAAATGTCGATTTTAGATGTCATCGAGTCAATTCCGTTTAAAAGATCCTGTTATGACTATTTTTGCTCCATTTTCTCACAAGTCTTTTATATCACAAAAATATTCATAACTTTAAGATATTCATATTTAAACTCCAAAAATCATTAACATAATTAGTTGTCACAAAATTAGGTTTTTAATTTCTAAGATTATTATGCCTTCGATTACTAGTTCTTGATGTATTACTTAACATTGACTATGATTTTGGATTGCAACATGTCTTGCTAAATATTTTGTTGCTATCATGGGTGAACGGTTTGTTTAATTTCAATCTCATTTTTGTTTACTTGGTATTGGTCTAATTCTTAGTTATTTAAAATTAGGAATTACTTATTTGCTTAATCCATTCAATCAACTATGTATTTTTGCATGATCGTAGTAAACCATCATTTCTCCGATTCTTGCTCTAGTGATTAAGTGGCCTACGTGAGTGTTTGAGTGCTTAGGTTGGATTGGATACCTCAAACAAGGTTATGTCTATGTAGTAACTTAAGCAGGTTAACTTGAATAGATTGGTAATTAGCAAACCGGAATCCTAAGGTAGTTGCTGTTAGTTCTCATAGGTTTTTCCTACAAAATTCAATTGCTTGTTTAGTTTAGCTATTGTAATTTAGTTTCGATAAGTTCATTTCCATCCCAATTCAATTCAACATCTAAGTGGCAAAATTTAGTAGTTTAGTTCAATCAGAATTTAGTTAATTGTTAGAAATCATTAGGCTAGCTATGACCACGAATTCACCTTGTTTGATACTCTACTTGCCCTAGCTATAGGTTAAGTTATGATTATTTAATCGGTCACACAACAAGCCGTTATGATCATGTACTACACAAACCCATATGATACTAGTTATATTAACCTCCGTTACATATAGTTATTTCTATCCAAAGTTGGTAAAAACTCATTTTCACAACTTAGTGAAAACCCACATTTTTCATTATTTTTTCCTAAAATTTCCAATAGTTGTATAATGTATCCTATATCCATTGTATTTGAAGTTAAAAAACTTCAACTTAGATTCAAACTCGATTCAGTTTTGGTATAGAATTGCTCGTTAGAATCTTAACTCATTCAGAACGATAATATAAAAATACAATTAATTTGGAACTCTAGTATAACAGATAAAGTATGTGATTGTATTGATCCATGAAAGGGTTTACAATAGGGTTATATATATATATACTCATTTATATAAAGATACCTCCTGATTAATATGCTTGATTTCAATAGTGATCTAGTTTTCCATATAAGGGTGGTAAGCCACTTTTAATTTGAATCATAAAAACGCAAAATCTTTTAGTCAACATGGTTTTGTGAAGGTATCAGTGATTCAATTATCCATTGATATAAACTGCACATGAAGCTTTTATTAAATTTAAAACAGTTTGATGTCCGTAATCTCATTTTATTAAATTTGATGTTATTAGTTAGCTCCAGAAAATATTATAGCTACTGATGAGCAAACGTCTAACAAACCCAACATATAGTGGGTTCTTACTCAATTCCATGCTCTTAAAACATGATTAAAAGTACTTATGATCATATGAAAGTTCTTAGTAATATTGCATTTTTATATCTTTCAAGTTGTAAATGCTATTAAAGGTATTTATAATGTATAGTAGTGTGCGGGGTGCTGGGTGGGGGTGTTTAGTCACGTGGCTACATCTTTTCCTTTGTTGTTACGGTTCGCACTTTTGAGCACCCTGTTATGCTTGGCCACTGCACTCTCTCCTCACCTCTTTGTCTCTCTCACTCTTCCGTAACTCTCTCTCTTTCTCACCTCTCTATCTATTTATAATTTAATATTAATATGAAAAGTAACAGGTAGAAATGAGATAAAATATAAAAGTGTATGGTGATGATTTAACAATGAGATGGCAAAAAAAAATATGGAATGACCATCAATCAACCTAAAAGATTTGATGTCAAAAGTAAAATTTTTAAGGGTGAACAGACCTCTAAATAATGACGTACTTAGTTAAGGCTTTATCTTTTCAGAGGGCCTTTAGCTTAGTGAAATGTTGATATTGTATAAAGTTTTATCTTTTTAAATATTGAGGATTCAAACTTTCTAGTGAACAAAAGAAATTATTGTTCAAAAAATAGTTAAGACCTTGAGTGACCTACAACCAGATATCATTGTTTCAAAGAGAGAAAAATATTATCTATATAAAAACATTCTACTATATACAATTGTGAACCTGCTTGGTATGTTACATTGATTTCGGTGAGCTACGTGGTAGTATCACATGATATTGTTAAATTTGTTGTTTTTATTGGGTATTTTAAAACGTTTTTCTTTATAACTAGGCTCGATATTTTAATGTCATTACGTAATTTTTTTATAAATTTATTTTTTATGTTGCGTTTTAACAATGACACTGTTTTTAATTTTAAAAATAATATAAATTAGTCGACGTTAATAATCGATCAAGGTGTGTATTGTGTATTAATTGATATAATTATATTATTTTGTAAATGCATTTTTCCATTTATTTTATTTATTAGTGATTTAATATTTTAGACGCACAAAACACTTATATGCATCACAAGACAATGACTAGTTTTCGAACTGATCAAAGACATGATAAATTAATTAACTTTCATGACTTCTTGTTTCCTTATTCAAAAAGACAATTGCAATCGATTATAATTTTATAGTTAGACCACCCACATCAATAACATCCTAAATACCACATTTTTGGTCCAGTTAGCATGCCACATCATGTATTTCCCACATACCACAAAACCCACTTTTTTTCCACATCAAGTACTTCCCCACATACCACCTTTTACTTTCCACATCACCATTTTATTTAATCTTTATTTATTTATAACGGCTAAATTTTTATTAAAAAAATAATTTAATATAACGGCTATATGTTGTGATCCATTTGGAAGTTTGAATTTGCAGAAATTTGAGAGAGAAATGAGAAGTTTGCAGAAATTTGAGAGAGAAATGAGAGGTTTGATGTGTGAATGAAATGAAAAAATGAAGTGGTATTTATAGAATTTTTGAAAAAACTAGCCGTTATAATATGACAAAAAAAAACTAGCCGTTTTTTTTAAAAAATTATTAAATTTAATGTTTTATTTAATTATGAATTTTAGAAATTTTTTCAGATTTTTTTCAAATTTATTTATATTTTATTTGAATTATTAAATGTTAAAATAAAACAAAAATCTTTGAATTTTTAAAAAAAGAGCCGTTAAAGAAAAACGAAAAAAGAGAATAATGCATGTGGGTCCCGCAATTGTCACGTACGTGAAGGTTTGTATATACGTACGTACGCGCGTACGTACGTAACCCACATCGGTTACGTACGTACTCGACGAAATCCCACCGATGTGGGTGGCCTTAGAACATTAAATTATCAACGCCCCATTTATATTGTGCACATCTAACGTATATATGTGGGTGTCCTTGGGTCAAAAGTAAAATTATACTAATTTTAACATCATTTTACTAATTTCATAAAAATAACATTAAAAATTACTAACAGTTAATCATGCATCATATGATCAAGTTAGAGTTAATCATGCATCATATGATCAAGTTAGAGTCGGAAAACAAGAGATACATACAGCAACAATTGATGTTTATATTCAATCACTTAATATAATGCATGAGATTATAACTTATATTATTATGATTATATAAAATAGAAGTCAACATTCAAGAGGAGCCCACCAAAGAGAATTTTGTTTTGTCACTCAAATCGTCCTTCAATCCTCACCCCTCTTGCTACCATAACCACAAGCTTGAGGGCTTGTGGGTCATGATTATATATATGGCTGTGAGTAAAAGCAATTATTGAAAGTGACCCGTGTATGAGGTAACATATATTGCCATTTTCGTGCTTTACTAATTATAGTATATAATCAACATTCCCTTCGGGATTTTATAAAAAGTAGATTTAATTTACCGAATAACATGGATATACAAAATAATTGTATTGTTAAGCGTAACATAATTTTTTTTAATTAAAAGTATCACAATAATGTTAAAATTAAAAGTCTAGTTAAATATAACACTACAAAGAATTAGACACTAAGGACTCGGTCAAAAAAAATATATATATACTAAAATGCAAACAGTACATATTCATACAACTTAGATTTGTTAGGCCATGTTTGTAAATCAACCTCCTCAGTCAAAGCTAAGGACTCGGTCAGAAAAAAATTACGGACCGAGTCAGCCAATTTTTAGTCATGTGTCAAATGTTGCAAACTGAATCAGACGAGCTTCGAGGGGAAAACAAACACGTCGATCACTGACTGAGTCAGTGTTCCGATCTAACCGGACAGGGTCAGTGATCAGATCTGACCAGACAGGGTCAGGCGTTTTCAAACAGCCCCTTGATAATTTTCATACGTCATAATCCATTTGTTTACAAGCTTAGTTGAATTTAAAAAAAAATAGTTTCCACAATTCTAGGTCACATAGAATCTGAAATTTGTATCTTAGGTCTTCATTGATTATACACACTAATATTTTGAAGATGGTAAGAAGAGTAAAACATGATATGGTCACGGGGTAGTCCATATAGTTGGGTGTCACATGGCTTCATAATGTTTTTTTCTTTTTTTTGTATTTCTGTTTTTTTTAGCATAACGAATTTAGTATAAAAGTTGGTTGTGTAACGGGTATAATTACGTGACATAACTTTTTGGTCATGAGCTATATACTTTGAGTGTCTGTCTTCTAATTTTAATGTCATTGCGTAATTTTTTTGTATTGTCATTTTCTTACGTAGCAGTATAACAATGTAACTATTTTGTGTACCCACACTCATTGGTCAACGTGACAGCTAGAGGTGCCTATCACGTGGCAATTTATTATTTCTGTATCACCAAACGCAACACATTTCTCACAGGAGTTGGTAATGAAATATGTACAGTCGTGTAACATGACATTTAGGTCACTCAATACTTTTAGTGTTTGCCTTCTAAGTTTAACGTCTTTAAGCAATTTATTTGTAGTTCCATTTTGTTTACGTTGCAGTATACTAATGCAAATATTTTGTTTGACCGTATTATCCACGACGCACGAATAGTAATTAAATTTCTAAATTGCAGTTTTTAAACGGGAAAGGATTAAAAGAGAACTCTCATGTTTTATGAGGATCATGAGAACCAAGTTCAAATAACTTCGATTGAGTTCATTCCAGTGACGTTGCAACCAACTTATCGAACCGTAAATATGTGTATTAGTGTATATGTATTTGTATTAGTCTATATGTATGTGTGTATGTGTTAATTTTTAAAAAAAATTACTAAATATTAATCTAGATTCAGATATATTATATTTGTCTCGTTTAATTTTAAAAAATTTAGCATTTATATATATATATATATATATATATATATATATATATATATATACCTACCTGATCGGAACACATATGAATGTTGATGACTTTAGAGAGAAAAAATTTAAGTGAATTTAATAGAAAAATGTACAAACTTGGTTACTATTATATGTATTTTTTTAATAAAGATGTTAGTGTATAAGCAATAACCGACTAGCAACGGATTTCGACTTATTAAATGATAACTGATTATATGCGATTAGTAACCGGTTAGAACATAGCCGGTTAATAAAATTGATTAGTAACTAGTTGAAATTTACACCTCTAATCATAAACATCCACTTTAACCACTTTGGAATATAAATGAATAACAAACACAAATATTTGAATTTTAACATATATTTTTTTACTTGTTAGATTGGTATCTTTAGTTGATGTGTTCTTTCACTTTCACATATGGGTGGTGGACCTTATAGACCCAAGGATCAAAGCAGTTTTCTAGCTTGTTTATTTACATTTTTATCTTCACAATGTAACCTTTACACAAGAGGAAGAAACAAAGAAAATTTCGGGGTGATCTCAAGATCAAACCAAATCGTGTAATTAAGGTGATTTCGACCCGGTCATTATTGCTTCACACTTGCGTTTGTCGTTTTATGTAAAGCTAGACTAAAAACCCAGGAATTTTGACATATGGTGCATGATGATTTGATCAAAATATACCGAATAAACTTGATATAAACGGTGAGATAATTTTAAAGAATAGTAAACAAGCTTAAAACATTTAAAGTTGCTTAAGGTCATTTTCTCTAAATTTAACCAACTTTTATTAGGTGTAACAAAAAATTGCAAAAACTTAATTAATATTTACTAAAATTGTTTTTTTCACTATTACCTCTTATTTTAAGTTAATCTAAAAAACCAATTAATCAAGATTTATATATGTTTATTTGCTTCAGTTAACTTTTTTTTTTAAATTGACATTTTTTAAATATATAATTGAAACGTGTGATTAAAAGTTTTGATGGTTTTAGAAGGAAAACACTTTAAATAAATTTAATAACAAATTTTGAAAAAAATTGGTTATTATGGAACACGGTTTTCACTAACCCATAATATATTAACAAAGAGAACTACGAAAATAAACTATTTATATTTTACTAACAATAATAATAATAATAATAATAATAATAATAATAATAATAATAATAATAATAATAATAATAATAATAATAATAATAATGTCATTTTAATATAATTATAAATACGACGTTTACAACGTATAAAAGGTCAATCACCCATAAATTATATTGAATATTTCAACTGAAACTATTTATTATGTAATAAAAAAATATATAACTTTTGTTTAAATGATGAAAGTGAAGTTTGATAGATTAACAATGGCGGGGTAGTTTTGTAATTTTAGAGTTTGGTTGCTTTACCAAAATGCCCCACTTGAGCGTCATTTGGTCTCTTTATATCAACTTACGTCCATTTCACAGATGTTGAGTCCGGACCCGCACCCGGATAAGGATCACTTTCGACTTTGGATTTATTTTACTTAATTACCCCTCTATAGAATTTGACTCTTCAAAATTATAAATTTTCTTATAAATGTATTTAAAGTTTTCAACTCATACCCTAAAGTCTAAATCCCGAAGACCCACTTCATACAATGATAGCTTAGACCTCAAGTTTTCATAAATCAAACAGTTAATCTGAAATAATACTATTGACAGTACTGTATATATATTTGCTAGTCGGAAACTCACGCGATGTTGCCGTAATAATAGTTTGTAACGCGGTATTTGTTTACGGTATATGAAATACAATTTATCATATTTGACATTTTAACTTATTATTTACTTTACTTATATAACATTATTAAATGTCAAGGATTATAGGTTGTGTTTGGGGCAATAGCTGAAAAGCTAGCTGCTAAGTTAGCTGATAGCTGATACATTATAAGTTAGCTGATAAAAAATAACGTTTGGTAAAACTAGCTGATAAAGTAGCTGAAAAATGTAAAATTACATAAAAGTATATGTTTATAAATAAATTAAAATTTAAAAATAAAATATAAATAAGTTAGGGAAGGATAAAACTGGAAATATTATAAAAGCTAGTTGAAACGCTACTCCAACTAGCTTTTCAAAAGCTAGCTTACAAACTAGTTTTTTGACATTAGCAAACGGTTTTTTTTAAACTAGCTTTTTTAAACGCCCCGTTTGAAAACCTAAAAAACTAGCTTATAAGCTACTTATGGCGCCAAACACGATAGATTGTTTAATTTTTTATTTTTCATTAAAAAAATAATTTTAACTCCTTGTTTAAAGACTATTTTACCCCTTAAAACTCTTAACTTTTTAAGTAAAAGATATCTTTGTCTTTCTTATATGTATTATAATATAGTATAAAAGTATATATAATTATCATGTGATATTAAATCAATGTTTTTGACTTTTTGCATTTCAACAGGTCCTTTAGTATTTTACAACTAAATTATTTATTTTACTCTTAATTTATCTATATTCTTATATGTATTAAAATAGTGTTTTTTCTTTTAGAAAAAACTAAATAAAAACATATGTTTTACTGAGTTTTTGTACTGTTTATATTTTTTCTAATGAGTTTAAAATGCAGTACAAAAAGTACAAATCTAGTAGAAAAAATATTAATCCAGTATGAAAAATTAGTAAAATAGGTGCTTTTATGCAAAATATTATTTTTAGTGGATCTCGTTCCTACTTAAATATATACATAATTCAAAGTGTAATAAGTTCGATATAATAAAATTATCTAATTAGTAAATTAAAGAATTGTAGAATAAATCAAATTTAAGTACATTTGGTAATATTACATCAAAAATTAATAGGACTTTTAAGAAAATATGGCTACTGAAAAAATAGCTAATAAAATATATGGTTGTCTTTAAGGGTACATGTTGCTCTTAAGTGGTGTACTTGATGAGGGTTAAGTCTATCTGTTTATAAGTTTTTTGGATTTAATTATTAGATGTAGATTAAAGTGTCATCTAAAAAAAAGGCTAAAGTTGATTTGGACACATAAGAATCCTTGTGAGTGTCCATGAGAAGTCAAGAAACCTAATATTTGATGCCTTGATGGTGCAATTCATTTAACCATGGCCCAAATGTCCTAAATACATTGGGCCCCCAAGAACCTAGCCCAAATGTCTAAATCCGTTAGGCCAAGGCCCTAGCCCAAAGTAAAACCCTCTTCATCAACCTTTTTTCTAAATCCATTAGGCCAAGGCCCTAGCGTAAATAAACTTAAATGGGGTTTTCATGATCTAGTTCGGTAGGATTCTGAACCGAATCACTAATTGTGGTTTCGTGAAAAGACAAATCAAACGGGTTGGATTGGGTGGATCAACCAGCGGCCCGAATGGGTTTAATTGTCGGTTAATAGTTATGTTAAAAAAAAATTCTAAAAATTAAATATATTTCTTGGCCAATTTGTAAATTTTGGATCATACATACAATAATCTTGCTTGTTAAACTCTTTCAACTGAACTGACAACCCTTTTGAAGCGCGATCAAAATGAATATTTTTTTTTTAATTGATGGCTTTAAGTGAATATTTTGTTTCAATGTAGGTGTATAGCGTTCAACATTTGTTTAAGACAAAGGGGTTCAGCTTTTGTTTAAGATCGAATTGTGATTATTTATTTACTGTTTTATGTATCATATCCACGATATCGTAATTTGCAACCGCAATATTGATGAATAGTATACTTTCAGGTTTTCTCATTTCAACCATGTAACTTTGTCTTTTTATATAAAAGCCCTTATATTCTTATATTTTTCATTTTGACAATTTTTTTTTTGTATCTTAATATGATAATTTGGACAGTAAAAATTATTTACCAAGTATTATTACAATTTTTGGGTTTAAGTGAAAAAATCTAACTCTAGAAGCTGATGTTTCAAATTTTCTTTAAAAACGGCTAGTATTTAGGGTTCAGATTTTCTAGTGTTGCTTAATTTATGTTTCATTTTGACGTGTGTGTAAAAAAAAAATTCCACCACTTCTCGTGCATACTTTCCTCTACTATGTTGCTGTTTATTTTCACTTGTTATAGTTTTCCTCATCTCCTCGTGGTATGTTATTTCATATGTGCATACTTTGGTTATTTGACGTTGATTATACCAGAAGATGCTGATAATTTTTGTTGCATTCAATCAAACAGATGGTGTGTATCAGCCTGAATTTGCGAGAATAATGAATTAAGTTCGTGAACCCGATTAAGGTATAAATCAGGTCATGAAACCTTACTGTAACTAAAGCATAAAGAACTTGGGAAAGACACAAATGAAAATTTAATATACACTAACGCCCAGTGGTATGGTGTTAGCCACCCGTAAAACTGATGAGGGTTCGAATCCTTGTATGCAAGGTTCATGGTAGAAAAATATTATGTTAAAAAAACAACATATTAAATAAACAAATATAAACTATACTAAAAACTCTTAAACAATTATTTTTACCAAAGTTTCTCAACTTATTTCGCCATTCAATTTAACAATTTAAGGTCTAAATCAGTATTAACCACTTAATCTCCCCTTGATCTTAGATTTTGTTTCTTTGAGATCTTAAATACCAAGTAACACCCTCATCACATAGACCCATGACTTTAACTGGTCCACTCGTTGATCTTGATAGCCCTATCTCTTTCAACACCATCATCATAATATCATTGAATACTGATGATTAATTGAGTATGTAGATCATTGCTAGCCCCCCTTTTTAATAAATTTATGCCGTTCAAAAAAAAATTGAGTATGTAGATGTCGTTGTTGGAATCAGCAACCCTAGATAATGCATGTTCAAACTTAATTCATTAATCGTGTGAGGTGCTGCTTTGGGTAAGGTCGTAGGAGACTCGTGACCACCTCTCATATATTAACATTCTCATTATATTACGCAATTCATCGAAGCTCAATGTGTACAATAAAATGTTGCCTAACATTCAAAGGAATCCATGTTTGGATTCATGTGTAGCGTAAAAAATGTGTACCTCGCTCTCATTTGGTTACACAAATATTTTCAACCGTACATCTGAATATTGTCATCAGAAAAGATGTCTAAACTTTCACGTGAATTTCTTACATAGTGGCCTTAAATATCACCAACACGTTTTGGACACTTTCCTGAGATGGATGACATCCCTAGGAAGTTTTCACCCGAACAACCATATCACCAGTAGTTTGTACCGAATGTCTCATGTCTGTGGAACACACCCTACACAAACCCAACATTGTTTGTGGGAATTGTGAACATGGGAAATATTGGGTTCATAAGGAGTCTTTTGCCTCAAATACTACCAACATGTTTTGCACTTTTGCTAACAAACATGTAAATGAACTCTTTATGGGTAAAACGGTTGATTTCGTGTGGTATTAGAAGCCGAATATATGGATTTTTAGTGAAGTAATCTTCCTTGAGATGATCATGAGTTGCTTTCAATCTCTTTGTTTTCTTGTATTTAGTAGTTCGTGTGAACTTATCGTATCATAAAAAAGAGAGTAAAGTGTAGCTTACATCTCCATGTGATTTGTCTAAAAAGTAAGTTTACATCCATTATGTTTTTTTTCTTTTTTCACTTTACATGTATATAGTTTGTAAAGCTACACTTTACATCCCTATTTTTTAACGATACTTAACATGTCGAGTTGTCAACGTCGTTACTCCTTTTATTTTCTTCAAACCAATGTTTTAAAAACCGGTTTTTTAGTTGAACCGGAAAACCTTCCGGGACTGGTTCGACCGGTCGGACCGGTTAGACCGGCTGGTTGAACCGGTTAGGGGATTTATATATATTTTTTTATAAAAATGCTAATAAACTTGTACACCCCAACAAAAGTAGTTAAAATACAATTATAATCCACTCAAAAATAATATCAAATATGTATTTCATAAGAAAATATAAGTTTTAAACTTAAAAAAAAATAAAAAATAAAAAAAAAAAGTTAAAAAAAATAAAATAAAAAAATCAGAAAACCGGTTGAACCGGAAAAAACCGGTTGAACCGGAAAAAACCGGTTGAACCGGAAAAAACCGGAAAACCGGCCGGTTCGAAGCGGGTCGGTTCAACCCAAAAAACCGGGCATTAAAGAACCGGAAAAGTGGCCGGTCCCCGGTCGAACCGGTTGAACCGGCCGGTTCGACCCGGGTTTTAAAACATTGCTTCAAACCTCATCTTCCACTTTCTTACTTTTTTCACTTTCATATTTAACTGAAGGGTTAACTCAACTTTTCACAAATAGTTAACTTTCACCCCTTATTTGATTAAAAAAGTGAAAAATATAAGTTCTTGCTTAAACTTCTTTTTCCTGAACGATTTGATATAAGTTTTATAGAAAACGAAGTTGCTTTTAGAAAAAACGTATTTCTTAATGTAAAATAAATATACACCATTTTATGAATGTTAACTTTTTGTTCTCACTATATAAGTTGTATATATATAATAAAAAATTATGTTGGATTGGTTCTACATGAAATGAAAATTTAGGTGGAACTAGCCTACTTTCTAGAGACTTTATTTTTTTAGTTGAAGGTCATGTGTTCAAATCTATGGTGTAATTGTGGTAATTTAGTTGTGAGGTAGGATATGGGTATAATAGCTTCACTGTTAAAAATTGGGTTGCATAGGTACTGTTGTGAGTTCGTCCCAATGGTATCCTGGAGACCATCAGTAATGGAAGGTTACCGTTCAAGGCCTAACGTTCACACTCAGAGACGTTTTACCCTGTTGCTTAGGTTTCCTCTAATGGTGTTGGTATGAGTTCGAGTCCTGATAAACAGAAATGCATATTGATATACGATCGTTTCTAGATAAAATCTCAATGCAATCGCTTCTAGAATCTCAAACCCAAATTTAACCGTTTGAAAACAAATTGAGGTGTATAGATAAAAAAGAAAAGAAACTTTTTACAATAAATTGGGTTAGGTCAACACCAATGTTTTAAAAACCAGTTCGAATCGGCCGGTTCAACCGGTTCAACCGCGAACCGCCCTCCTCACCGGTTTTTTATATCCCGGTTTTTTGGCAATAACCGGACCGGGATAGACCGGCCGGTTTTCCGGTTTTTTTCGGTTCAACCGGTTTTCTGATTTTTTTATTTTTTTTAACTTTTTTTTTTATTTTTTATTATTTTTTAAAATTTAAAACTTATATTTTCTTATGAAATACATATTTGATATTAGCATTTTTATAAAAAAATATATAAATCCCCTAACCGGTTCAACCAGCCGGTCTAACCGGTCCGACCGATCGAACCGGTCCCGAAAGATTTTCCGATTCAACTAAAAAACCGATTTTTAAAACATTGGTCAACACCCTCCATTTGCCACCGCTCTCTTTAGGGTGGTGGGGTCTCAAAAGGTTGAGCTAGTGAATGTAAACTATGAAAGGTTTAGGTGGTACTAGTGAAGGTGTAGTAACACAACGTGGATGGTGCCAATATATTATTATAAAGTCTTATTATAAAGTCTTATTTGTAAAGATGGTATGGAGTCGGTGTTACATTTGTTCACGGGATGCTTTTTTGCGACTATCATTTGGCAACGGGTTATGGAGTGGCTAAAGCTTCCTAGTTTTTGGGCTTTGTCAATTGATGATGTAGTCCGGTTTCATGATTCCAATGGGGTTACAAAAGAGAAAAGTGGTTTCGTTCAAGCGGTGATTTACACGGCTTGTTGGAGTATATGGAGAGAACGGAATGAAGTCATATTTCGGGGCAAGGAGCCGAACATTAATAGTGTTATTTGTAATATTAAGTGTTTGGTGTCTCTTTGGTGTAATAATAGGAGTGGAAAGGCGATTGGGTGGAATAATTTAGGGGTGTTGTAAGGTGGTGTTTCTCCGGGCTAGCTTCTTGCTAGGCCGGTTTTTTGTGTTGTTAATATATTTGCTGTTCAAAAAAAAAAATAATGTACATAATAATAAAATATTAATATATTCTTAACTTTAATTATTGATAAACCAATCAAGAAAAGAATATGCATTGATTTAGAATTGGTCAAACTATTTACATTTTATTATTTCCCCATTCTCTTGGCTACAAATTATGCCGGCTTCCACGCCGGTTTAAGCCACTAAAATTACTTTGTCAACTTTGACCGGCTATGCTATGCAATAAAACATTACACACGGTAAAGTTACTACAATAAAATTATAAAAGATTACTAGATAATGGTAAAAAGAAAATCAAAATAGAATGATTTTTTACGCATAAGTTTCGGTTAAAAAGTATATAATTTTGACTTTTGAGTGTAATAGGTTCGAGCATACTTATAAAATTTTATGAAATTAATCTGGTACCTGGTATATATCTAAATAAACGTCGTAAATGTTTCAGTTTTAGGTGTTTTATCGTCTCTAAATTCATGATCATTTGACCTACAACAATTCAAGTAAAAATTTGATCAATAACAGTGGCGGATCCAGGAAATAATATCAGGGGTAGCGGGGACTAACGGGGGTTCGGGGGCAGCGCCCCCGGAAAAAAATTTTAGGTAGTTAACGGGCTTTTAATCATATTTTTAAGGGGCTTTTGATCATATTTTTAAGTAAAAGCCATAAAATTTCTTCCAGGGGTCGCGAAAAATTCGTTTCAGGGGTCGCGAAAAACCGAAAACCTATAAAAAAAAAAAAATTGCACGTCGGGATAAAAGTTCAGGGGTAGCGGGCGCTACCCCTGGACCTTAGTAGGTCCGCCACTGATCAATAATACTTCTAACTTTCACTTGTGATTTATTCTAAGTTCATATTTGATTTCTACCTGATTTATTCGATGATTATAAACGATTGTAAGCAAAATTAAATGTAAATCTATGATAATTACACATGTTAGATTGCTAAAAGTTAAAATTATCATCGTATTAGTTATCATTATTATTATCAACTTTGAATTATTAAAATACAAATAAAACACACCTTTAAACCCTTTTATTTTTATAATAACTACCACACTCAAATTGTCTTA
Source organism: Deinandra increscens subsp. villosa (assembly GCA_039602395.1). Taxonomy (NCBI): domain Eukaryota; kingdom Viridiplantae; phylum Streptophyta; class Magnoliopsida; order Asterales; family Asteraceae; genus Deinandra; species Deinandra increscens. Next base: position 12,111,112 of record JBCNJP010000002.1, on the reverse strand, counting down.
TTTTATTGAAACATGTATGAAAAATAATTCGAGAAACTTGTAGCTCAAAACAGGTTGTAAAGATGGTGATGGGTTGTTATTGTTGTTCTTTGTTGAATTGCATTCAAACTCACCTTTTTGATCGTTATTTCCCCTTTTTCTTTCTTCTCCAACAGATCGCTCTGTTTTCCTCCTTTCTTTCACCCCCAAATTCCCAAAATTCTTCACAGTTTTTTGTCAATCCGTTACAGATTCATCAAATTGAACCCGATTCATCGGATTTGAATCCAAATCACGTCGAGGGGTTTTGAAATTTCGCTTGATCTTCAATCCCATCAAACGGCTCTCCAAGTGTTTGTTGAAATGCCTGAGAGAAATAAGCTATCGATTTCATCGAATTAAACAGGTCAGAGACTGTCTTACTGTCTCCTTTTGAATCTTTAATGGACTTTTTAAAGTTGAAACATATGAAATTCTGCAAATTCCATGTGAATTATTTGGTTTCCATATGTGTGTTCTTGATCATATTGTCCCTGATCATCAGAACCACTCTGTTTTTCCCTAACTCCTCTGCCTCTACTCTGTTCAAAAACTACGAAATCGAGCCATCAAAAAATGCAAGATTGAAGTTCTTGGAGGTGCCTCAGATTGTATGGGGATTAAACAATCAAAAGATAGCCTTTGCAAGAGCTTGTTTAACTGCAAGAATGTTGAACAGAACCCTTCTAATGCCTAGCCTATCCGCGTCTTTGTTCTACAAAGAAATCGATCAGTTACAACCCATTTCGTTCGATAAAGTCTTCGACTTTGCGAAATTTAACGCTCTATGCAATGGTTTTGTGCGCGTGAGCCGCTATTCGGATGTTAGGAATCAAACCAACTTGATCAACCTTCAAAAGGGTAGCGGTAGGAAATGGACAATCGAACGGGATCTTGATCAGTTGAACGAGTTTAGCAAGCGAGATTACGAAGAGTATGAAACCGTTCGAATAACCGGGAAGAACCCGTTTCTATGGCATGATCATTGGCCCGTTAGCGACTACGCGAAGGTGTTTGAATGCTTGGTTTTAGTCGACGAGATCTCGAGACAAGCAAACGAAGTCGTGTCGAAGATTCGTGCGTTTGGAGGTGAAACGAAACGCGATGGTTCTTCGTATCCGACACCGAAACCGACACCTTATGTAGCGATCCATATGAGGATTGAAAAAGATTGGATGATACATTGTAAGAAAAGGGAACAAAGATCAAATGTAACAAACATTTGTAGTAGTAAAGAAGAGATCACAACTAGAGTAGCGAACATTCGCGCGCTAAAAGCGTTAAAACCACCGACGATTCTCTATCTCGCGGTGGCTAATGAGCTTCTTGACGATGATTCGATTTTAAACGGATGGAAACAAGGGATGCTTCCGGTCGACAAGAAGCGATTAGGGGTAACCGCGGTTTACGATAAGCATCCATATCTAATTCAGGCAGCTATAGACTATGAAGTTTGTTTAAGGGCAAATGTGTTTGTGGGCAATAGTTATTCCACATTTTCTAGCCTTGTGGTTCTTGGAAGAAGTCAAAAATTGATCAATACGGGCGTGACAGATACGTGTGGGGCCAACGGGGCCAACGTAACGTGGCCTTCGTATGCGTATAACTTGAAAGGGGAAGACGGTGGTCCGCGACCGTGGATGACAAATTTTAAGGATTCTAGCTTGCAAGAAATTAGTTATGGGTCAAGTAATGTTTCTTGTTGAAGAGTTAAAGTTGTTGGATTAGATTGGTTAGTATTGTTTGATGATTCTTTATGTTGATATGTTACATTTCCACAAGTAAAGATTTGTGCATTTTTTAAATCTTGTAACTGAAGTATAGTATGTTTTGATCCCCACACAAAAAAGCAAACATTATGTTCATGATTACTAGCAACCGTTTTAATTTTTGTGTTTATTTTACATAGGTGTGCATTAACATCTTTACTATTTATTAATGTTTCAGAAATCACGATTAATCGGCGATTAATCGCTTAGCGGTCCCCCACCGTCTACGATTATTGGTTTAACGGTCAGTTGGTCAACGACGGTCAACATCGGTCATTGACAGTCCTTGGCGGTCTTGACGGCCTTGACGGGTAGCCAATTTTTTAATTAAAAAAACTTAAAAAATTCTCAAATATCTTCTTCTAGCGTTTATTAGAAGAGAAGGTTAGAAGTCGACAAAACCTAACATAGCAGCTCTACCTTTTCATAATCAAGCATCTCAGAGGGAACTTTTTGATGAAGATTTCGAATCTGAGGATGAGGTGGTAATGTTTGAAGATGAGTACGAGTTGGATGAAGTTCAAATATTGTAATCACTCTGAGAATGTTAAAAGATATAACAATTTAATTAAGTATGAAAATATGTTTGTTTTTTTAGATTATTAAACGTATTCGACTTTAATATTGTAGTTTTTGACTTAAATGATTATATAAGTACTAGTTTATTACTTTTGAAGGTTATTTACTTATTAACTATACTATAATATTGCCATGTTGGAATATGTACATGTTTATAACTATATATATATATATAGGGGAGAGATATAATGAAAATCTCTCCGAGTTTGGAAAACCGTGAAAACCAAGCTAAAAATTTCGATTTTTGTTCCGATTTTTTTATGGTGATTCTCTAAGTTAAAAAGACCCCCTTTATGCAAAAAAAAAAACAAAAAAAAAACGCCTAGTCAAATTTAAAAAAAATATATTTTATAACCGAGGTTACATATGTAACAGGGTACTGTTACAACAGGTACGGTCGCTACTCGTTTCCGCTACCGAATATATAACATGTACGGTCGATCCAGTCGATTCAATTCGGAGTTGGGTTCTGTCGGGATTAGGGTGGTTGTCCAGACATCCGACGATCCGCATCTGCTTAGTGCATTTACATGGGTGGCAATCTATTGTCTTGGTCTTCTAAACACTAGCCTACATTATCCACATCGAGTGTAGAAGCTGTATACAAAGGGGTTGCAAATGTTGTCTCAGAAGTTTGTTGGCTACATAACTTATTACTCGAGCCGCATCATCCGCTGACCCGGGCTTCTATAGTTTATTGTGATAATGTAAGTCCCATTTCTCATAGGTAATCCCGATCGGCATCAACGTACGAAGCATATCGAGATAGATATTCACCTTGTCCGTGAAAAGGTGGCTAGAGGACAAGTTCGAGTGCTTCATGTGCCCTCACGTTATCAGGTTGCTAACGTCTTTACTAAAGGGTTACCTAAATAAGGTGTTATTTAATGATTTTCGCTCCAATCTCAACATCTGAGACCCCCCCCCCGTTTCGACTTCGATAATGTATTAATGTATATGTATTTACTTTAATAAATATTATAGAGATCCTTATGTAATATAGATAAGTCAAACAATTATTCTCCTTATAAATATTAGAAATATTATGATGTGATTAACTTAAAAGACAATCATTTATTAAAAGGAAAAGACCAAACTAACCACTTTGACCACACTTGTCCTCAAAATAGCCACTTGACAAAATTTGATCTCAAAATAGCCCCCACCAAGGGCCGTCGAGCGACTATAGTCTAGGGTTGCACGACCGTGGCTTCTGAGCCAATAAGGATGCACCACGTCACCATATTTCTGACCACGGCCGTCCTTTTCTAACAACCATGGTCGTCTCGAGAACCTCCACGGTCGTCTCGAATTTAAAAAGAAATATACGGGTTGCCTCGAGAACCTCCACGGTCGTCTCGAAGCTCTATGATCGTCGATGACCATGTATCAATGGCTATTTTAAAATTAAAAAATGCAAAAGATCATTTTAAAGACAAATACAATAAAAAATGGCTAGTTTGATCGGTCTCTCTATACTCTGCTGAAACCTTCAATTAGTCAAACTTTGTACAAGCCTTCGCTAGCTGTATCTAATAATGTAGCATGAGGCCATGAGCCACTTGTTAACAATAATACAATATAGATCAATTGTTGAAAAAACTTTCAACTTTGTACCACCAACCATATCTCATTTTATATTTTGTTCTCTAGCTACACGCATGTATATATAAAACTACATACATCTTAATTTACTCAACACTTAACAATAACCCTAAATATTCTGAATGGAGTTTCTTCCTATCATTTCTTGCATATTCCTATCTTATGCAATTATCCGAGCCACATTCTCCATCTTTTGGTCAAGTAAACCCACCAACCGGCCTCCCGGACCGACACCGTTGCCGATCATCGGTCACCTTCACCTGCTCGGCGACCAACCGCACCAATCTCTAGCAAAACTCGCCAAAACTCACGGCCCGATAATGTCCTTAAAACTCGGCCAAATCACCACCCTAGTCATATCCTCCGCCACAGCCGCCAAAGAAGTACTCCAAAAGCAAGACCTTGCTTTCTGTGATCGTTACATCCCCGACGTTTTACACGCGCAAAACTATTGCGACTACTCCGTCAGCTTCCTCCCTGTCGGCACGGCCCAATGGCGCACCCTTCGCAAGATATTCCACTCCCACCTCTCCTCCGGCAAAACTTTGGATGCGAAAAAGGTGTTACTAGGCGAGAAAGTCGAAGAGCTCATAGCGTACTGCCGAAAAGCGAGTGTGACCAATGGTTCTGTGGACATTGGGCGCGTGACTTCCACAACGACACTGAATGTTCTATCGAACATGATTTTCTCCAAGGATTTGACGGACCCGTATGAGGATTGGGGGAAGGAGTTTAAGGAGTTGGTTGGAAAGATCATGGTAGAAGGCGGGAAGCCGAATCTAGTGGACTGTTTTCCGGTGTTGAGAATGATCGATCCGCAAGGGATCAGGAGGAGAATGAACCGGTATATGGGGAAGATTCTTGGTGTGTTTGAAGAATTGATTCAAGAGAGGATCGTTGGGGACTATAAATGGGAGTGGATTGATGAAGAAAGATGATGAAGATGATGATGTGTTGGATGTGTGTTTGAAAATCAGCCAGGATAACCCACACGAGCTTAGTCCATCGCACATCAAGATAATGTTTCTGGTGAGTAACAAAATTTCAAAGTTTTTATCTTAGAAACACGAGCTCGCGAGCTGGCTTGAGCTTTTTACGAACCGAGCTCGAATTTAAATTTTCAGCTCGGTAAGAAAAAAGGAGCCAAACTGAGTTGGCTCCTTTATTTTCGAGCTTAAGTTGAGCTTGACTCGATTCGTTTACAGCCATATTTCAAAAGAGGTTGTTTCAACACCGTAATATTGATTTTCTTTCGAATTGAATTTAGTTTATTTTATATATTTTATGAACATATGAATTTTCAGCAGAACTTGCGATCGATTTCCATAAGGGTGTAAACGAGTCGAGCCGAGTTTGAACTCATCTAGGTTTGAGTTCGGTTTGTTTAAACTTAACAGAGCTCGAGCTCGGCTCGATTCGAGCTTTTTTTCGAAGCTCGAGCCCGGCTCCTAGAGAATTATTTAAGTTCGAGCTCGAATCGGCTCGGCTCGTTTATAATTATTTTTTATTTTTATTTTTATAAATTATTATAATTAAATTTGTATATATTTAGAAATATTTATATTATTTACTTATTTTATCATAATTTTATATACAATAATAGTTAATTTTAAATATATATTTAATTAACTAAAGAATATATATATATAAATATAAACTTCATTAAGGCTCGTGAGCCAGCTCGAGCTCGCTACTTAAAGTTCAGGCTCGAGTTCGTTTAGTAAACGACCCATATTTCAAATCTTGAGCTTGGCTCGAACTCGTTAAGACTCGGCTCTTTTCGAGCTTTTTGTCGAGTCGATCTTGAGTAGATCATGAACGGCTCGGCTCGTTTACACCCTAGATTTTCACATCTTGAACTTGTAATGTATTTAATTAATACGTCAAGTCAAAGTTTTTGTTTACTATAGATGTCAGTTATTAAGATACATAAATTTAAATGCATACCTTAAGAATATAAATATCTAAACTGATTAATATGTATTCATACCCAAAAGGATATTATTTTAGGTGTTAACTAGCCAATATTCACAACAAAATGTGCATGATTGTGTAGGATATGTTTGTTGCTGGCACTGATACGACTTCGAGCACGATAGAATGGGCAATGACAGAACTACTACGCAACCCACACATCATGGCCAAAGCCAAAGAAGAGCTTGAAAAGGTTATCGGTATAGGTAAAATCATAAAAGACGAAGATATCCTAATGTTACCTTACTTATCATGCATTGTAAAAGAGACTTTACGAATTCACCCACCGATTCCATTATTGCTTCCTCGTAAAACAATAGCCGAAGTAAAAGTCGACGGATATACCATCCCAAAAGGAACACAAGTACTTGTGAATGCATGGGCCATAGGACGAGACCCATGCATTTGGGAAGATTCGTTAGAGTTTAAGCCAGAAAGATTCTTAACATCAGATGTTGATGTTCGCGGACAAGATTTTGAGTTAATTCCGTTTGGAGGTGGACGAAGAATATGTCCGGGAATGCCTCTTGCAGTCCGTATGATCCCCTTGGTGTTGGCCTCGTTACTTAACAATTTTAATTGGCATATTGACACAAGGATTCAACCTAATGATTTGGATTTAAGTGAGAGGTTTGGAATTACAATTAAAAAAGCAAACCCTCTTTACGTTGTTCCAGTACCATTGCTTTAGCCGTTCAAAAAAAAAAGTACCATTGCTTTAACTTACACCATATATATATATATATATATATATATATATATATGGGGTGAGGTTCATTGTAGACACTTTCGCATGTGAAATAGCTCTTTTTCACATGTGAAAGTTTCTAATTAATGAGAAAAAAGAAAAAAAGAAAAAAGAAAATTAATCACAACCATTAGATCAAGAGATCTAATGGTGAAAAAGGGTGTCTACCTGTCTACACTTATGGGGGTGTCTACAATGAACTTTTCACTATATATATGTATGTATGTATGTATGTATGAGTGTGTGTATCATCTTAAATTTCAAGTTTTGTACTATTGTGTTATAAAGTAATAAAAGCTAAAAGTAAATGTGTAGTATAAGTTAGGCGTGTTCTCTACTTGAAGTTTCAACTTTACTACCTTATAATACAAATGGTTGATTTACCTAAACTCTTAAAATTAAGAGTATTACACTTTTGAAGCATATATGATTTACAAGACTTCGATGCATAACTCTTATAAACTCTTAAAATTTTAAAATTTTACGGTCAAATTTGAGTTGCTCCTTGTGTACAAGTCTTCTCACATGCGTGAGAGAGAAAAAAAAAACTAAAAAAAAGTGTAAAACCAAGGTGTAGTATAATCTTGGTGCGAAATAGATCAATGACCTTTGTGATCCATTTTATGTATAATCAAATAATAAGAACATGATAATGGAATAGATCTAAGATAAACAAGATTAACAAATGAGTTGATAGATAAATATGTGATAATCAAAGATAGTTGAATACTTGAATGATTACAATAGTTACCCCACTCATACTCAGATCCCATTAATGTATAAACCCATGAGACCTCCACAACTTTAAAAAATTTAGAAAATGGTATTTTTAGTTAAGATATACGGATAAAGATTCTATTGTGAATACTCGTATTCTTGTATCCCTATAATTAGGTTTCTTGCATATAAAATCCAAATCTTTTTAGAAAATAATAGTGAGCTGGGCCCAAAGTGAAGCCCTGAAGCCCATTAGGCAGTTCTGTACAGGGGTCACGTGACACCTCTTCTTCACTTTCACCTGCAGTTTTCCTCCTCCTTTGCAGCCACCAGAGCTCCACCGCCCACAACAGGTTTCAATCCCAATCTTAAACCTTTTCAATTCAATTCAAGATTTGATGAAAATCTTGATCAATATTTGTACCCACATGAAAACTTAAGTTAGGGTTTACTTTATTCAAAACAGGGCTAGGTTTTGGTAAAATGATCAAGATACAACAAATTGGGAAAATCTTGATCAATAATCATCTTAGAAGATTCTCTCTTTGGTCAATGAAAAAAGACCCAGATCTTGAATCAGCTTTAACAAGAAACCGTAGATGGGTTGTGAATAACCAGATTAAAAACATAATCTTGAGGTGTCCTGATCATGAAACATCTGTTACTTTCTTGCAAAAGAAGTTCAAAGATCTTGATCTTCAAGGGAAAGCCTTGAATTGGCTTAAAAAGTACCCCTGTTGCTTTGAAATTTACCTCAAAGATGATGAGTATCATTGCAGGTTAACTAAAAAGATGACATTTTTAATACAAGAAGAAGAAAGTGTAAAGGATATGCAAGAAACAGTTATGGTTGAGAGATTAGCCAAGCTGTTAATGATGGTTTCTAATCATAGACTCAATGTTTCAAAACTTGGTGAAATTAGAACAAGTTTAGGGTTGCCAGATGATTATCTGATAAGAATTGTTCCAAAACATCTTGATATGTTTCGGGTGGTTAATTACGGTGGGAGAAAGAGTTCGATTGAGATCGAACTCATTAACTGGAACCCAGAATTAGCGGTTTCGACAGTTGAAAAAAGATCTAAAAACCAGGGTTGTTGCAGCCCTTCTTTCCCATGCTCATTACCTTCAACTTGGGTCAAATCATGGGAGAAGTTTCGCGAATTTGACTCGTTGCCTTACATTTCACCTTACACGGATCCGGGTCATCTAGTAAACGGGTCAAAGGAGTTGGAGAAAAGAACAGTCAGTTTGTTACATGAAGTTCTTTCGCTTACATTATGGAAGAAAGCTTCAATTATGAAATTAGGTCATTTCAAGAGGGAGTTTCGGTTACCCGAGAAACTAAATGTTCTGCTCTTAAAGCATCCGGGAATATTCTATGTTTCGAACAAATACCAGATTTATACTGTTTTACTCAGAGACGGGTATAACAGGTCTGAATTGGTTGAAAAAGATCCGCTTGTTGTCGTGAAGGAGAAATTCGGGGAGTTGATGCAGGAGGGGCTTCATGAGTATAACAGAAGGCATCATTTGTTGAATTTAGAAAAGAAAAGAAAAAGAGGCATTATTGGAATGAAACAGGAGAACAACAATCCGGTTCGTGAACTGTCTGATGAAGATGATAATGATCTAGGTGGCATATTTGATCCGGAGGAAAGAAAGCGGTTTTATAACATTCTTTTTGAAGAGAGGGCGCGATAAGTTTCTCTATGGAGGTATGTTTTCTGATGTTACTGACTTACTGTTGTAATGTTTATAGTTAGTCTATTAATATGTTTGCATTTGAATAGTTTTGACTTTAGATTGATTGTTATGTTCACAAGTATGATGCTTCTTAATGTTGCTTAAATTTAACTTATACCTTTTTGAAAGAAAAGAAAGAAAAAAACCAAACATACCCACTAAATCATACTCAAACAGTTGGTTTTGAACTTCTGATGAAGAGAAATACATAAAACATATAGGAAAACTTGCTGTCAAATCTTGCAACCATAACACATTTAAGTCAGGAAAACTAAAGGTGCAATTTGGATCATTTTTATTGTAATAACTTTTGTTATGTTTATATCCAGTGGGTTGATTGGGTCAAATCTTAAATTCTAGCAAAGAGAAAAAGGTTCAAACGAGTCGAAGTGTATTTTTACGGAGCAAAATTGGTTCATTCAAAAATCTTGTGTTGGGCAAGCCCATATGTCCTGGCTTCGGTAAACCCTGTCGTGCCAATGCAGACCTTTTTCCGATTTGGTGATTATAAGTCCCTAAACCGGACCATGTGTTTTCAAACCAAACCAAACCGGCCAATTTGTCCGGTCTAAACGGTTTGGTTTGTTTTTTCTGATTTCTGAACACCCCTGCTTCTAATTGATGCTTCACACACAAACTTCTTTGTCCTGTAAAAAAAAATTAATGGTAAAGCTATAATGCAAGTCTTTAAGGCAAATCATTTGTACTGATATAAAAGGGTCTATTTCCTTCAAATTTGATTAGAAAATCTTTGGTCTTCCAATTGTATCTATAAAGTATCAAAATTGTAATAGAATAAATGTTTTAATGTTAGAAACATTCATTTGTCATATATTTAGATTCATCATTATCGCAACTAAATTTCTAAATATGGTTAGGTTGTCTTGAGAATTTTGTTGTTTTCTCTTTAAATCTAGTTCTACAATAGAATAATTAGTAACTTCCACAATGATTCAAAAGTTGTGTACCTTGAGATTTTTGCATCACCCTTTTTGTTTGTTTCATTAATACAAATCGTTTTGAGGTTCAATGTTATAGGAAAAAGAATTGTAGCTCCAATCCACTTTGTTGCCAGCACCTCAACAAATACCCTTTAATAACAAACGAGATGTTTACCACCCCGCGCGTTGCTGCGGGGTTGAATTTGTATACTGAACGAAAGTTAAAAAGTTAAGTGGTATAAAACGTAAAATTTTAGAAGTATCGTGGTGAAAGTATAAAACTATAGAAGTATACTAAAAGCGAAAGTAGAAAAGTTAAAAGTTTCGTGAAAAAAGTAGAAGACAAAAGACAAACTTAAAACAAAAATAAAAACTATAAAAACTTTAAAAGTTAGAGGGTTAAAAAGTTAAGGAGTGTAAAACGTAAAAGTGTAAAAGCCTCGTGGTGAAGGTATAAAACTATAAAAATATACTAAGTTAAGGGGTATAAAACGTAAAAGTCTAAAAGTCTCGTGGTGAAAGTATAAAACTATAAAAGTTTACTAAAAACGAAAGTAAAAAAATTAGTAGAAGACAACAAAACTTAAAACAAAAAAAAACTTTAAAAGTTAAACGGTACAAAACGTAAGAGTATGAAACATATGTGACTAAACTATGAAAACCTAAAGTTTACTATTTCGTTAAAAAAGTGTTTAAAAGTTTAAGGGGTAGAAACTGTCAAAACCCAAAGTTTTATGGCCAAACTATAAGAAACAAAAAGCCTCATATTCACCATCCAAATTTCATTATTATATTTAATAATAGCTTACATGACTATGTTATGTGCAAGTTAGACATAAACAATTCTAAATCAAGTAATTTAATCAATGAGCACCTCAACAAAACACTACAACTAACAAAAGCAGAATATAACACATAGATAACATAGATAATTAGACTAGCCTCAACGCCTTGGTAGGGAAGGAACGGGAAATTGTCAAAGATGACTTCTTTGGTGTCGAAATAAAGGGCAGAATCAAAACAGTGTTGGCAACTTTAACCTATGAGCAACAATAGAATTAGAACAATCACAAAAGCTCGTGTTTGGGACGGCATATTTAAGCCCAAAGGTGTTTTTAGATAAAAGTACTTATTAACTTATGACTTTTTCAAAAGAAAGTTTTAAAAATAATTCACATAATCTAGATGACTCATCACCAGCTACAAAACTACATGGAGCCCTAAAGAACCAAACATAAATGAAACACTACACATCAGCAAACCGACACACCCCAAACTTCAATCAAAATCAAGGCTTTTTGTAGAGAAATCGAATATCTACAAACATATTGTGGTTTACTTTTGTAGAAGATTGACATGAAACGATTAAAGAAGATCGAGGGAGAAAATCCAAAACACGCCTTGTGACTGCGAAGAAGAAAGAAAATGGGAAGGGGGTTATGGCGATGGATCAATCTGGAAGAAAAACATGTAGGAACCGAGGGAGAGAAATAATTCGAACGAAAGGGCTGAGAGTAGAGATAAGGTGGTGGACAAATCACAAAATCATCGAAGAACATGGACACCTTAACACGCATGGAGAAGATATAATATCAAGTGGATAGACAACAGTTATTGGCGTTGTTTATACTTTAGATTTAAGTTTTCTTAAGTTTCTTTTTTATAATGTTATTTCCATCGTATTATGTTTGATTTTATTCATTTTAGTTCGTCGCCTTTACACTTTTGAGTTTGTTAATGATGTGTCTTTTTAAGTTAAAAAAACATCCCTAATTATTATCTTAAGCGGAGACATACGTAACGTGTCGGGACATTTGAACTATAATAGTTATTTTTTTTTAATAATAAAGCTATTGTATTTTACTATTTTTAGAGTTGATTTTACTGGTAATTTTTTTTAACAAAACGTGCAACTTGTGGACAAAATTTAATGATATGATTACGTTTGTGAAAGCTTATATGATATTTAGTTTCAGTCTCTTAAAATAATCAAAGATTTTTGGACCTTTCGAACATTTAGATATTGTATTTTATTAAAGATCTTTTCAATCTAAATTAAAAACCGAGTGATTCACTAAATTCTCTCCTCATTTTCGTTGACGGATATATTATACACGTGGCGTATATGTGTGATGACATGTGTCATCTTTTTAAATCTAAACATAATATATTTAGCACGGAAGATGGTGGTGTAATACATAAAGTTGTATTGGTTGAATTAATAATCAAGGTCAATATCGCTAACTTATGTTACGGACTAAAACTAATACAAAGTTTGAGACTTGTCTCATATTAGTTATGTGAGCAACTGGTATGAGATTTATAGTAGGGGTGGGCAATCTCGATTTTCCGACCCGATTTAAGGTATCCTGACCCGACCTGAGACCGATATTTACCTAAAGCAGTGACCGAAGATCGACCCTAATGGTGATATCGATACTCGGTCTAGGGATCTTGCGGTCGGCTCGGACTCATTGGCGAAGTTTGGGCGAAAAATTTGAGGGGACGAAAAGTCACGGATCCTAATCTCGAGGGGGCGGTCCTCAATATATATAAAAAGAATTTCAAAAATCGCGAAAATTAGCACTACGCCCGAAAAAAACCAGAGGGACGGTCCGCCCCCCCCCCCCCCCCCCCCGCGGTGTCCACTAAGTTGCGCCCTTGGCTCGGTACATCGGCATTCCCCAAACCAACGTTGATTTTGACTTTTTTCGAGTTAGTTCCTTTATAACCTGATTTCATTCATAAAATTTTGATTAGGGTTTGCTTGTTTTTGGTCTTTATAACCTGATTTCATTCATAAAATTTTGATTAGGGTTTGCTTGTTTTTGGTCTACGAACTCAAAGCTAGTGTCAATCTTTGAATTCGATCAAATTTTTGTTGAAATCAACTCACTCATCGTTTTCCTTTTAAAGTTCATCCATGGCAGATTATATATGTTAGAAAACTTGTCATATTTGAATGAATTCCTACGTTTTGTTTGCTTTGATAAATGATTATGCATTGGGTTGGCCACTTTTTATTCTTCATTTTCTTCAACTTAAATTGACTTCTCTTTTAGCATGTGTTTGTTGAAGGTTTTGATTCCTTTATAACTTTGCAAGTGTGTTTTTTATATATATATGTTTTTGTATAGTTTTTTATTGTTGTTACATGGCATTATTATCACCACTAATTAAAGAGTTTAAGGGGACTCTTGTGGTACACGCAATGGTGGCGTCGAAGGTGATTGATCAGAGTAACATGTGAGTAGTTAGAACGATTCGAGATGCCAAGTTCAAGGAGTGGGGTCGAGTTATTTTGAATGTTTTATGTAAAATACACAAATTTTATAGGAATAATTTCATATATCCTTATAAACTTTGAAAAATATCATATATACCCAACAAACTTATTAAATATCATTCATATATACCGTTATACATATGGGGTGCAAACGAGCCGAGCTGCTTGTGAGCTACTTGATATCGAATCGATAAAAAAATCAAAACGAGCCAAACCGCAACGGGCTCGACAAACACTCAAGCTTTGAAATACGGTTCGTTTAAAACAAGCTCGAGCCCAACGAGCTCGACTCGGCTCGTGATCCTTAACCAACATTTCATTAATATAATTTTTATTTAATTTAGTAAACTTATATTAAAATAATAATTATTATTATATATAAATTTATGATAAAATAAGTAAATAATATTTATTATTTTCTATATAAAAATGCAACTTTAGTTATATAAAAATTCATGTATAGCAATATAAAAATTATTAATAAACGATTTGAGCTCGAGCTTTAGAAATAAAACTCAAAAACAAAAAAAAATTTTATTTAAATTAGGTATGTATAATATATTATACTTTCAAGTTTCAAATGGTATACATAAATTTTTATAGTTTTAAGAGTATTCATAACATCTTTATATCACACATCTTATCGTTAATTTTTTTTAAAATATACAAAAATGTTTAAATTTTCCTCTTATATCAGCATCTTTATCTTTAAATGTATCCCTAAATTCTAAGAGATTGGTACACATATATGAGCTATTTAAAGATAAAGAACGTGATATAGAGTATTTTTTTAGTTTTTAAAGTTTATAAATAAATAATAAATTATAAAAATAAAGATAAAAACATGCTATAATCTAATATAAGTTAACATCATTTCTCTAATTAACTCTAAAAATGAAATTAAAGGTAAGTTATAACTTATAAATTTATTCCGATTTTATCTAAAATTCAATTTAATTTAATTATTTCACACACAATCCACATGAAATGACAAATCCACCCCCACATCAACATCGTAAAACACGCACCCCTTTTTTTCTCCCCACCATTTCCCAATATAAAATTCATCAAATTTACCACTTTACCTGCCCCTGCCCCTGCCCCTTTATGGACCCAAACTTCGCCGGAAAACCACTCCCCGCCCCCGCCGTCGCCGCCCGCTACGGCGGCGGCCGAATGGACATCGAACAGATGCCCGACACCCCCAATCGCACCACCCACCACCGCCGCGCCCAATCAGAAACCTTCTTCCGCTTCTCCGACGACGATATCCTCCTCGACGACGTCGTTGCGGACTTCAATTTCGCCAACATCGACTTGCCGCCATCTCTTTCCTCCGACGGCGGCGGCGGCGCCGCCCCTGTCCCCACCTCCTCCGGCGAGTCCTCCGATGTCAACGCCGTGAAGTGGAAATCAAACGGCGGGAGTAATCATGTGAGGAGTGTTTCGGTTGACGCCGATTTTTTTAACGGGTTAGGGTTGGGTTCGAGTGGTGCGACGTCGTTTGATGGGGATTCGGTGTTGATGATGGTGGATAATTCGAAGAAGGCGCTGGCGCCTGATAAGTTGGCGGAACTTGCGTTGATTGATCCCAAAAGAGCTAAAAGGTTTGATTTTTTTTAATTTTTTTTGTGGGTTTTTGTTTGAATGTTCAATTGGGGGATTTGCAGTGTTAGTTATGCATAATTGGTTAGTTTGTTGATGAATTCTCGCAGTTTAATTTGCTGGGTAAAGATGCTAAGATATCGCTGCTCTGTTTTTTGTTTGTAATTTTTTTTTCTGGTTATTAGGTTTAGCTAATCCCAGTCTTGATTATAAGTTAATCAGTTTGGAATTTGTGCTGGTTGTTTAATTGGGGACTTTGCAGTGTTAGTTATTCATAATTGGTTAGTTTTTGGATGAATTTGTCCACTTTAATTTGCTAGATAAAGATGCTAAGATATATTAAAAAAAAAAAAAAAAAAAAAAAACTAATCAGTCTTGATTGTAGGGGTTGGTATATTTAACCTTTTTTAAAAATGTGGCAGTATTAGTTATGCATAATTGGTTAGTTTTTGCATGAATTTATGCTCTTGAATTTGCTAGATAAAGATGCTAACATATAACTGCTCTGTTTTTTGTTTGTAACTTTATTTTTCTGGTTATTAGGTTCTTGATTATAAGTTAATCAGTCTGGAATTTGTGTTGGTTGTACAATTGGGGACTTTGCAGTGTTAGTTATGCATAATTGGTTAGTTTGTTGATGAATTCTTGCAGTTTAATTTGCTAGGTAAAGATGCTAAGATATAGTTGCTCTTTTATTTCTTTGTAACTTCTTTTTTTCTGGTACTAGGTTTAGCTAATCAGTCTTGTTTTAACACAAATAAAAATATGAGTTTGTTCGGGTTGAACAATTTGATCCATCAACTCGCTAACACGACAAGATTGACACCCCTAATCTTGAATAATTAGTTTGGTAGTAGTGTCAACAAAATTGATTATCAAATGGTAAAAGTGAAATTATTATATGCATTTTACCCTTGTTTGATATATTACTCAAATAATTAAGAAAAACAAAACACATCCAAACATAATCTTGAGCACGAGGTTTTGTTACAAGTTATAACTGAATTTCTGATTCTGAGTGTCTAGTATTACATAATGGGTTTCGAAACAAGCATCAAAATACCCTCTTAGTATTAAGTTTAGTTTTGCAGTTTCACTATATATTGGCGAATTGTGTGATATTATTGCACAAATCTGTGAAATTGAATTGGCGTTAACCTTGATTTATTGTTGTTTGTAGGATTCTTGCAAACAGACAATCGGCCGCCCGTTCGAAAGAGAGAAAAATACGGTATACCAGTGAGTTGGAGAGGAAAGTGCAAACCCTTCAAAACGAGGCAACAACACTCTCAACCCAAGTGACAATGCTCCAGGTATATTGCCTTCTTACACAATTATCATCTATTCAAAGTTCATAAATGAGTATAATATTTGCTGTTTGCATTTGGTTTATCATGTCTACTATCCCCCAAAACTCAGTAACTTTTATTATGTCTCTCTAAGAACTTTTATCATCGATCATGTCCTCGAAAAGGTGCTAGTCATCACAAATGGGATAAAGAGGTTGCTCCCAGAAAAACCCCCTACTTCGAAAAACCACCTATTTTTAAATACACAAGAAATATATCAAGTGAGAGATTAAGAAATAAAAGAAACAGTAAAACATGTAATCATACGTGAGTTTATTTGTAGCAGACGATAGAAGAAACATGCAAGCACAAAATTTCCCAAGTCTAAAGCATACTTAATACTAAAGACACATCTAAGACTAAAGACTAAATGTAAACTCAGAATGTCTCTAGCACCTACCCTACTACGAAAGATACCCTAAGTGAAGAAGAGCCAATATATGGAGCCCCAACGAAAACCACCTCTATACTAACCTTTTATTACTCTCTAATAATCCCCAACCTTTATCTTGCTTCTCCAAGAACTTCTATCGCTTATCATATCCTCGGAGAGGTGCAGGTCTAACACATCATGTCGAATCTTTTCATCCGCATATCGTGGAACACAAATAAAGTTACTAATTCTTTTGTAAACAAGAAGACTCTTTAGTGTTCATCGATTACAATATTTCATATATTGGAAGTTATTTTTTGTTTGGTCGTTATCAGACTTACAATTTATTGCATTTGTCTTTATTCTTGTAGTCAGTAAGTTACTAACTTGCGATTTTGAAAGTGGGTAAATCTTTCATATTCGGATTTAATTTGTTTATATTTCCTTGTAAAACCGAAAGTAATGGTAAAATAGGCAGGGTTGGATGGGATGGGTAATGTGTTAAAACGGGCAAATTTTATTACATGTCAAAGCCAGTCAGGTTGGCTTGGCTGACCCATAAACACTTGTCAATCCATTTTTCTGGAGTTTTTAAATAGATGTGAAAATGGGTAAGTTTTTAGTACAGAAAATGAGTCAAGTTGGGTTAGGTTGGCTGACCCACACAAGCCCTTTAATTCATTCTTTTTTTTTTTGTATATTATAAATAAGTTGTTAAATATGTTACAAAACTATATTCTGACAGTTATAAAACAGGTTTTTAAGAAAGATTAATTTAGGATTTTTTATGCTCACGAGTGTAGTTCCAGATATTTCAGCCCTTTCAACCCGTTTGACGGTTTGACCTGTTTAATTTATAGTTGAATTTATAGTTGAATCTTTGGCTTAAAAGTATTAGGGGTTCTTTTCAACCGATAAAAAACTTAGAAACTGATATTAATAAAATGGCTAGAAAAACCGTAATGAGATTATAAAAGGAAATAAAAATGAAGGACATAATTTTTTTAACAGAATTATTCATAATTGTGATGCAGCGGGACACAACTGGTCTAACGTCTGAGAATAAGGAGCTCAAGCTGCGGTTACAAGCAATGGAGCAACAAGCAAAACTCAGAGATGGTAAATATGTTTAATACTTTAGTTAGCACACTTACTTTTGGGTTAATAGTTTAATACACTCTTACTTTCCACAAAAAAGTCATTTAACTTATAAAAATACATGAAAAAGTCATTGAACTGTAAGCCTCTAAACTTGGCTAAAATGCACATGCTTTTTGTAAATTAAAGTCACTAAACTTGTCTAAAATGCATGTACTTTTGAGTTTTTTTTTAAATTAATGACTTTAACTATTAAATTTTTTAAAATAAGATGAATTTCTTATTTTTCAAGAAAAAGTACCTCTAACATAGTTTTGGCATATAAAAGTCCCTATACTCCTCTCCAATGCATTTACTAGTGAAAAAATATATAGAATAATAATTTGGCACCCCTTAAGTCGTCAAAATAAGATTATATAAACGTCATTTTATCGAATTTTGACAAATTTAATAAGTTGTTAACACATCATTAATATTTTTCAATACTTTTTATACAAAAACATCATTCTATACAGGTGTGGGGACTTAAATATAGCAAAATTAAGTAGTGTGACTTTTCATGGATTTTTTTACATTTTTAAGGACTTTTATACGTCAAAAATACACTGAGGTACTTTTTTTTCAAAGAAAAAGAGAAAGAATATTGGTTTTGGTGATGTTAACCCATTATTTAGTATGCAAAATCACAAGTTTATGCATTTTAGACAAGTTCAAGACTTTCATATAGAAAAGTTAGTTTTAATGATATAGGTTGGCAGTTTTTTTTTTTTTTTTTTTTTGAGAAAAAAGAATTTGGTGGCGTTTGGTTCGCGGAATTCAATGGAATTAGAATTGATACTTTTTCCTTTTAAAATTGTTTTTGATTGGGTAACGAAGGAATTTGAAATGCAATGAATTCTTTTAATCAATAAAATTTAGTACTATTTCAACAATTCTTGGAAATCCTTCACTTTAATGAAGGAAAGTTACATGACCACAAATTTCATTGATTAAATGAATTCGTTGCATTTCAAATTCCTTCGTTACTCAATCAAGAACAATTTTGAAAGGAAAAAGTATCAATTCCAATTCCATTGAATTCCGCAAACCAAATGTTACCTTAAACTTCTTCTGATCCATTTGCTTTGACAGCTTTGAACGAAACCCTGAGAGCTGAAGTGCAGCGGCTCAAAATCGAGACTGGTCAAATGCCACCACTCAACGGAATGAGCTACAACCGATCACTACCACCAAACCCGCAAATGTTTCATCACTTCACTACTAGCCAGCAAACACAACAGCAGCAGCAGCAGCAGAATCGAATGCCTGATTCGACCACTAACCGCCCGCCCCGCCCCACCTTCATGGACTTCAATTAATAAATCTTTTATAACATGAGATCTAACCCAGGCCCTCCTGGTGAGTTAAGAAGTAAAGTTATTATTATATGGTCAGTTTTATAAAAAATAGGAGATGGTAGTAATATATCTTATTGTAGATACAAGTGGGGTGGATGCATATGATGGGAGATTGTTTTGAGTTATTTTTTTACAGTATTTAGCTTTGAAGGTGAATTATTATTTTTTTTAAACTTGGATGGTGATACTTAGGTTTGACTATTTTAAGTCAAACTTGGACTATGTTTTTTAGTTTTTTTAATGTTTTTAAACATATTCTTTTCAACAACTTAAATGAGAGTTTGTATATGGTCTTGTGTGGGTAGAGACTAGAGAGTTGTATTTTGTTTATTATACAAACTAGATTAGAACCCGTGTATTACACAGGTTTGAAATAGTAAAATCGATATAACTCATAATTCTCTATATATTTTTATATTTTTTAAGCGTATGTTGAAACAGTAAACAAATACAACCATCTTATATAGCAAAACATATCACTTTTAAATCATAACTTATAATTATTTTTATAATAAAAATTACAGAGTGTGCATTAATTACAATAAAAAAACTATAAAATAACAATTTTTTATTTACAAATTAATAAATATCTCTTTAAATACTACATTTGATGATTTATTACTCACCACTATGTTAGAACCCATGTAATACACGTGTTAAATAAATGCAACATATTATAAACGACAATTTTCATTAATATTTGTCTGTTAGATGTCACCGGCTATTTGTGAAATAAGAAATAATGAATATTGAAAAATTATAATTGATAAATTATTAAAGAATTAATATTATAAAATATATTTTAAGATAATATATAATTATAATCTTATTCTAATTTATTAACTCTTAATAAATATTAGAATAAAAATATTTAATTTTTTTATATTTAATTATATAAATATGAAATATTTAATAAGAGAGAAAATGTTGATATTTACTAAAAAAGAGGGGCGGGAAAATCAAAATAATAATCAATATGAGAGTGACATGTGTCATTAAATGTAATCATTTATTAGAATGTAAAGATATACTAAGTTAGTAACATTACAGTTAAGAAAATGATACGCCTAAACCGGTTATAGTGATACTATTAAAATCCAATTTGCGTAAATAAAATCTCGAATTTTCCCCTATAATTTAAGTACAAGCAAGGGATGGAGGCTTTATAATTGAACTAAAAAACATAATTTTCTAAATTTATTTGTCCGTTTATAAAACTCTTACATCTCATCCTCCATATCTATATATATTCAATTAAATAGTATTTTTTTATTGTTTTCCGTATCTTTTTTTTATTTCTATCACTCATGGAAATAAAAATAAAAAATATAGAGATGAATAACCAACCCCTAAATACGAGATTATTCTATTTTCCACTAAAATATAAAAAACTAGATGTGCAATACTAACCGGTACATTTTATGTACTCCTTACGACATCTCAAACGTATTATATTACATTAAGATTTATATAGAATAGGTCATTTTAAGGGTTTTAGATAATGATGATTGATGAGTGAATGTCCAAATCGTTCTCACCTATATTATTATTATTATAAATTTGAGGTTGATAATTTAATAATAAAATAATATATGATTAGTTTTAGATTCCAAGTATGAAAGAAAATGGGAATTTATAGTTT
Organism: Deinandra increscens subsp. villosa; assembly: GCA_039602395.1. Classification (NCBI taxonomy): domain Eukaryota; kingdom Viridiplantae; phylum Streptophyta; class Magnoliopsida; order Asterales; family Asteraceae; genus Deinandra; species Deinandra increscens. The sequence goes on along the minus strand of JBCNJP010000002.1, from coordinate 12,090,265 downwards.
TATTTGAAACAAAAGGGTCCCCAATGGTTTTGGTAGCTTTGGAAAATTAATAGAAAGCAAGCAATTGGGCTAATATCGGCTCATAAGCAGCAGCCCTTTACGTCAAGCCCAACCGATGAAAAAAATAGAACTGAAATAAAAGAAACTAACATTAGTTTTAAGGGGTCATACGACAGTTTTTTTTTCTTTTTCACTTTGGGAGGGGTGGGTGGGGGGGGGGGGGTTCTTGGGTTGGGGGATTTGTAGGATTCAAGCGGCAGTCCCCTTTGGACTGCTATGAGCATATCGAAGGTATGGCGGATGAAGCAGCACCGACTTCTTTTTGTCATCGAAGGTATGGCGGATGAAGCAGCACCGACTTCTTTTTGTCATACGGATTTAAGAACAAAGAGTAGTTTTAATGAACTATTTTCTAACGATTAATCTTGTAGAATAGTATTTGATCTTGTTGTTATGTTTGGTTAATTAATATTATGTGAGCGCCGGGTTTGTGTTATTATTGAGTTCAATTTGACTTTTTAACATCCATTAGACAGAAATACATTTTTGTTATTTTTGCTAGGAAATGACTCAAGTAAATTCATATGTTATGTAAAGTTATATCTATTTAGCTTTAGCTTACTAGTGTGGTTAATCAAGTCGGGTTATACATTATGATATCAGATTCAACCCTTAGGGGGCGTTTGGTATGATGTAATTCGTGAGAATTCATTGGAATTGGAATTCGAATTCCATTCCATAGTGTGTTTGGTTCGCGGACTTCAGTAGAATTGGAATTTGAATTCCATATTTAATGTGTTTGGTTAATAAGAGAATTGGAATTGGAATTTGATTAGATTCCATCAAATTCCTTCATTCAATGGATTTCACATTACTTCATAATAATAAAGGATTTCACATTCCTTCCACACCGAAGACAACTACCCGACTGGACCCGACCCGTGGACCGAACCGATCGGACCTGACCGGACCCGACACCCGGACCGACCGACACGACCCCCGAACTGGACTGACCGGACCCGACCCCCGGACCCAACCGACCGGACCCGATCCCCGGACCCGACTGACCAAACCCGGACCCCGGACCGGACCCCCGACCGTAACCGTCCCGACCCCCGGACCGGACCCCACCCGATCCCAGACCGGACCGACCGGACCCCCAAACCTGACCGGACCCCCGGACCAGACCGGATCGACCGGACCCCACCCGACCCCGGACCCGACCCAACCCCCGAACCCGACCTAACCCCCGAACCCGACCGGACCGCCGGACCCGACCCAACCCCCGAACCCGACCGGACCGCCGGACCCGACCCAACCCCCGAACCCGACCGGACCGCCGGACCCCACCGACCGGACCCCACCGACCCGACCCCGGACCGGACCGAACCGACCGGACCCCCGGACCGGACCGACCGGACCCCCGAACCCGACCGGACCCCCGGACCGGACCGGACCCCACCCGACCCCGGACCGACTGGACCCCCGAACCCGACCGGACCTGACCCGACCCTCGGACCCAACCCCCAGACCCGACCCCCGAACCGGACCGGACCGACCGGACCCCACCCGACCCTGGACCGGACCGACCGGACCCCCGAGCTCGACCGGACCCCCGGACCTGACCGGACCGGACCGACCGGACCCCACCCGACCGGACCCGACCCTCGGACCCGACCCGACCCCCGAACCAGACCGGACCGACCGGACCCCCGAACCCGACCCGACCCCCGAACCAGACCGGACCCCCGAACCCTACCGGACCCCCGGACCGACCGGACCGAGCGATCAAACCAGGCCCCGGATCCGACCCGACCCCCGGACCCGAACCCCGGACCGACCGAGCCCGAGCGATTGAAACCGACCTCCGGTCCCCACCGACCGGCCCCGACCGCCGGACCTGACTGGACCGACCGAACTCGACACCTGGACCGACTGGACCAGACCCTGGACCCGACCCCCGGACCGACCGACCCTGGTCCGGTTCGTTCGGTCCGTTCGGGGGTCGGGTTCGGTCTGGGGGTCGGGTCCAGGGGTCCGGTCCAGTCGGTCCGGGTGTCGGGTTCGGTCGGTCCGGTCCGGGGGTCGGGTCGGGTCCGGGGTTCAAGTTCGGTCTGGTTGGTCCTGGTCTCGGGTGGGGTCGGTCCGGGTGTCGGGTCGAGTCCGGGGGTCGGGTCGGGTTCAGATGGTCCGGGTGTCGGGTCGGGTTGGTTCGGGGGTCGGGTCGGTTCAAGGGGTCGGGTCGGTTCGGGGTCGGGTCGGTCTGAGTGTCGGTCTGGTCCAGGGGTCGGGTCTGATCGGTCTGGGGGTCGGCTCCGGTTGGTCTGGGGGTCTGGTCGGGTCGGTCGGTCTGGGGGTCTGGTCGGGTCGGACTGGTCCGTGAGACTGGTCCAGTCGTGGTTTTTATTGAATTTTAATTTTGAAATTTAAATCCAATTATTTTGGATTCCAATTCCTTTGAATTCCATAGTGTGTTTGGTTCGCGGATTTCAGTGGAATTGGAATTACAATTTAAATTCTAATTCCTTTAAATTCCAATTCCTTCAAATTTCAATTCCTTTGAATTCCAATTCCAATTCCAAATCCAATTCCAATTCAAATTCCAACGAATTCCGCGAACCAAACGCCCCCTTAATGTCATTACTTATTTCATGGCTAGTAATCTCGTGTGTTTTGCGTCTCTTCTTTCTTCTACTATTTAGGTTATGCTAGTTTAGTTCAAACCAATCAATCTTTATGTTTACTTTTCTTAATTAAGTGTATTTTTTTATGGATACGATGTCCTACTTAAACTGTCTATCTAGATTAATTGGATTTTCGAGTGACTTGATGATGGTCATCAATTGTGCGCATTATCGCGGGGAAAGACACTGACACATAAAAAAGTTAAAGTTACCTGAAGAAAACAAAAATACATAATGGCTAACAAAAAAATTTGATTTATTTTTAAATGGTGACACATGGCACACCACATGCTGCCACGTGGCTCGAACACTGTGCATTACCACACGTCGTCATAGAAAAAACACGAGCACACAAAACAATTATAGTGACATGAAGAAAATAGAAATATAAAATAACTAAAAAACCTAAAAAAGGGGGAGAAAACTTAGCAGTGCCATGTGACACCATAGTAGGCTGCCACGTAGCCTGTACACTCATATTGTATTTTGTTATAGGTAAATTGAATGAGATGATTTCGGATGATTTTTTATAAAATTTAAGGATAGTATTCACAAAACTTTTTTTATTATTACCGGCCTTGTATCCAAGACTCCTATAAGTTTTTTTTTTTACGTTTTATGAACATTAAAAAACGAGATCTGACATTTGGTGATATCAATTCTTTCATTATTTGGATTGTTTTACTTTAACGACGTGTAATCAACTACACTTCTAATGAAAATTTAAAAGGTTAAATAAAAAAAAATCTATTTGTTGAATAACAATGGCCATTAGCAATCTAAATATAATATGTACAAAGTTAAGAACATAAGAACATGGAGAATATGAGAAGAGAAGTATATATTAGTATTCATATGTGGTCTTCTATCAAATACAACAAGTCCCTATTTATAGGGCAAAAGAGTGATACATACTTAATGATGAGAAGGGGTTATGGAAAATGGATAGTCATATAATATTTATTCATAATACTCCCCCTTGACTATCCATAGAATGAAATAATATATTTATCTTTCAATACGCTTGGGGATGCTGCCTCATTAAAAACCTTGCTAGGAAAACCCAGTGGGACAAAACCATAGCTAAGGGAAAAAGAGTGCAGCGCGTATTGTCTCCCCCTCATTTTGACATGTATGATTTATGCGAGTAACATCAATCTTCTTGATCCCTTGAGGTGCAGTTCCTTAAGTTGTGTGCTTGGTACTTTTATAATGGTTGATTTGCTTCCTAATCCCTTGATGTGCAACTCCTTAAGCGACCAATGTTATATGATCTTCATGTAAAACTCCCAAACTTGAGCAATATGTTTTTAAAGCCAACCCAATAGCTGATTGGAGTAGGAAGCGACATTTCCAACGGTAGAGGACACCATTTCTTAACTCTGGTTATCATTCTTCTTAATAGAGTTCCACCACGTGTTCGCTGCCTTATGCGTAATAGATAAATACCACAAGATACAAAATGGTGCTGTATAACATTACCTGCATCTAAATGGCTAACAAAACTTGTTTCGGTAGGTTAGTAAAATATAAACATTATACCTTTATACCTGCAAAATGTTTTTTACACGTTCCAACATTTCATTATTGGACAAAGGCAATATCATGCAAATAAATTTAAGCAAATGATATGGTAATGCAACGAGTGCACATAGTTGTAGTATTTTCACATCCATATTTTTTCCGTTCTCTGAGAAATGGTCATATTATGTATCCAGTAATCTAACAATCTTTAACATATATGATGGATGCGTATGTTTTCAAATAATCATAAAACCCGAGACCGTTCTCCTGGCATATTGACCATTACACGATACTTATATCTTTGTATCTCGAGATAATCATGTGTTGATATGAAACTTAACAAAACTAGTTTTAGTCTATACATGGAACATGATAAAATTTCATAATAAATTCTCTAGGCTTTATACAAATGCTTAAAACATTATAATCCATCAACAATCCATTATTGATTGATTTCTTTCCATCTTGACTGATTATACATACGCATTCACTCATGAGGAGTTTGGATACATAAACTTAATCTTTTAACAAATCAATTTAAAACTGATAACATATCACCATTCTTATTCTTGGTTTATTGACATATCATGTCATCATCTGATGTTTACTGGTGCACAAGGATTATTTCTTTAAGATATTTTAAATACCTTCAAGTATTCAACTTTCTTGGGGGGTTTATATAGACCTTTATGTTTAAGTATTCAATGTATACACATAATAGTAACTTATTTGGATTCGAATGTTTATACAACAATCATAACGTTCTCGAGAACTTACCATGCATTATTATTATGACACTTTAAACCCTCCAAAGATTTCATGTATCATCATCAAGTGAGCGATATACCTAGGATATCATAATATTCATAAGACGCATATCAATTCTCTATTGTATTACCAGACTAATAAACTGTTGGAATCTCATTGCATCCACCACCGGAGAATATGTCCCCTCATAATTAAACTTAGGTCTTTACGAAAATCCTTGCGCCACCAATTTTCTTTGTATTGCTTAATTTTTGTTCAAATCATGCTTTTGTATAATAGACCTGTTTATATCCAACATATTAGAGAATTTCGTTTTGCCTGGTTTGCGTCTTTCTATTTTGGCCAATCATTTTGACTTTTCATCATAGGCAGATCTTAGTTCTTGATCCTTATCATTTTTATTATTTCAAGCGCTTATTATATTCAAAATATCATCGACGTCGATTTTGTTTCGATTCCCTATATAATTAGACATGATACAATTTATCGAGATCTCTTAATTATTTTACTGGTACCTAAGGTTCTTCAGGAACCATCATGTCTAATGTCTCTTTATGAGATTCTTCTACCAATACCTCGACTTGACCATCTTCATTAGTTGCTCCAATTTTCGAGGAGATTTCATTCTTGGAATCGACTAGTCTATCACGATTCAAACGTGTCATAGACTCATTATCAATATTTATTTGTCCTTCTAGGACACCAATCTTATTTGGAGCATCAGCAGTTGATATATGTGACTTAGTCACTTTTAAGGTCAGTGAATGTGTCTGGTAATTGATACGCTAATTTTATAGATGAATTATCCTTTGAAATCATAGTTTACGTTGTCTAGTTTAAGGATCAAGATGATACACTGATAATTCACTATAGCTTGTAGTATATCCCAACTGCTGTTTATCTCTCCCTGATGTTGGGAATGTTGTTTCATAAATCTGAGTTGTAAAAATAAATCTATCATTATATTGCACAACATTTTTTCCCAACCTCTTTTGAGGTCCCATCTTTGTGCATTGTGGTGGAACAATTTCAATATATATCACAAAACCGAAACATTAGATGGGAAGTGCTGATTACTGACCATAAATCAACTATAACAGGGAGGAAGTATTATAACTTATTGGCTTGATGTGAATTAATGTCAATTCTTGTAAAATCACATGCACATTATATACAAAAATAAACTTTTGCTCTCATGATATTGGCTTTGCAATCAATCGCAGACGTTTGGCAAACCATCTGCAACAAAAGCAATTCGTGTACAAACTTAAACAACATGAAGTTCAACACTTATTCCAATGATCATTTGTAACTTGGGGATTATATTCACCATTAATATTACCAAAATAAATATGATTATTAGGAAGAGTGTGCTTGCTATCTCATTAGCTAAGCCACAAATCATGCAACCTTCAAGTTGCGAATTTGATAACCATTTAGACGATGCATCGATTTATAAGACTAAATGGTATATAACTTAGGATATATATATATCATTATATCCTTTATCACTTCCAGATCACTTATGGATTCACACCCATTTTAATCGGTAAATAGTTCCCTTAAGAGCAAACATTAAATGTTCGTTATCAATTTGAAGAATCTTCTAACATTCAATATGTTTCACATCATCATTGACTCGGTGTGGTCTAACCGGTCATGCCAATAAAATAATCATGATCTATAAACTTTCAGTTTATGATCGTATATGCTTTAGTCGCACCGATGCTTATTTAATAAGCGATTAAAATACAAGAGAATGATGTATCCATTCAACCATTCGTGTAATGTCACGTTTCTGATCTTCACACTTTATTTTCATATGATCATTCGCTTCTTTCGCCACTGTGGTGGTCGATCAGATTCTCGTCATGAATATCATTACAATCTCTTAATTACATTTATGATCATCATCATTAAACCGATGGACATAAATTTGCATTCACTTCAGGGAATGGAATAAAACCAAACATGTTTCATGATTTTCTCAACATATGGATATAAAATCATTTCATACTTTTACATACTATTGCTACTTCACGAGCATTCTAAATGTATGAAAATCATTTTGTCTGGTTTTTCCTCATAATAATATCAATTGAGAAGTATTTATACGTCTGAATCATTCAAGACTTACTGGCCTTCTATCTTATGGCCTTATATAGATCGGTTATGATATTTAAGGAGCATAAAACTTTAAGTATCATATTTTTTTTATGAGAACGACAATAAACCACAAATGGGTATTTTATTTGATTTATTCTAATACCCTTTATACGAATAATTTAAAGCATCTAGAGGACATGCTATAATGGCAAAACATGTAATTCTCAAAGTTATTACATATCGATATGTAAAACATGTTTATACGTTTTCGCCAGATTGTGATAATAAAACACAACTTGTCTTTTAATTATTTTCTCTAGTGCTATATAATTAATAGCATATTAACATTGAGATGCACAATAAAATCATATTGTACAACACATGGTACTATAACATGTCATTATATGAACTTGAGCTTATAGTAAACTTGTATGATTCGAGATGCTCAAGTCTTATCATTTTGACTATTACATAACTTCCACCAAAATAAAATAGTTATGGAATCTTAATGAATGCATTTAATATGCAATATTCATCTTATACTCATTAAAGAAATAAAAGAGTTATGATATGTTGTATACCACAAACATCTTGTTAATAAAACCTACACATAATATCAATAAATTTATAACAAGTAGGTTATACAATATGTGAGTAATAATAAACCATAATTTTGGTTTAGTTATTCTATTCATTAGTAGCTAGAATAACATCATAAGGATCTTGTGTTTTTAATCCAAACACAATGATAATCTCTCCATATTTTTATATCATCCATGACCACAACCAAGACTTTTACTTTAGTCATTACATGAGGAGACCATAACCATGACTTCCACTTTGGTCATTATATGTTGTCACATGCCCACATTCGCTTCTGGGAATGGGGTTTTACCAACGAGATGAGTCTCGTGATTTTTCATTAAGAGTTTATTATTTTCAACATCTCCTTACCAATAATATTTCCACCACATAGAACCAATTGTGCGTGATTATAAACATCTAAAAGTTATACTCCATTATAGACTTGAAGTCTAGCAATCTTAACCGAATCCAACCATAATGAGCTTTGGTAGTATTGTCATTTTCTGGTGGTCATACATCTTTATCAATTTGTTTCAGATGACAAGTGTCGATACCATCATATAAACCAAAATATACGATTTAACTCTCAATAACAAGGTAATGGTTATAAGCTTGTAATAAAATCATTAGATGTCATATTATTTTACGATATGATTTTATACTCATAATATGACAATATATTGATGATGAGATATAGAAAGTATGAGACTCTATGTGTCATATCAGGACATTTTTGTACTCTTTTACTAAACATATGTAGATATGGAGTTACATTAAGTCATTTAGTAGTAAAACACTAATCAATTTACCATAAAGTCTAACATACAAAACATACAAATGAAATTAACTACATGACTTTACATCAATATTAACTTCATATTTTTGTAAGTTTGTTACTATATTTAATATTTATAAAACATAAAACTTTTATAAATTAATGATGGTGAATATCAAACATCAAATTTATTAAACAATAAAACACCATTAACTAATTTAATAAAGTGATAATAAAACATCATTAAATAATAAGAACATCAATTTTATGACAATTTTCTTTTAATAATGTGAAGAACAACCCTTATAGTATAAACCATGAATATAATTTGTAAATAAAAATAACTATGATTTATACTATACCGATTAAAATAAGTTTGATGAATAATTTATAATTGTATTGAACCAATATATATATAAATCTAGATTCAATCCAAAAGTGTATTAGTTATGATATAATTATCTTAAAGGTTTAAAGATAAGAAAACCTCTAACGCAATCCAAGATTGTATGAATTACAATATGGATTTTGTTTAAGAGTCAATAGAAGAACAAAGACAAATTAATTGGACAAAGTTGATTTACCTTATGATAACATGATCAACTCCAAAAGGCAATTCGTGCTGATAACGTGTTGAATAACAATGGCCATTAGCAATCTAAATATAATATGTACAAAGTTAAGAACATAAGAACATAGAGAATATGAGAAGAGAAGTATATATTAGTATTCATATGTGGTCTTCTATCAAATACAACAAGTCCCTATTTATAGGGCAAAAGAGTGATACATACTTAATGATGAGAAGGGGTTATGGAAAATGGATAGTCATATAATATTTATTCATAATACTATTTTATTAATAGAAACCATTTTATATCATCGATAATGTACTTCTATTCCTATTAATAAACGTGTATATATAGGTTTTTTTCTTCTTCAATAAAATAGTTCGGGTAATAACCGGTTCAGATGGGTCAATCATACTCAAAACCATTTTTATTGAAATAGAATCGGAATCGGCTTGTAAACCAACTTTACGAGAGAAATAATCGGGTTTAATGAAACCGGTTTAGTTTAGAAACCGGCTATAATTTCTATTTGAACTCTTGGTTAAACTTTGTTAATTTAAATATAAAATTTTTTACATTTTTAATTAATATGGAACGACGATACTACTTTTGTTGTACATTTGAATTTTAATTTGTTTTATTTTTCATTATGTGACCCGACTTGACTCAAACTGGTACGAAAAAGAATTAACATATAGGGGGATAGACAACGTCTCCTCCTCCCCCCACCCCCCAATTTCCGGCCCCAGAAAATTTTCGACCCCTATAACAAGATTTTTTGGGTTCGTCACTCGTTGTACAGTTTCAAAAACCGGTTTGATTGAACCGGATTAAGACCGAAAAAAATGGTGGTTTCATCAAAACCGGATAGAGACTGGATTTGGTTTGGAACGGTTTTTCTTCGCCCACCTCCATTATTAATATGTTATGTTTCATTTTAGTTCGCTAAATCTCACTCACTTTAAGTAGTCTATGTCAACAAGAAAAAACATGTTTTTAGAGCCCGGGTCTTACTAAACCGGATAGTGACTGGGTTTGATTGAACCGGGTTAAGACCGAAAAAATGGTGGTTTCATCTAAACCAGATAGAGACTGGGTTTGGTTTGGAACGGTTTTCTTTACCCACCTCCATTATTAATATTTTATGTTTTGTTTTAGTTCGATAAATCTCACTCACTTTAAGTAGTTTATGTCAACAAGAAAAAACATGTTTTTAGAGTCGGGGTCTTACTGTGATAGAAGGAACATATGACATCGTCCAATCCTAGGCTCCTAGCACTTTTATCTCTTAGGTCGTATAGGTCGTACGTAATGGGCTTTATGAGGGGGGGGGGGGGTGGACCCCTCCATAGCGCCCCTATCACGCCGGAAACACCACCCTCGTCGACGACATGAACGACTCCCCCCCTGGCGCTGCCATCTTTACGCCTCTCTCCTCTCCCCCATCCAGTGTCATGGGCGCTACCACCACTACGCCTCATCCCCCCGGGTGTTATTGGGGCGTTATGGAAAGGGGTGGCGTCCCACCACTATGGCCAGCCTTAGGGGACAAGGGGTGGAGAAGCAAGTGCGGATACACCATCGCCACACACTCTACTACTACTTGCGACTACAATATCCGACTACTACTAACTGCTTTTCTTCTTCATTTGTTTTGTCTTTTGTTGATTTCTTTTGTCTTCTTCTTGATCTAGCCTCCTCCCTCTACTCCTTTTCATTACTACTTTTACTCTAGTAGTTTTCTACTACTCTATCAGCACTCATTCTCCCTTATGAGCAGTAATGGAGCTTGAACAAAAAACAATTAGGGGGGACATCATTGGATTCTCACCAATTTTTGCATTACTCAAGCCGACATTCTTGCTTGCGCTTCGTCCACTACCGTTCGCGCAGGTGCTTCACTCTAAGGCGGAACACCCCCTACCGATGTAATTTTACATCCCACAGTTACAGGTAATGCCAACATTTTCTATTCTGTAAGAATCCATCAAATAAAGTTTCCTTAGAAAAATATTCTAGAAAAACAATGATAAACTGAATAAAGCAATAAAAGAAGGAAATCAAAAAATATAGTATAGAAAAGATATCCAAATGATATAGATAACACGGTCCTATCTTTAGTTTTGATTTCCTTAGTTAATTGAATTCCGTTTGATTAGGGCAAAGTTCCTTAAAAACCTCTGCCTTTTTATAAATATCTTGAACAATTCCTCTAAGCTGAGCGCATTTTTCAAGGAAATAGAGAATAACATGAACGTTTAAATAAGTTTGATTCTTGATAGGATCATACAAACCCTCCCAATCAAAAAAAAATTCTCGTCATAGGCCCTGTTCCTGGTCAGAAATATAGTGAAATCACCTTTCGTATTCTTTCCCCGGACCACGCCACTAAGAAAGACATTCACTTCTTAATGTATCCTATATACGTAGGTGGAAACACGGGAAGGGGACATATTTATCCTGACGGGAGCAAAAGTAACAATGCAATTGATAATTCTACAGCATCAGGTATAGTAAGCAAAATCCTACGAAAAGAAAAGGGGGGATACGAATAACCATAGCGGATGCATCAGATGGACGTCAAGTGGTTGATATTCTCCCTTCGGGGTTGGACTCGGTATATAATTTTTTTTAAAGAAATGAAAAAGTTTAGCACTACTAAGCAAAAACAGGAGGGATCGAGGCTCATCAGGACGCTTAAAAGTATGTTTGTTTCTTAATAGAAAATGTAGTTGGGATGACGTTAATGAACTTTTTTTTTAATTTAGTTAGTATAATACGACAATAGATCCTTACACTTGACTTGTTTTGTGCATTGAATAATGTTGATTAAAGGTATTCGTTTGTGTTCATAGTATGGTCCATTTATTAGAATATTAAAATTCATGATGTTAAAGGTTTAGGTGCATAATTACCCATATATATGCTATGGTGACGAGGACGCACTCAAATTGATGTCCCAAAATGTGGTCTATTACAATATTTATTCATCGTGAGGGGTGTCTAGTATGAAGCATTTTTTAGCATTTGTTTTTTTTAACATCAGGCATATATTAACCCCCACGACACTTGGTTTTTAGTTTGTAAAAGCTTTTAGGATGTGATTGGTTGATAGATTTTAATTGAAATAGAAATTAAATCTCGTTTTATGACGTGTTGAGTTGGTTGAGAAAATGAACTGAAATTAAAATTGAAATTATAATTAATTTCAGTCAAATTATTTGGAATGCGGATTTTTCTTCCGTTTACTCCTAGAAATTCAATGGTTGAAGTAACATCCTAACACTTTGAATTTCACATCTACTGGGAGGAATTAAGATCGGAGACGGGGAATGGTTGTTTTAGATACAGTTTTCGAGAGGATATAATGTCAATACATATTTGAATTTGGATTCTTTTAGGTATTTTTACATTACAATTCTACTAACAAATAATGTACTAACCAAACACATTATGAATTTTAAAAGAATTATGTAAATTTCAATTCCAATTTCAGTTCTAATTACAATTCGAATGAATTTTACGAACCAAACATGACGTTAGAAATTCAAGTTGCATTTCGTTTTCCGAATTCGTGACTCTGTTCGCTGATAGTCACCGTCAACCCACCACTGAAATCAACTACACAAATTGTTATCGCAAAACATAAATGTTTAGGTTTTAACATAATCAGTGACATGAGATTTGCATATGGTATTACAAACACCCCTATTGGGAATCATTGTTTTCGATGATGTTTGCCCCACCATCGTAAACATATCATAATATCAGTGACTCTAATTCCATTTATAACATTTGGACTCCCATACCAATCAATATTGTTCGTTTTGCCCAGAAAGGGCTCACATTTATGTTTTTGGTTCCCCGAATGAAAACTTCCCGCGCGGTCGCTTATCATCGGATTGTCTGCACTCAAGCACATTTAACTACGAAGTTCTCCTCTCATCCATATCCAAATTCAGTTTTCCACCCAAAACGCATTGTTTATGTTTGAGGTGAGACATTATTTATGACATTGTATCTCTATTGTGGACATGATAGAAAATACTGATACGAGATTTCTCTGTATTATACAACGTTATCGGTGAAGATATAATTGTAGTTATTAGTGAAATTCTCTCCTTTAATTCGATTGGCTTTGCACGAAGATGCTCTAAAACAAGGTCATCTTGTGAGATCAACACATATGCATATATAGTATAACTTTTTTCTTGTTTTCCCATTTTAGTGCAACTCCTATTGGTGAGTAATATTCTTTTTGTAGTGATTTGCCCATTAGGAACATATTAGCAATAAGAATTTGTCCTTCCCTTTGTTTGGGCATATGAAGTTCACCTTTTCTATACATAAAGTTCTTGTCACGTCGATTTCGATACTACAATGAGAGTAATCATATATTCTTCAATCCATTTTCATTTATAAAGTGTTTTAAAATAAATTTATTAAAAAAAAAACCGATAGTGTCACTTTTAAGCACGGGTGACATGTTCTGATATAATCTTAAACATTACATGAAAATTATCAGGTTTAGTCTATCATGTCTAACCGTTTAATAAATAAGACGTATTTAGGTGATCTCTTTAACCTATTTAAATAAACGGCTTTTTGTTGAGATGAAATGTTTAACCCGTTTATTTAAATAGGCCGAGTTGTTAATTCATAGAAAAGTAACACAAAAATATATACTTAATAAGGTCATCTTGTGAACTCGTTTAACCATTTACTAGACAAATCTTCATAAAAAAATTAATGTTTATAATAATTTGCATTTATTCAATACATGTAATATATGAGTTCTAACTTAATTTATAAATAAATCATCACCTTGTTTTTGACCCTTTTCATCTGTCTAAAACTTCATTATAATCAATTAATAACATGTTAAATTCGTTTGACTCGTAGTAATAAATGAGTTACTTTTTTAATGGTGTTTGAAACTATCCTCAAATTTTCAATATCCGAATGAGTCTTTCTGAGAAGGGATTACAAACGTTCATACTGGATTTCACACTCTAAGCTTTACTAGCCAGGAACACCATCAAGGATGAAACCCACCACTTGAAAAAAAAACTCTCTTAAGTCAGGTTTAAACTTGAGACCTATAGGTCTGCAAACTCTAACTATCATCCTCATACGATAAGGCCAAATGCCCTTTGGTAAATGAGTTACATTATATAAATCGTATTTGTGTTGTATGCTTTTAGTTGTTAATATTTGTGTTGTGTTCCCTGTCGTGCGTCACATGACCACTCCAGTAGTATAATATCTATATCTATACTATATAATAAACACAAGTTTTTAATGTCTAGGTGGCACAATTTAAGGTGTGCCACCTAGGATTAGCTTATGTGTCATTTTTATAAATTTTTGAATTAAAAAATTAAATGGTATTTACAAAAAGGAAAGATCTTATAATTAAAAATTAAAAAATAAAATTCTTTCCATACAAAAATTATCCATATTTGTTTTATAATACCATAACTTTGATTCATCAATCTCCTTCATTTCTCAGTGAAAATTTGAAAAAAAACTTTCATCTTTTACTTCGTTTTATTCTTTTTATATTATAGACTCGGGTATTTACCCGGGGCACTAACTAGTATTTGTTTAGTATATGACGTTAAATATTCTATGTTTAGAAATATAATTTGGGAATTATAAATTCCTTTTATTTTTAGTATATGACATTATATATTCTATTTATAGAAATATAACTTGGAATTATAAAAAAGTATTTATTTACTACATGACATCATATAATCTAATTTTAGAAATATAAATTGAGAACTATAAAAAGTATTTGTTTACCCTATGACAATATGACATTATATATTATATTTTTAGAAATATAATTTGGGAATTATAAACACTAATTATTTAGTATATGCCATTACATATTCCATTAATAGAAATATAACTTGGGAATTATAAAAAATATTTGTTTACTTTATGACATTACATATTCTATTTTTAGAGATATAACTTAGGAATTATATTATTTTGTTTTCTTTTTTCACTTTTCTGTTTTATCTTTTAGTTTTTTTTTTTTTTTTTTTTTTTTTTTTTTTTTTGTGTTTTTTACTAAGGTCTTTAATTCAACAATTTAACTTATTCGCTTTTAGCATTTAAATCATATATTCAATATTATTTTAATTATCTTTGAACACTTTAATTGTGTTTATGTCGCTTTAATTGATTTTAGCATTTAGTGCATATATATACAATACCAGACAATACACGCTAATCATCACCTAGTTGTATCATAAAACCTAAAATTTGTCTTAAAAGAATAAGAGTATAACACCTAAAAATATTACGTTTGATTCATAAATGTTAACGGTGACAAATAAAATAATCAAACATGTTACGTAACAATCATACGGCATACTCTACTAATTATTTAAACTCTTCATATGTATTTAATAAATCATTATTTTAGCATGCATGTTCAGAAAACGTAATGAAAAGAATATCTATTTTTGTATATCTACATCCAATATGATTTTACCTCTATAACAACTACAAAATATATGAATAAATTTCGTATATCCATGATATATATTAATGAAGGGTTAGGTTATTTTAAAAAGTCTAAATAAAATTTATAAAAATTTATAAACCGGCTCAAAATAACTTCAATTGAACTCGCTATAGTGGCTTTGGAATCATCTCGTTAAGTACTAAATCTATACTCTAAATTCTAAAAACAATGACAAGTAGAAAGACACAATGAACTAGAAACGTAAAAGAACCTCTAATTTTTTTATTAAATTGCATTTTAATTATTTATAAATCAAATTTCTTTAAATTGCTTTGTTAATGGTTTGTCACGTGTTATGTTTATTATTTTTTAATTTTTTTAATTCTTTCTGAATCATTCTTTAAAACGTTTTGTTCCTGAAGAGGCCCATATATCCCAGACCTTGGGCCGTAACTCGAGGAGGCCCAACCTAACGGGCTCCAGATACGGCAAGGGACCAATGGGCCGGCCCAATAGTTCGATAGGGCCATTTCACCTAAAGATCGGCATAGATGAGGAGAGGGCACGAGTCCCAAGAAAGAGGGGGCCTCGGAGTCAGAGCCCAGGTGGGAGAATTCACCTGGGCCCCACAGGCCGTTAGGGTTGTTAGCATCACTATAGTATAAATAGAGAGAGTACATTTCCATAAAGGGGATCTGACATTCTCTAGACTACATTCTCATATTAGAATACCAACTATTCTTCATTGGCGCCCACCGTTTACGCTGAACCAATAAGACCATCTTCTCACAACCTGATGACATCACCAACTCATCAGGAAGATGGGCACTTCACAGATCTGGAGGAAGATGAACAGCATGTTGATTCTCCTCCAGGGTACGCCCGAGGAACTCGAAATGCTTCCCAAACAGTTGGATCCATACCCTCGCTACCGGCTCTGGCCCCTTATGGGTCCCAACCGGCGAATGGGCAAAACAATGAAACAAACACCCTGGATGATCAACACACTCCTATTCATCAACCGTCAGGGCTGGCAACTTCATTACCTGCCGGAACTACTTCCGACCATCAGCCGGTAATGCCAGCTCCAACATCTGTAAACCAGGCAACAACGCGTACCGGCCGATCTGTTGCTGTGGGTCGGCAACCGTTGTTCTCTAATGCTACCGAGCCAACAACGTCTCAAATTCCGGTCACAACCACAATTCCACCAGTAACGTCTCTCCCAATCGTAAATTGGGGACCCAGTACACAACTACCGTACCAAACTGCCATGTCCCAGCAATTCGGGACATACTTCGTGCCGCCAGGATACCCGTACCCTGGGTATACGGCCGCGCCTCCGTTCCAGCAGCCTCTACCGGCGATATGCGGGAACGAGTGGTGGATGGAACAGCAACGCAGCATGCGGGAATATGAACAGTTCATGCGGAACATGCGGATGGCGGAGCTACGCGCGCAGATGGGTCCGGTGCCAACTTTTACTCCGCAGGACAACAGTTCGCAGCTTCCTGTCGCCATCCCAGCGGCACGGGCAACGCCGCAAAACCAAACTACCGGAAGCCTCCCAGATTTAACAGCCCCGTACCGACCTGCTGTTCTGGTGGAACAATCAAAGTTCATCCCAGCTATCGCCTCGGCAAACTTCCCGCAAAAGCTAAAAATGCCATCTATAGTTTCTAAGTATGACGGCACAACGGATCCGGATGATCACGTGAAGGTCTTTACCAGCGCAGGAGGGATGGAGCAATGGTCCATTCCTGTCTGGTGTCACATGTTCGTACAAACATTGGTAGGTCCTGCGCGGCTGTGGTACGAAAGTTTGCCTACAGGACAGATCACAGGGTTCGAGGATCTGCAGTCTAAGTTCCTGCTACACTTCAGCCAACAGCGCCGTCACACTAAAGACCGTAACGAAATATTGCACATAAGGCGGAAAGACCATGAGTCCGTAGAAGATTTCATTACCAGGTACAATTTGGAAAGTTTACAGATAGCAGGAGCGGGGGAAGACCTGCGGGTAGCCGGTTTTATAAACGGGGTAAGGTGCGAGGACCTAATCCGCAGGATACATGGCACGGAAGGTCCACCACAAACCATGGCCGCGCTCATGACGAGCGCAAAAGCATTCGTCCGAGCGGAAAAGTCTGTCCGGATGCATAGAGATTTTGACAAAAAAGATGGAAAACATGAACGTGACGCACCATTACCAGCAGGAAGCAAGAGGCATAAGGGCAATCGCTGGCAGAGAGACAAGGCAGAGCAAGCACTGATGCCAGTCGTACCCGCGGCTAAGGCTACGGAATGCTCGACACAGTTATCCCGGGAGACCGCACGGCACAAAGAGCGTCCCCCGCGTCCGGTATGGGTAAACAAACTCACTAAAACCCCCAGTGAGGTGCTGGCTTCCGAAAAATTGGCCCTCGATCCACCCCCTCCACTGCGATCGCGGTTGCGCAAAGATCCGGGAAAGTTTTGTGACTATCATAAGGATGTGGGACATCATACGGATGATTGTTGGCAGCTGCAACAGCAGATCGATAAGGCCCTGCAAACCGGAAAGCTGTCGCACTTGCTTAAAGATCTGCAGAGCAGCGCGGCACCAACACCCGCCGCAAAGAAGCAAGTCAAGGTGGTAAATATGCTGCAAATTCAGTCTGGGGGAGAGAAGCGCAGAGGCCCTCGGCTAGAACCGTGGATGTGCAGGCCCGTCTCTTTTCCACCGTTAATGGGAAACGCACGGGAATCTCCGGTAGTGATCCAGGCAATGGTAGGGATATACGATATACGGCGCATTTTAGTTGACAGTGGAGCAGGCTCAGACGTTATGTACGAAGGTTGTTTTAGACAATTAGAGCCGGAAGACCAAGCGCAACTAGAACCAACTGATATTGTTTTAGTAGGGTTTTCAGGAGAGGCGACACGACCCCTCGGACAAATCTGGATGCCGGTAACACTGTCGCAAGGGGAGCGCGTCCGAACTGTTGTCGTGCGGTTTATCGTGGTCGCCGCAGGTTCACGACATAACTTGATCCTCGGACGACCGAGCCTCGCATCTTTCGGGGCCGCGGTCTCTACGGCCCACGGTGCAATCGCGTTTCCAACATCGAGGGGCCCGGCTCTAATCTACACAAGTATAGAATGTTGCAACCTAACCACGACGGATACGGAGCACCCGCCACGGTCTCCATCCTCATCATCATCATCCGGAAGTCTCTTGCCAAGCTCACGAATAGCGACTGAGCAGTGGGTATTAAATCCGCGGTATCCGGATCAACCAGTGACTTTGGGTCCTAACTTATCTGAAAGAATAAGAACCCGCCTTAAACAGCTCTTACTCGAACACGTAGACGTCTTTGCGTGGACCCCTGCAGATATGACAGGGGTCCCGCGAGAGCTTGCGGAACATTACCTAAATGTGAAAGAATCCGCCCGTCCCCACACTCAATCACGAAGGCACATGGGAGATGATAAGCGCCGGGCAATCAAAGAGCAAGTGCAGGCACTGGTCGTCGCAGACATACTCCGACCAGAGCGATATCCCACTTGGTTGGCCAATCCGGTGTTAGTAAAAAAAGGAAACGGCACGTGGCGGATGTGTGTCGATTATACAGATCTTAACAAAGCTTGCCCGAAAGATCCATATCCCCTTCCGGATATCGATGTAAAAATCGATTCTCTGGCTCCCTACAAGTTTAAATGCTTTCTCGACGCGTATAAGGGATACCACCAAGTGCAAATGGCGATAGAAGATGAGGCAAAAACGGCTTTCTATACCAGGGAGGGCATTTTTTGCTATACTAAGATGCCGTTCGGATTAAAGAATGCTGGGGCCACTTATCAGAGGTTGATGGATAAGGTGTTTGAGGGACAGATAGGAAGGAACGTTGAGGTATACGTCGACGACTTGGTAATAAAAAGTCGTGCGGAAGCAGTTATGCTTGCGGATGTTCAAGAAACAATACTGAATCTCAAGTCAGCCAATATCAAACTAAACCCGGCCAAATGTTCGTTTGGAATGGAGGAAGGGCGTTTCTTGGGAGTAGTAATATCAAAAGAAGGGTTTCGCGTCAGCCCGGAGAAAGTGCGCGCCATAATACAGATGGAATCCCCGAAGAATTTAAAACAAGTGCAGATCTTAAATGGTCGGCTAGTAGCAATCAACAGATTCCTGGCAAGGCATGCTGAGCGAGCACTTCCCTTCATCCAAACTCTCAAAAATTGTCCCACTAAAGATAAATTCGTGTGGACAGACGAGGCTGAGAACGCTTTCCAAGAAATGAAACAACATTTGGCGCGGTTACCAACGCTTACCGCACCCAATCGCGGAGAAAGGTTATACCTTTACCTGGCCGCATCGGATCACGCAGTAAGTTCCGTGCTGCTTGTCGAGCGATCCGGAGTACAAACTCCACTTCACTATGTCAGCCGGGTGTTGACTTCGGTAGAAAGCCGCTATAGCACATTGGAGAAATTAGTGTTAGCCCTTGTACACACCACCAGGAGAGTCACGCGTTTCTTCCACGATCATGAAGTGGAGGTTCTGACCACTTTTCCGCTTCAGCAACTACTCCGTAGGCCGGAATTGCCGGGTCGGTTAGTAAAATGGGCCATCGAGCTTAGCACCTACGACATCGTTTTCAAGCCAAGAACCTCAGTCAAAGGGCAAGTAATAGCTGACTTCATGGCTGAAGTACCGAAAGGAAAAGAGCAAGAGGTGCGAACCGGTCTGTCCGCAAAACCAGCTGGGCAAGGCAGCCAGGAGTATTGGGTCCTATACACCGACGGGGCATCTAACGATGGCGGAAGCGGCGCGGGCTTAATCCTCACAGACCCCTCCGGGGTAGAAATTACCTACGCCATACGGCTTGACTTTGCAAGTACAAACAACGAAGCGGAGTACGAAGCCCTTTTAGCAGGGCTACGCCTAGCTCAGGAGATGGGGGCTACGAGAATCCACATCAATGTTGACTCGCTCTTAGTGGTAAACCAGATAAACAACACGTACGAAGCCAAGGGCTCCAACATGAGTCGATACTTGTCATTAGCCGCAAGCCTACTCGCTAGGTTTGACCATTACACTATCGAACACATTCCTCGCAGCCGCAACAAGAAAGCAGATGCGCTTAGTCGTTTAGCGTCCGTACAATTCAGCCATCTCGCCAAAGATGTGCGGATCGAAACTTTATCCACACCATCAGTACAAGAGACAGAGGTTGACGAAATTTTTGAAACAGGATATACATGGATGACCCCAATTTATGACTATTTGAGCAAGGGGAAGCTACCGGAAGATGCAGGGGAAGCCCGGAAGGTCCAGCTACAGTCACTTCAATACACTCTTGAAAATAACCATTTATACCGACGAACGTTTGCGGGGCCACTCTTGCGATGTGTAACCCTCAATGAAGCGGCACACCTCATTGAAGAGGTACACGAGGGGACCTGCGGCATCCACGCGGGACCAAACCTAGTCGTCTCTAAACTCAGAAACATTGGGGTGTATTGGCCCGGAATGTACCCAATGGCTTCGGAGGCCATCAAAAAATGTATGAGCTGTCAGCAGCACGCACCCAAAACGCTAAGGCCTAAAAATGATTTGGTGCCTATAACAGCCGCGTGGCCTTTTCAGAAATGGGGAATAGACATAGTTGGTCCTTTCCCTGAGTCACCAGGGCGGGTCAAATTCCTCATCGTAGCAGTAGATTACTTCACTAAATGGGTCGAGGCCAAGCCAGTAGCATCAATCGCCGCGACACAAGTAAGGAAGTTCTTATGGGAAAACATAGTATGCCGGTTTGGTCTCCCACTTTACCTTATCACAGACAACGGAACTCAATTCGCGGATAAGACGATACAGAAATGGTGCGAGGATCTGGGGATTAAGCACATATTCGCGTCTGTGGCACATCCTCAAGGGAATGGCCAAGTCGAAAGAGTCAATCGCAGCATCTTGGAAGGGATCAAAAAGCGGATGGCCAATGGTGCGGTGTCGTGGGTTGAGGCCCTTCCGCATGTCCTATGGGCTCACCGCACCATGCCAAAAACAAGCAACGAAGAAACACCATTTGCGTTAACCTACGGGCATGAGGCAGTAGTGCCCGCAGAGGTCGCTCTCCCTACGGATAGGATCCGCACTCCTCCCGTTAACAACGAAGAACTTCTGCTCGAAAATTTGGACCTGTTGGAAGAAAGACGCACCTCGGCCGCAATCAGAGAAGCCCGGTACAAACAGAAACTCTCAAAATACTACAACAAAAGGGTTAAGTCATGCGTCTTCTATCCGGGTGATTACGTGCTCAGGGACAACGATGCAAGCCGCGCGAAACCCACCGGAAAGCTTGCTCCAAGGTGGGAAGGTCCGTATGTTATAAAGGAAGTGCTGGGGAAAGGAGCATACGTACTACAAAGGTTGGACGGCACGAACATACCTCGGACTTGGAATGCCGCACAATTGCGAAAGTGCTATGTTTGACAAAACACAGGTAAGACATAGACCGAACGGGTATTCCCCGCAGATAGGTCATTTGTAAGAACCCGTATCAAGATGTCATAAATAAAGCATCAATTATTTTATGTTCACGAAAATTTTCTCTTGTATAAGTATAGTAAGACGCAAAAATAGCGCACTCGGCCAATATAACTAGGCCTTAAAAGACCACCATATTCTCAATGGATTTAACAAATTCAAAGTAATCATTGAGAAAACGTGGCAGCATTAAGACAAGTTGGCTAGATAACACAAACCGTTGGGTGACGACCCAACCACTGCGATGGATGTCGCGTTATTAATAGAGCCCCAAAATAACTTGCAAACAGAAAAATAAAAATAAGACAAAATACAATAAGCCGTTTATATTAAGACGATTCATTACAAAGAAGGAAATCACAAAAGGGTGCCACAAATGGAACACCTTCAACAACTGCGAGATAAAAGAACAACTAAAAATTAAGGACACCCGCCAGCGGATGGTGCGGACTGATCAAGGGGCTGGTCCGCAGGCTGTTTTCCCTTATCAGAACCATTTGATACAGGCTCCTCCACGGCAAAACCCAGAAGGAATTCTTTCAGCTCGGCAAAGTCATCCGGGCGTGACATCGAAGCGATACTCTCAAGGATAGGAAAGGTCATCATGGCAAATTCATCTTGAGCTTCTTTCAGTCGATCGGCCGCGGAAGGGTCCACTCCTTCACATTGTTCCAGTGGTACCCGTTGACCAGCAGCCTCATAACCAAGTACGACACCTTCATTTTTGCCGGAAACTTCAGCCAGTGCGTTCAAACTAAAAACGGCGTCGAAAAACTCGTCGCTAGAACGAACAGCTTCCGCCACAAGGGGCAATCCATCCTTTGCAAGCCAGGAATAGTTACTTCTCCATAATTCCGCACTAGACACGGCAAGGCTGGTTGTGTCCTCCAGCTGTGCCTTTTCTTTTTCCAGGCTTGCGAATCGGGACTGGAGCTCCACAAGTTCATCAGCACGTTTTTTGGCTGCATCAGATTGGGCCACGGCATCCTCTTGAGCTCTTGATAGATTTTCCCGAAGGGCAGCTAGTTCCTTCTCTTTCTCTTGCTCCACCTGGGCAAGTTTGGCTTTTAGATTAGCAACGGCCTGAGCCTCTTTCTGCAAGAGTTCATTGGTGCGGCGGCAACCTTCTTCCCATTGCTTTACGGCTTCAGAATGAAGGTCGGTTTGCTCTTTGTTCAAGCGACTTAGCCGACCACACTCCAGCTTCAACTCCCTGTTTTCAGCACCCAGCCTCCCAATTTCCGCATGCCTTCTCTTGCTCAGGGCTAATTGGTCTTCCTTCTCAGACCATTGCCGGGCCACTTCCACGGATACGCTGACCAACCCTGCCAGGTACACAGCCATTTCATCACTGAGGGCCGCCCTGTCAGAACGCATTCGATCTTCCTTTTCAGCCGGGGGGAGGCAGTTAGCCAAAAAGTTGCGGCAAACACTTGGATCACGAAGCTTAGACTCCCGGGTCAGGGTCCACTCCGGGATAAATCGTTTAGATTGGCTAACAGACCCGCAAGCCACGGACGAGGGGCGAACGTTGGTCTTGACAGTAGACATCGCATCCTCGGCAATTCTCTTCCCCTCTGTTTTGCTCTGGTTAGCCGGAGGTGAGGAAGGGACCTTCAAGTTGTCTCCTTCATCCTCTTTGTGCTCCTCTGACACATGAGGGGGGAGGAGGCATGCACCGGAGATGTATGAAGCGGAAAGGTCGCAGTATGGTCCTCAGACTGCACCAATTGTGGGTCCGGAATGACCTGATCCTCGGGATGTACCAATTGTGAATCGGGAGTAGAAACCAGGTCATCAGTATTCCTAGCAGAAGGACCTCCAAGGTCAGCGCGACCTCGCCCTCGGCCTCCAAATACTGGAACTGCATAATCACCAAAGAAAAGTTACAAAAGAACAATGATAAAAAGGAGGAAAAGAACATACAAGAAGAGAGGTACTTACGAGAAATACGCCCTCCCGAACCCCCAGCAACGATCCGTCTCTTAACAATTTCGTACCGCTCGGATCCACTCTTTCTTTTTCCTCCACGCGGAGAAGCTATTTTCAAACCCTCCGGACGGAAACCGCCTTCTTTGTTACCCCCCCCCCCGAGATCAGGCGGGGTAGGAGGAGTGGAAATCGTCATCTCCCGATCTTGACCTGCTGCAGAAAAAAGGGGAGGGGGAATGATTCCCAAAGGGCCAACTGCGTGGGAGACCGTAGAACCCGAAGATGCTGCAGTCGTGAAACCAACCAAAGCCGCGGCATCTGACGTAGTAACCGGTGTCGAAGTAGCGGGAGCACTAGGCGCAGAACGGCGTCGGTGAAGTAAATCCGTTGCTCCTCCTGAGTCGGAATCACTCAGTATAATTGAAGTTTCAATATTCAAAAGAGGCATAGAGGAAGGTGCCGTACCACCAAGCGGCATTGAGATGGCTGATGGAGCGCTAGTAGAATCTCCGGTCGGAGGAGAAGGCAGATAGAAATTCTCCTGAAACCGGAGATGATAACTTGGATTGGAAGGGGGAATAACCATGCAAACTGCCCGGAGGTTGTCAGGCACCGGAGTCCGCACCGCGTTGTATGGACTTACCCCTGCAAAGTACAAGGAAAAAACAATCAATAAATAGCGGAAGGCCGAATACAAAAATGTTACACAAAGAAGGAAAAGATTTACTCTGCCCGTCCCGCACGTAAACCGGGACCCGTTGGGGGTCATCCCATCGGCGGCTCATCCCAACACTTAGCAAAGCATGCTCATCAAGAACCTTGTACGGAACAGGCCGTCGGATCAAGAGGTTGTAATTAGGGTCATCAACCGGAGGCAAAACCGCAGGGGGTGCATCGACCAAGGGTTTCTTCACAGACCTCATCACCAAGTCACCCGGAATAATCCGAGCGGAAATATAGAAGAAGCGACCTTTCCAGCCGCGCATGCTCCTCGAAGGGTCAAGCGCATGGACCCCCGCACCCCGCCGTTGATTAAAAGAATACCACGAGTCTTGGATCACCGCGCGGAATAAGGTATTAAACATACTAACAGAGGGTTCCAGGCCTAAAGCGCGGCTGCAGAACTCGAAGAAGATAACCCTTTGCATCCCATTGGCATGAACTTGTGATAAATGTATCCCATAAAACCTCAGGACTTTGACCAGGAACATGGTAATAGGAACCCGGAAGTTGCAATGGGTAAACCACTCTGCATAAAGAGTTATCATTCCCGTTGGAGGGTTAGCGGCCGTCTGACCTGCAGAAGGGTGAATGGGCCCCCACTGTACGAGTTTTTGCTCAGCAACCAAGTTCGCATAAGCATTGACAGACAGGGTGCAAGCAATCCTATTCCAGTCGCCGTCATCGGAAGATGTAGACATGGTAGGAAGGGTAAAAGGATGAAGGTTTGAAAGGTTAATAAGAGATGTGTGCATAAAGGGAGGAAAAGCCCGAATCTATTTATAAGGTAACTAGGGAAACCCAAGCGACAAAGCGACAGGAAGACGGCTAGGGAAAAGCAAGCGTCAGCCTCGATCAGCGTAAACATCCCATCCGCAAAAACGTGCGGCTGATCGGCCAGCCACGTCAGCTACACCTAGAAAATGCTAAGTCCACCTCACACTTCCCGCAAGGCGCGTGTAAAAGGACTTGGGGGACATGAAGAGGCCCATATATCCCAGACCTTGGGCCGTAACTCGAGGAGGCCCAACCTAACGGGCTCCAGATACGGCAAGGGACCAATGGGCCGGCCCAATAGTTCGATAGGGCCATTTCACCTAAAGATCGGCATAGATGAGGAGAGGGCACGAGTCCCAAGAAAGAGGGGGCCTCGGAGTCAGAGCCCAGGTGGGAGAATTCACCTGGGCCCCACAGGCCGTTAGGGTTGTTAGCATCACTATAGTATAAATAGAGAGAGTACATTTCCATAAAGGGGATCTGACATTCTCTAGACTACATTCTCATATTAGAATACCAACTATTCTTCAGTTCCGATTATTTTTTTTAATTTTTTTTTAACAACGTTACATATATAGTTATTTTGCATTTTTTTCTTTACAATAATAATCTTTTTGAATATTATCATTATATTGCAACTTAGGATTGCAACTATTTTGTATATTTACGTTATCTATAGACAAACACACGTATCATAAACTCTAATCACTTTACTAATCATATTATTTATAGACGCCTTACGAACAGTTTCGATTAATTTAATATTAAGCTACATTGGTTGCTTGACATGTTTTACTTGCGTTTATTTTTGTTTTTTCTTTTATTTTTTATTGCCGTTTAATTTAATGACACTTTTGACTCTCATTTATTTGTTTTTCCTTTTATTTTAAATTGATTACTATATTTAGTTTTCTAGATATATATATATATATATATATATATATATATATATATTTATAATTTAGAAGGTAACATTTGTTGGCTCGATAGTCTAATTCACAAAGCTCACCTCACAAGTCGGTGAGTGGGTTGGTCCACTTTTAATGAGTAAAGGGGGCTGCTCGGTCTTTCTTAATGAGTAAAGTGACTAATACTAACTTTAATAATGTGTTTAGGATTATTAGGAGGTATTCGTATTAGATTTTAATAAGTTGGCTTGTTCTCCAAGCACATGTTTAGATCTATAAATATAGGGTCCTTGATTAGGGTTTTCTTGTATCAAATATTCTTTAATAAAGGTTTGAGTTATTACCTTTATACATTGAGTTTTTGGGTACCAATTATCCTTGAACATTTTAATATATTATTTAAGTTTCGATACAAACTTCGTTTAAAGATGATGGGGAAAGTATGTCATCTTTGATCCTATGTTAGAAATTCACGTCGTGACCCTTATTTTACATTTTGATAAAAGTTTGTTTAATACCAAGCAGAATAATGTTTTACGAAACTTTAATATAAGGTAAGTCATTTTTTCCCTATGTTTCGACTTTCGATATGAGTCTTATTCAAAACCAATTTATGTCACTGCCTATTAGGTTATCTCTTTTTTTCATTAAGCGTCTAAGGGGCTATTTGATACCGTCTGTTTCATTAAGTGTTAAACCAGTAAGATATTTGATTGAGTAAGATATTTTGGTTAGATGGTTTTTTGGGGCTGATCCATTAAGATGTTTTTATCCTACCGATGAAGACATTTTTCCATTAAAAGGTTGCGAAACAAACACTCTTAACCGATTTTTGGAGCGACATCGGACTAAGATTCAGAGGAAACAAAAATTATTTTTTTGACCGATTAAATACTCGTTAGGCCTAAATATAAAGTCAACACACTTCATTTTCTAGTGTTGGAGAATACAACTATACAAGCTATGTTTTTTCAGTCGCTTCAAAACTCCAAATTGTCCTACAAATTATTTGCACGTTTAATTACCAAATTACCCTTCCCACAAATTCTATGCATTTATCATCTACTGACGGGTACGTTATTTTTTATAAATTTATCCTATAAAATCTGCAAAACTTAACCATGAATTACCACAACATAAAATTTTACAACCCGTGCGTTGTTACGGAGATAATACGGTCACACGAAACAATTGCATTGTTATAACGTCATGTAAAAAAATAGAGAAAACACGTAACGACTCAAACACTTACAATATCAATCATACGACCTAAAAACTATGTTGAGCCAGATGATTTTCTCACATATGGTGAGTTTCTTCATGATGATAGTCTTTGAGTTTCTATACTCGGGGAATAGAAATGATCAGATGGTGCTAGATCCAAATTTACTGTTAAAAATAAATAAAAAAAAAGCAAAGAATAAGAAACAAAAATACACACATATATATATAAGGAGAGGATAAAGTCCAATACTTTAAGAACCTTGTTTCTAATTTCAACGTTATTACGTATATTGCGTAACTTTTTAAATTTTTGTTTTTAAATTACGTTTTATCAATGCAACCGTTAGGGGAGGCGGTATCGAGTGAAACCGGCACCCGGTTCCAAAGGGAGCCGGGCTGCTCCACCTGGCTCACCATACCATCTCACGCGGTTTGAAGGTCGGCTTCTCCCTCTCCGGTTCCGAGCGGTTTCTTCGAGCCCGGCTAAGCCGGACTCTTTCCCCCCTTTTTTTTTTGTTTTTTTTGTTATTTAACATTTTAATACACACCCAATATACATGTATATATGTTTTATAAATCACACCTCTAAAATAAATAAATAAAAAAATAGGGAATGAAACAAAAAACTAATCTTGTGCTCGACCCCGGTTTTTGGAGCTGCATTCGTGTCCGCAGGTAATGAAAGGAAAAAAATAGACTAATTTGTTCTCAAACCAATATGGGACAAGGTAATGAAAGAAAAAAAAATAAACTTTTTTAAGTTGTATCGTTTGATTTCTTAATGTTAGTGGGTTTTTTTTTAATTCTAAGTATTGTATTAATTCCTAGTATTAAATGTTTGGTTTTTATTAAAAGTTGTTATTTTATTAAGTTGTTTAAATTAAAAAAAAAACAAAAAAAAGGTGGAACACGGTTTGGGTTTGAAGCCACACCACCACCATACCATGTGGTGTGGCTTCACATGGCTCCATTTTTATTTTTATGGAATTTGAGTTGATGATTTTCTATTGGTTATTGAACATGGCTTCTTGAAGCCACACCACCACCATACCTCCTCTCCTTATGTATACCCTGGTCATTCATACTAATATTGTTTTCTCTAAAGCAACTCTCAGTAAATCCAAACAAACCCCATACCCTTTTGGTCATTTCACATCTCAACAAACAAACTTCACAACCCTATCCAGTATCCACTCCCCTTCACCTTTTTCACTTTCTCTCACTACTTTCTCTCTCACACACTTCACCCAAACACACAGTGACAAAACCATTACCCCCCTCTTCAAAAAGCCTGACTTCCTTTCAAAGTTTTTCCTCCAAATGGAGTACTAGACCTCCACAACTGTACGGAATCTCCCCCTTTTTTCTCTCCAGATTCCGTCAACACTCCGTCAAAGATCCCCCCTCCCCCCGCCACCGCCGAACTCCGAACACTCGATTCCGTTCCCGCCGGCGACGAGTTCTTCTAATCTTCTTAATCTTCTCATCAGTTTCTCTCTCGTGATAGTATACTGCTTTCAGTATGCGGTAAACGCGTACATTGAAACGGATGGATTTGGTTGAAGGAGTCGGCGAGAGTTCTTCGCCGCCGAGGAGTTTTAGCGGTGGCGCCGGCTACGAGATTGCGAATGATGTGTATAATCGGTTAGTGGAGATTGGAAACGAAGAGGTTACCGCGAATCCGGAATTCCGTGAGCAATTGGAAGCGCACTTCAGTCGATTACCTCCTAGGTATATGTAGATTATCAATTTCAATCTCTTCTGTTTTTTTTGAGTTTTTGTTCCTGATGATTTTGTTCATCTGCAGAATTTTGTTACATTCTGGCGCATTATTTTGTGGATTATGATCAAGTTTTGGATATGAATTTGTTTATTGCGCGTGGAATTTTTGATTAGGTAGCTTAACAATGCAATTATCGGAAAGTTTTGGTAATCAGATGTTATTGGATTACAGGGAATAGAATTTTAGCTTAATTATATAATTACCATAAAGGAATGCTTGCGTGTACGTTTTTAATGCTTTTGTGCAACTTTATTATGGTTACTTTATTATGGTTATGTTGATAATTCCTGTTTGAAGTGGATTTTCAAAGCTATTGAAATGTTTATCTTGTGTAAAAAAAGGTGTAGTAAATTGGTGACGATTTTTTTTTGACTTTTTGGTTGTTGTTTATGTATTTTTAGCAAGTCTAAATACACACAATCACGTATTTGTTTAATTATTATTTATATTTGTATATATTTGGGAACTAGCACAATGTTTTGGTTTTAGATCATAAGGAATAGGATTTAGTGGTATATAAAGGTTTAATGAGTGCGGTTTATTTACTTTTGGTGATTCTGATTCAGTGTTCAATAATTTTGTGTTGTAATTCCTATTTTGAACAGTCTCTTTTCATTTGTGTAAATATTCGAAAAGATGGTTTCGCTTTTATTTTTCTGGTTTTGCGAATTGTTATGAATAATAAAGGTTGTTAGTTGCCACTTGTTACACACTTGAAAACAGTTATTGTGCACATTGGAGATTCTTTTATATCTTCATGTTTTTAGTTCTGTCATCATTTTTTCTGATGCACTTATTTGTGCCAGTTATGCACTGGATATCAACTTGGATAGAGTTGAGGATGTATTGCTGCATCAGAAGCTCCTTGTCTTGGCCAAGGATCCTGAAAATCGACCTGTTTTTCATGTCCGCTTTTTGGAGGTAACGGTTAATCACGTTATGCTCCTGATTCAAATAATTATTAAATTTTGTCCAAATTGTCATATTTGTCCAAATTGTCATATTTGACCAAAAAGGGCATTCCTATTTATTTTGAGTGTCTTCATCTCTTCTAATCTATGCTAAAAGACCCTTGGTTGTCTACATCTTTATTTCTCACAGATTATTGACTATCACGTAGATGTTGGGGCCTGAGAGCCTTTACAACAAAAAAAGAGAAGGGGGGGGGGGGGGGGGGTCATCTTTATTGTCATTTCATCTTTCCAGTCAGATTTCAACCATCTGTTGATCTTATGCTGCATTATAAATTTAGTCTCTGCGTGTTTTCAGAATTTCTGGACTCGAACAGATGGTGATGAAGACCAACAAGACTTAACTGTGGGACTCACATCATCACATGCCAGGTATATGTATGTATATGCGTGTGTGTGTCACTTTGTCTTACAAATGGCAGTTTCTGATTTTGTTGTTTTCTTGTTGCCTAAAGATGCATGCTTCTCTGTTATGTTACCTATTTCACTCGTTTTCTAAAGTGATAGGAACCATGAGATGGGTTTTGAACCTTGCTCTAAACTGGAGGACCTAAACTTGGACTTTGGAAGAAATTCTCTTGACAAGGACAAAGGGAATCTTGATGGAGATTCTTTCACAAGGTACTATACATTAAAGATCTGGTGTATATATATTCTCTTTGTAACATATCTTAAAAAGTGATTTATGATCATTTGACCATCGTATTTCCTTCATAACATCCCAAAGCAATCTATGGATACTTAACTTGTTTTACTCTAATCTTCTACACCTTAATTTGGCTGTCCTTGGGAGGAGATTGAGTTAACTTGTGGTTAATGTGGTTAATGTTTTACAGGCAAGATGATATCCATGTGCCTATTCATGAAGTGATATTTTCTGCTGTTGACAAGCCTAAACTTCTAAGTCAGGTATCTAGGTGAAGAACAACGTGATACTCTCTTTGAATTTTAGTTGCTGGCTTGCTGCATTCAAGTTTTCACGAAATTATTGTATTTCTATATACAAATGGTTAGATTGCTCATTAAGAACGATTGCAAATCTAGAAAGGTCTATATGTTTTAACATATCTTCTTTTCTCCAGCTTTCAGCTTTGCTTTCTGACATAGGACTGAACATACGAGAAGCACATGTGTTTTCAACAACTGATGGCTATTCTTTGGATGTGTTTGTGGTTGATGGATGGCCTCTTCAGGTAAATTTGTTTTTTCGTGATGTCATGATATTAATAACTTTCTGTGTTATTTTTCATGTTCTTTTCTTGACCATCTTAAGGGGCATTTGGTTTGTAACCTAGAATCACCAATTCAGCATGGGTATGGGGTTAATAGTATAACATAACGGGAACCTGGGAATAAATTTCTAAAACCAACATCCTTGGTGGGTTTATAGTATGCCTAAATTTGTGGATGTGATATCCGTTTTCGAAACCTAAATCCATCAACCAAACACCTCTATTAGGGCTGAAAGTCAATTTTTTCATTATCATAGCCAAAGACCAAACAATCTTATTTCGTTACGCTAGTAACATGGCAGATCTACTTGCTAATTGGAACCCAAAATTTATGGCTATATAATAATGTGTAGCTAGGAGCATTTTGTTTAAATTTATACTTCATGAGATATATATGTGGTGAGGTTTGCATGTTGTTATGTTTGGTCAGGAAACACAGGCTTTACATGCAGCAATGGAGAGAGCAATTGCTGGGAGCGAGGTACTTCATATCTAACACTACTTATAGTGTTCATTATGTTTATAATAAAATGGACCTTAGTATTCGGTTGTGAAGGGTTGTTTTTTTAGTTATTTGATACGTAGGCAAATAAATCATGTTTAGGGGTTCTAATACAAACTTGTGCACATTGTTTATACGAGTGAGTAATGTTTGTGATTGGAATAAAAAAGGTTACATGAACTCTTGTTGAAGTAGTATGTATGATGGTGGTCGTAATGTGATGCCATGTGGTCTACGTAAGAGCACATGGGAACTTTAATAAGTCGGATACTAGTTTTTGTAAATTGAACCTTTTGTTAACAAGTTCTTATTCTGCATAATCATTGGCGGAAAATTATGCTTGAGCGAGAGAAAGACTATTGCGCATCACGTGTTCCTTCTTATTTATCTTGGTTGTTGATGTGTAACAACATTAGTTAATGATCATGATGGATGCATGTGGGCCTGAAATTAGACATACGGAAGGTAGAAGGAAATTTAATGAACCTAGGTAATATACACAATTATACATATACGTAAGGCTTTGCTTTGATGCATATTGTACAAGTATAACCCACACCCCATGGTTTGGTGGGTAAATTTCTATCTTGTGCAATTTGTCATGTAGTTGATGTGGGCTTTTATAGTGGATCTCTTCATTGTTTACTCGTTAGTTTGAATGTGGATCGACTTTACTGTTTGGAGATTTGTTATGTTGAACGTGACGTGATTTTGTACAAGATTATTATCACACACATATAAGTATCTTACACGTAGAAGTCATCTTACAAGACAACTCACTTCGGATAGCTCCCGAACCATAATGTCTACAAATGGTAGTTCCATATAAAATCCCCCTTAAGACAAATATCTAGCCAATAGAGGCAAAGGGTTAGTACCTATGAGGATACAATGCCGGCTCATAATCTGTACCATAACATTGAGTAGCCTTTGCCCCATGACAACATTTCAAGCCAACAAGGGGACCACAAGGATATGGATTTACAAGGATGCTTTTCTAGCTGTAAAGAAGAACAACAATCATACGAGTAAAGTCCCACCAAAAGCAAAAAGAGTACTATTAGTAGGGGGGGGGGGGTCTAGGCAACCTTACCTCCACCACAACGGACAGAGAGACTAATTCTAGGGAGACCTCACCCCAAACTCCGAACCACATGAAGACGCAACAACGAGAAGAAGGAACAGAAAATATACCAAAAAAGAGAGAAGAAAAAAGAAATGAAAAAGAAAAGAAAAGAAGAACAAAACACCCACAAACCCGCCTAAAGCAACCTTAACCTCAATGCTATGCCCTCCTCCACCTACCCAACCTCCTCTAAGCATCCTTAGCCTTAATCCTACACCTCCATGACAACCTATCCTCTACCATATCAAGAGAGGTGCAAGTCCAACAAAACCTGCCTAATGCGCTGTTCCCTCGTCAGTTTGGGTTTGGCTCTCCCTCTACGCCCCTCAATGATGAAATCAATAGCTCTGACCGGCACCCTCAACCGCCCAAACCATCTCACATGGGAATATACCATGCTTTTATGTCGTGCCTTTTAAGCCACCCCTTTTCTAGCTGTAAAGGGGTTCCACAAATCTTGGTCTTAACTTCTATTCACGAATCAATCTTATCACACATGGGAATATACCATTCTTATGCATTGTGTTTTAACATTCGAGGGAATACAGTTTTTTTATGTATGGATTTAGTGAAGGTGGTGCTTATATGGTTTTTCTTGCAACTACTAGGGTAATAGTGACATGAGGTTGTTTGTCTAGGTAATAATGCTTCTAGACAATTTCTTGGTATAAAGGCCTAGGGAGTTGAGAGTTAGGTGGCTTAGAAGGCACGACATACATGCTAATGGTTATATGTTGCTTGTGAGTGCTTGGATATGAGTTCGTGTGACTTCTCAAAAGGAAGTAGTACTAGCTTGTTTGAAGAGTTATGGGGAGCGAGGCGCATGTAAATTACATCGATCGTAACAATCAACACATGCGCTTTAATGCACGAAAGGTGCATTATAAGGCTTTAATTTCTTTGGTTTCACTCCAAAGTGTTATAAAATAAGCAATCATGTATGTATGTAGGATTGCACAAATAAAGCATGGTTAGGAAATTTATATTACAAGGAAACGTAGTAATATGCGTGGTTCAAGCACAATATATGTTCATAGTTGTACAAGGACTTGAACTCCCGCATGCAGAGGAATGGACAAATTTTAGGCGATGAATTAGACTTCATAACTCTAACACAAACAAAGGTCACATAATATACACTCAGCCACATGTTCTCGTTGTTAAAAGGGAGGCGCAGATTGTGGTCTACAAATTTTCTTCTGTCCAATACATGTGAAGGCATCTTGTTGATTAGAAATATCACATATCCTTCCATAATTGGTTTAAACCCTAGTAATATTTTTTAGCCACATCAAAGTGACGAAGGACTATGATCTTTTTCTAAGCAACATTATTATGCCTCTGTTTTTGTGGGCACAAGATGAAACATGCCATCCTACCTACATTTAGACGTGAATATGGGTTTGAGTTTGGATTGTCATATCTAGCCCATTTAGAAAACAAGTCGTATTTGGGTTGATTTGTTTGATCAATTTAATTAAACAGGTCGACCTGCTAACCCGCCAGTTTAGCCTGTTTAACCCATTTAATACAACATTACAACCCACAATAACATGTTTACTGCATCACACCCCATATACAACATGTCCATCGTTTGACTCGTTTAGATGATTTGAAGTGTGTCAGGACTCAGGATTGGTGTCTTTGACACAAGTAAATATATGGGCCATGTTAGGGGTTCAACGATTCAATTTGCAGCATCCCATAATGAAATCAATTAAACTTCTCTAATTGTTATTCCTAATTAGGTATTTGATATATCCCTAAAATAATAAGTGGGGATAAAAGATTCACCCGTCGATTGTTACCTAAGTAATGTTAAGATCTAATCTATAAGTATGATTAGGTATTTGAATCCAACGCACAACTTGATGAGAATGTGGTCTCCACAATTAGAATTTACCATGTGCAAGCGAGAAAATTTGACCATAGTTTATAAGGATAGAACCCAGCGGTCCACATTCGTGTTTGCTTGCATGTGAACAACATTGAGCATTATGAGACACATGAAAGACATTATTAAAAAGCTTTCATGAAAAGTCCTAATATATAGACGTTTTTTCTAAAAAATACATCTTGTGTGATGTGAATGAAGCCTATACCATGGTCATCAGCTAGTGTAACACGTGGAGGGCTATTTAGCATCCTATGCTTGATAGCTCACTTTGGTGAAATTTAGATTCCAATTCTAATATATAAGTTTGGTAGGCTACTCCTATTGCCAATTGGTTTAATGTGCAACCCAATTTAGGCTTATATTTGAGTTTGATAAGGTATGGGGAGTGGGCTAGAAGAATGGTCCTCACAAGTGTTATTTGGGTAACCCGACTATGATGTGTATCCCCTTGTTTAATCTTGAATAATTATGGTGTCTTGGTTCAGGCAAGTGGATCCATGCTGGTGTCATGGTAATGAAAACAATAGTAAAAGTGATAGTGATCATGTGGACCGTCATTGGACGGGAGATGGTCTTTGGTTTGAGGGGAGGATTGTTTGGTGCAAACCCTATCCTGCATTGGTATAGTATGGATTCTAATCATATTAAGCTTAGTGGGCTACCCCTACTGCTGGTTATTTTTAGAATGAAATCCATTTAGGCTTGTGAGCTAGAATCATGTTCCTCATAGTAGCCATAGGATTGGACTACATAATATCAGAAAGTAAACACAAAGCTAACCTTTTTGGAAGTCCGTGGAGATGCACAGTAGTAGTATGTGTTCTACAGCTACATAATCACATAAAGATTTTTGTTGGTTTTCGGTTTAGCATATCAGGTCATGTCTCTAAGTGATAGTTTTTAGTTCCTATGTTGATATGTAGTTTTTTTTCAAGAATTTAGACCTTGTTACCAAATTTATTTCGTCATTCAACTTGTTTATTATTTTTAATGACAACATAATGATTATTAAGTTAATATCTTGGTTACTAAAGTTTCTATTTTTTCACATTTATTAGCACGTCTTACATTGTGCATCCATCTCCAGTTTTAGCAACACAGACTGGTATCTGGTCTATTTATAGTAAGAAAGTGCACATGTACGAGTCCATTAAATTTAAAACCGTTTGCGTGTTTTGAAATACATTCAAATGGCTATCAGCTTAGGTGACCTTCATATCCAAACTTTAAATTCAATTTTTAGCTCATCTAGGAAGAAGAAACTAAATCAGCATCTACATTATTCATAAATGAAGGTTATTCTTAACCATTTGTAGAAATACCAATTAATAGTTTGTGATCTCTCACCCTGTCAAGATGTTTGCTCTTTATCATCTTTATTTCTTATTTCTGTGCGCCCTTCAAATATAGTAGCTTGTTCAACCTCATTATTACTCGGTATCTGTTCTGAAAAGTACATTATGTTTCACCTTGCAGGGTTCATGGTCTGGTTCTTCTCGGTCAAAATCAGTTATAGAAGGAGCACCAGCTGCCCAATCTAATTTTGTAGGTATGGAGATAGATTTAAGATTACTGAAGATAGGGGAAAAAATTGGATCCGGATCTTGTGGAGATTTGTAAGTGAATTATTTCTTATATTTGTGTTATAAGTCACTGCTACCCTCTCTGAAGATCCTGATTTTGCTCTGTGTTATCTTTTGCTCTTGGCAAGGCACCGTGGAGTGTATGTTGGTGAGGATGTTGCTGTGAAGTTTCTAAAATCTGAAACCCTTAATCAAGCATTGGAGGATGAGTTTTGTCATGAAGTAGCCATTCTCAGGTAACTTTTGGTTGTATTCTGTAATTTTGTATTAAAAGATTATTGGATGCCCTTCTAGTTCTAAATATCCTTCCCATTCATTGCAAGCAACCACCCTCTCCCCTTGCTCTATCTTTGTCCACGCGCGTCACACACACACACACACATATATATATAGAGAGGGAGGATCAAATATAAAAGGGTGAAAATCCTAAAAAATGTGACAAGGAATCTGGACCATTGATCAAGGCGTAATAAACTGGTTCGTAGTTATATGGTTGGGAGGGGAAAAAAAGAATGGCCACCGTTGTTAAACTAATAATCTAGATCCACCACTTTTTTCATGTAAATAACTCATATACTTTGTTATTATTCTTAAAAAATATACCATAAAATTAAACGTTGACCTTTTATTTTGACTATGGTGTTGCTATATTTTTTTTTTTTGCAATTTTGAGCACTTGTAAAACAGCGCGAACAATAGTTCTTCATGATCTATTTACACGGTGTGTCTAACTCCAACGTCTGTCCAGTAAACGATGTGTTAACCCCATATAATGGAACCTCGTGTGCCTCCGTGTCCATAGTACATCTGTTGTCTCCTGGTTGCTTCTCTCACAATTTTTAGGAATCTAAGCAACCACTACCATATATATTTTCTGTGATAACTGTATGCTTTAATTAATGTTTGCAGGGAGATCCAGCATAGAAATGTCGTTCGTTTTATCGGTGCTTGTACAAAGCAACCTAACCTGTGCATAGTAACAGGTACTGAAGTTCTGGATGTTGATTTTTAATTTGTGTGGTAGTTGCTACTATGTATTTCATTTAAATAGAAAAGCACAGTTCTTTTTATATAATTATTATTTGTCCCTTATTGTGGCTTTTGTTTCTGCTCACAGAATACATGTCTGGCGGCAGCCTTTATGAATATTTGCACAAGAACCATCACACCTTAACACTCCCTCAGTTGGTGAAGTTTGCAATAGATGTTAGTAGAGGAATGGAGTACTTACATAAGAACAATATTATTCATAGGGATCTGAAGACTGCAAATTTGCTTATGGACGGTCATAATGTAAGTCTGTCGTTATCTTTACATTCCAAATCTTGGAAACTTAAAGTGCACAATAAATCTAACTTCAACTTGTTTTATCTGTCCTTTAGGTTGTAAAGGTGGCTGATTTTGGTGTGGCCCGCTTTCTGAATCAAGAGGGAGTTATGACAGCCGAAACAGGAACGTATAGATGGATGGCTCCCGAGGTTCGTGTTTAATGCACTTTGAGGTTGTGGATACATAAAGTTTTATTCAAACAGAGGTGGAAATTCCATTTACTTATAAATGGCTCGATTGGGGTTATGTACTTATTTTTTTTGTCTCTAATGGGTCAAATAAGAAAAACAGCTCAGAAGGTTGGACAGATTGGAACTCGAGTATTTTCAAAGCATAGAACTTCCTGAATTATTTTATTTAGCAAGTTGAAATTATCATTGAAGTAATATAATTTTTGTCTATCTTCATTTCTGTTTATAGGTTATAAATCATCAACCATATGATCACAGAGCCGATGTTTTCAGTTTTGCAATTGTTTTGTGGGAGCTTGTGACAGCTAAGGTTTGAATTCGTAGGGGGCTGAAATGTCATTCTAACTTAACTGAAAGAATGCTTCAGTTCTGCTTTTTTGATACTGTTATGAGCTGAACATAATTTCATTTGGTTGACTAATATTTATTCGTGTTGTAGATCCCCTATGAGAACATGACACCGTTACAAGCAGCCTTGGGAGTAAGACAGGTCAGTACTCTATAATTAGTTCTTTCATTATACATAAATTTTATATCATATATGAAATGAAATATTGCTTGATTACAAGTTTCACATTTGAAGTCAAAGTAGGTCTATTGATAGATAACAATTTTTTAGGGTGTTCACAATGGGGTTAGGTGGGTCTGGCCAACTGGCCTATTTGGGGGTTTGATGGTTCGATTTGGGTGGTTTAACGGTATGCAGCGATATTCTTTTTTTTTTTTAATTTTATTTTCAAAAGTATCAGTTTCTGCTTAAGTTATCAAAATGATAAAAATATGATTCATGATTATAATACCTGACTACATATTCTAAAAGTAAAAAAATATATATAAATAATATAAGTTCAATGGCCAATTTGGTTTATGTGTTACATGGTTGGTTCCAAGTTTCAAACCAAACCGATCTGTTTAAACGCAAGGCTGCCAAAACCGAACCGTGAACAAAACCATTTAAATCTCAAGCACGCCAATCTGGCCAACTTGCTTCTATTGTGTTTCGGCAGCTTTCACAGTGTATGAAAACCTAGATTTTTTTTCTATTTTTTTTTTGGTATGGTAAATTACACTAATCCTAATCTACCTCAACTAAATTATACAAACTCAGCCCTCAGTGGGGGCTTAAGGGGAGAACACCTTAACTCCAATGGCTTTGCCCTGACTCAACCCCCTACCCTGAACACCTAGACAACATAAGTGTTTTCTACAACATTGAAATCGAGAATCTTGTGCATGCTGTATTTTTGAATCGTTTTAGGGACGTCGGCCCGATCTTCCTACAAATACACATCCAAAGGTGTTAGAATTGATGCAAAGATGTTGGGGAACTGATGCTAGCATCCGCCCTTCTTTTTCTGAAATCAAAGTTGAACTTGAAAGATTACTCCAAGAAATTCAGGTACAAAACTTATGTTTTGTTTACAAATAAGTATTGTCCAATGAAATCACAAAAAATATCATGTTTCAGTAGTATTCGTTTTCTTTAAAGCAAAGAGATTTTACAGATCAAACTAAACGACGACCCATTTGACCTGTGATAAGACATAAACAGAGCAAGCTCTTCACTGTTTCCAGTTTTTTTTTAAAAAAAAAAATCAGTAAAAGATAACATAAATAAAAAAAAGTATTAAAATTAGAATTTGATAACCTAGGGTTTATTGGGTGCCATAAACAGCAAAAAAAACTATTTTCACAAACCTTGGAACCCTTGGGTGCAAAAAACAGCTAAAAGTAAGTCAATTTTACAAACCTTGGGTACCTTAATCCATTTGGTTTAAGAAATTACCAATACATTTTGCATGAGTGGGTGCCTAGGACCCCACTAAGCACTAAGTCCTTCATACATCCGCTCCTGATCGCAAATTAGTTTCTTTTAGACGTTTCTTTTATAAATAATGTCAAATTTGCAGGGGACGGTTAAGGAGGAGGCGACACCAAACGGGAGGTAGGTATGTTTTTGAGTATAGGAAAATGGCATAATTCTAGAGATTTAGTAGTATTACTAGTAGAGGAGATGAGATGATATGATAATAGGAAAGTGGGAGTGTACAGAGAGAGAGGTGTTTTGACTTTTGATTTCTTGAAGAAAAATATGAAGAGGAGGGGAAAGAAACAACAGAGAAAGAGAATGAATGAACGAACAGCTTGTAATAGAATATACTTACTACTACAATCATCATGTTGTTGATCAAAGCTGTGTTGTGTGTCATAATCTGCCACTTTTCTGTGTTGGTTCATAGTTTTTCTTTAACAAGTATTTAAGTTTATTTTTAACTTTACGAGTAAGTAATTTTGCGATCCATATTTTTGCAGGCTTATGTTTTTAAATAACCCATTCGGACCGAGTCAATAAAGCCAAACGAAACAAGATAAAGCCCGAGGCTGCTAACTTTATATTTTGATGGTCACTCACTGCTTCACTATCACACAAGTAAAAACGGTAGCAAGTAAAGCTACCAACATTGTTTAAATAAAAGAGGTCGCAACAAGGGCTACAACCAATATTGTTTAACGCGGTAATACATTCGCCAATTTTAAAGTAATAAATAAAATCAAAATCAATCGCAAATCCAACGACTGAAATAAACAGTAGAAAACCTAGCTACCTAAAATGGTTGGTCCGTAACTATATTAATAGAGAACAAATATACATTTCTGATAGTAAAAACGGACATAAAAATGATTGCAATTTTTACTTTTAAAAAATAAAAAAAGCTAAACTCATAAAAACGGGTCACAAATTTGATTTAAAAAAAAAAAACCAAAATATGATAGAAAAAAGATTAAAAAAAAAAAAACTGTTTGTAGTATTTATATTAGGCAATTTGGAATTTAGTAATCCAAACTATGAAATTGATGTTTAAAAAAAACTATGAATAGTTAGTC
Organism: Deinandra increscens subsp. villosa; assembly: GCA_039602395.1. Classification (NCBI taxonomy): domain Eukaryota; kingdom Viridiplantae; phylum Streptophyta; class Magnoliopsida; order Asterales; family Asteraceae; genus Deinandra; species Deinandra increscens. Next base: position 12,049,180 of record JBCNJP010000002.1, on the reverse strand, counting down.
GATAATAATCTATAAAAACAACAATTTACAACGAAGTGGCCGGTAAACCGGCAACAAGCTGCGCCGCAACCCCCTTTTGAATAGCAAACTCAATCCTATTAAAGACAAAGTTATGAACCTTAGGGGATGACAGATTACTATGCACGACCAGTTGAACCCGACGCAGAAGTTCAACCGCCCCCGGGGCAAGGAACCCAAAAGTATCAAAAGCAAAGGGGATAAACATGTGTTTATTTTCAAGGCAGACTCTCTCGTGTTTAGCGACTTTGCCGGATTGCGCCTTCAACGCAGCTTGCCCCGCGACAAACCCATTGTCCCTAAGCCCAACAAGAGGAGACACACCAGTAAGGTCAACACAAGCGTGTTTCCCCCAAGGCCCAGCCAAACACAAGCACATTAACCGACGATAAAGTAGATCGCCCTTGGAGTGGGTCCGTCAAGAAGTTCACTGGAACCTCCTTTTTAGCAGAGATACCCGCACGTTTCAGAACGTCAAACAACACATCTCTGACCCAATCATTACTGTATTTAAACCCAGGCAGCTCCTTACAGTGAACCGGATGCTCGCCAAAGGCATCCAAACAGGCCTTACGGCAAACCGGGCAAGGTTCATCATTGGGAAAGATAGGGATCATAAGCCTGTACTTAAGGATGACCCGGTACTCCACACCAGACATATGCCGACCCAGCCCTTCGATGGGGATGACAGATAGGAAGTCTTGGGCCCTAGATGCACGAAGACAAGCCAACACAGCTTTTTGGCGAGAGGATAGGGCAAAATTCACTTCCAAACTCTGGGCAATTTTGCTAAAAAAAGCACTCGTCAAAGTATCCTGAGTTTTAGAGGGGGCGGTGTCCTTACTAGAAAACCAGCCCAAATCAAAATCGGGAAGTGAGGTGTGCAAACCTTCCAACGCACAATCAAAATCAGAGTCCATCCCATTCAAACCACACCCCCGAAGAATGTGATCCTGTAACCTCCACGATTGTGCCCTCGAAGGCACAAAAGCAAAAGTGGATACATCCTTCGCAGAGCATAACCCAAGTCCCCAAAAAACGGGTTGGGAGGGAAGCCAGCCTCCATTGGAGGTCCCAAAAAATTCCTAATCTATCAATATGGCCAATAGAATTCCTAACTTTCATTCTCGTTGTCAAGAGCAACCCCAACGAGTTATCATATATTTACACTTTAGGCTGTGTTTGGCGCGCCATAAGCTAGCTTATAAGCTAGCTTTTTGACGTTACCAAACGGGGCTTTTTTAATAAGCTAGATTTTTTTAAAAGCCCCGTTTGGTAACGTCAAAAAGCTAGCTTATAAGCTAGCTTATAAGCTAGCTTTTGAAAAGCTAGTTGGAGTAGCTTTTCAACTAGCTTTTCAACTAGCTTTTATAATATTTCCAATTTTACCCTTCCCTAACTTATAAATAAATATCTTTATTTACATTTATGACATGTACTTTTATGTCATTTTATATTTATAAGCTAGTTTATCAGCTAGTTTTTACCAAATGTTATTTTTTATCAGCTAGTTTATCAGCTAGCTTATAATTTATCAGCTAGCAGCTAGCTTGTCAGCTAGCTTATCAGCTAACAGCTAGCTTATCGGCTAGCAGCTAGCTTTTCAGCTAGTGCGCCAAACACAGCCTTATTTATGCTTCGTAATGATGACTATGAATAAAATGAGATAACATAAAAATAAAAACAAACGAAAAACAAGTGTAAATGCATGATTATTACGTTACTAGGATTGCCTTTGATAACGCAAATGAAAGTTGAAAATACTATTGCCCAAACAAATATTTGAATAATTATCAACCAATAAATAATAGTTTAAATTAATAAAATACAATTTGCCTTTTATAGTAAGAACATTTCCTATTTATGATCGGGTAGTAATAAATAGAATCAGTTATGAGTAATTAGAATCATATAATGTAATTAATCTATCATCAAATTTACTCTTACAATACCCACTAAAGTTATTGTGTTTGTTGTATCATATGATTTTTCAGGATCCCTGGGTAACTTTAAAAAAAAAACTATAAATACAATCATAATATACGACAATTATGTATTTTTATATCTTTAGTAATTAAAAAATATTTTGGAATGCAATAAAAAAAACAAAAAAAAACAAAAAACTATAAATACAATCACAATATACGACAATTATGTATTTTTATATCTTTAGTAATTAAATAATTGGTTATTAAAATATTTTGGAATGCAATAAATAAAAAATTGGAAATACAAATCATTTCCATAATTAGGAGAATTGACGGGAAAAATTGTTGAGGATGAATGTGGTGGTGCCACATGGCAAATTGTGATGCCAAAAACTTTTCTTTTATTATATACTAGGATAGAACCCGTATGTTATACGGGTTGAATTAATAAAAATATATATATAATTAATAATTCATAAAAAGTTAGTTGAGTTTATAGTTTTATTAAAGTTATAATGAATACATTTTGATTGTTAAGTATAAAATCTCAATTATTATCATAATATTAAAATGTTATTGCCATTAAAAAAATTGTTATCTTGGTAGTTGGTATACATTAGAAAATTTACAATTCTTTTTGTCATGATGTTTAAATTTCTATATTGGATGAACATGGATCATTTGATATGGTAGATCGTTTAAAAAATAATTTTAAATAAAATTACGATGTCAATTAATATATGATTGTCATAATTCCAGAAATATAAATAAATAAAAATATAACATGATTATAAAATAGAAAATAATTTCCAATTAAATATAATTTATTAGGGAGTAGATTTGAGAGGGAAAACTTTTGTGAGAATGAATCTAGTGTTGACATGTGTCAACAATTGTAATTGTTTATTAGAGTAGGAAGATATAGATAGATATAGATACTAAATATTAATGTTGATTTTAATTCCAATAATACATAACTCTTTGTAGTTTCACTTTTTCTAGATTGTGATTATGTGAGTCATAAAAGATAAAGTAGTTAAATGTGTCGGAAACAATACAAAGATTATTCCAAGATTTCAAAAAAGGGAAAATGACATTAGCATAAGCCAAAATACAAATGTCAAAAAGAATTAAAGTATATAAAATGTGAGAATCACAAAAGCTAGCAATAGTCTTTAGGTATATAAAAATGGTAATAATAGTACACGAATTTAAATATGTTTTATGTTTACGTAAACTAGTTGAAATGTCAAAATTTAACCCATATTTTTTCTTATTTATAATAATAATAATTATTATTATTATTATTTAACGACTATGACTTATCCATTTATAACTTTATACCAACACTAGGTTAGTAACCCGTGTACTACACGAGCTGAATATTGATTTATAATATTAGATACATAAATGATTAATAAATTTGAAAATTATGATTGATATAAAATTCTTATAATATATTAAATAATAATTTAATACATTTAAGAAACTTATTATGTTTGAGAAGTTGTTGATTACTTTTCACAGAAGACTAAAAATATTAAGTAAATTAATCAAATCTACATTAATTTTATCAAACTTTTAAAATAAAAATTTAGTTTTGACAAAATTAGTAATTAATCTTAATTGATGATTTACTAAATTGGTAATTCAATGTGAGCTTGACATGTGGCGGTGGTGATGTGGACCATTTATAACTGAGACATATGACATAAATTTTATTGCTTTATTAGGATTAAGATAAGATTAGGTTTTGAACCTGAACCTCTTAATAAAAGCACAACCCGAGATATTTATCTTTTCGCATGTCTCTTCTATTATTTTCTAATAAGACAAATTTATATATTCATAAAATCTATAATAATATACCAACATTAGGTACATGAAATTTAGACATTTAATTTATGGTATAAAAAAACTTTTTAACATATAATACTCATTAAAAGATATTTCAATCTAATTATTTCTGAAATTTTAAATTTCAAAATAAAATAAACTGTAGCTAAAGGAGTTGGTGAATGATATTATGCATGATTTTCTGGAGGCAATGCATTATGTTCGGACCCAGACAAAATATAGGGAAGAACCTCGAGTTATTAAAGTTCACATTAATAAAACAACAATATATAATTATATATAGTTATTTAAACCTTTTTTAATTGTTTAGACGTCTAGAACACAATGTGATGTTTTATTTAGTATAAAAAAGATCTATTAGTCAAATCTTATCTTTAATTTGAACATAGTGGAACCTTCTACCTTGATTTGGTGATAATTGCATTTAATTATGTAAAAAAATGTATATTCGAATATACACACACTCACACACATACACATTAGCGAAGCTTGGCGAAAAGTTTGGGAGGGGGGGGGGGGGGGGGGGGAGGGGGCGAAAAGTCACGGATCTTAATCCTGAAATAGGGGGTGGTTTCTCAAAAAAAGGTTATACTAAAAATTATGATCTTGTGAAAATAAACACTTAAAGAATATATGAAAGCTAATTTAAAAATAAAAATAAATGATTACGATATATTATGTAAACGTGTTAATGTTGAAAACAAATTATAAAAAAATAATAATGTTTAAGTTGAGTTAACATAATTTAATTTTCAGCAAATTATACTTTTATTTATTTTACATAATTTTAAATGAACTTGCTATTGATATATTATTGATCGATGTTTTGTTATCTAAGTGAAAAATAAATAACACATGTTACTAAAAAACAGATATATTTTTAATATATAATTTTTTTTTAAGAAAAGACTACTATATACACTATGTGTAATATCCTGTAACACCAATATAACATAAATACCGTAACAATTACGAATAGTGAAGTGTCAAAATAATAAGAATGCCTATTTGGTTGTTGAATGAATATATTTAATAACGTAATTAAAGAAATTAGAAATAAAGGATTTTTAATTGAAGTCAAATAAAATGTATGATTCTTTTGTCTTTTAATTTCATTGTAGCGTAATAGTTTTCGCATAGTCCTCCTTTATTGAGTTTCAAAATCTCCATCTATTCCTAAACGGTTTCAATGACAATTTTTGCTTGTTTTATTGACATTTGTTAAATTGTATTTGAATTGAATAAATGAAATTGCTAGGCATGCCGCATGCGTTTGAATAGATTTCATTATACCTATTATCATGTAACAATAGATTATAGAATATTGACTTAAGGTTTATATCGAAACCTGGTTTTGTATTTACATTGACCATTCTAATACCGTTCATTTGATTCAATACCCGAGTATATTCACATATGGGGACGTATGGTATCAATTGTGACATCATTGACGTGATAAGCTGATGCACTCACTGATTATTGAGAGGCGTATGAATTCATTATAGAAATTTGTTGTTATTGTTATCAGTGGATAAGTTATGTGTTTGCCCACACCCCGTTTCACTTATGGTTGCCCTGGAACCACATCCAATGTGCATATGCTTATGAAATTGTTATTGACTCACACAAGTATTTTTTACATAGATGATCATTAATTGTTATCGACCATACTATTGAAATGTATTAGATTGAGTTTCTAGTATGTGACCACTTGTCATTAAAGTTAGTTAGGGTTTCTTTGTAATATCTATAAATATAATATAACATGTTCAATAAATCAATTCAGTTTTTTTCATAATCTGACACATATTTTTTATATATCATCGTATAATCGTGTAATTGTTGGTGTTAAGATTTAATTGTTATTGTTCTTTTCTTTGCTAAGAATTTTTGGCTCAAACATATATTTCCCTTGTATTTTTTTTATGATCAAAGAAGGTACTCCTTTAAATTTATATAATTTATGAAATTTATAAAAAGTGATAACTAATTAAGGACTTGGATATGATAGACTAATAGCTAGACTGATTTAAAAAGAAATGATTAAATGTAACCATGTAAGATTGTTATTTTGATTGACTATTGTAAGCTTTTAATATGACAATAACAAATTCATAGATTTATAAGGGAAATTAAGACCCTGTTTGTTTTTGGAAAAAACCTCTGAATAGATGTTACATCTGATTTGGTCAGATGTATTTAGATGTAGAGATGTTTGTTTTTTTCAGTTATCAAGAGGTTCTACCTCTTAATAGCATCTCAACTATCAAGACATTTTAGAACATCTTAGAACCTCTTAACCATAAAAAAGAACCCTTCGTTTCGTCTCCAGCGACTAGGCTCCGTCTCCGGCAACTAGTTATCCGTCTTCGGCCTCCGCCCATTAATGATTTAGTTTTCAACATTTGAACTACTTCTTAACATTTAGAAGTGGTATTCAGATTTAAAAATAAATCTCTTTAGAAAAAAAAACAAAGAGGGCCTAAATGATATTTAAAAAATCAATAAACCAATAAGCTCTATGTATTTATTTGAATTTTATGACCTTCTTTAATCTTTAATTATTCCTAAAGTCAACTTGTAAAATTTGTAAACTTAGAATTTCCAATGGGCTCTACCAGAACCTTGTTTTCTTCTTGATTGTCCAAACTTTTACTTCCACTACTGCATGCATACATCAATCAATCAACCTAATTTCGAGTGGCAAAATTAGAAGATTGGTAAAGCTTGAAGAGATGAAAGTGATCGATCTGTACAGCAAATTAGTTATTATTATTAGTTATTATTATTGTTATTATTATTGTTATTATAATTATATTTTGTTTTATCAATGCATGGTAAATCATCATAAAAAATATGAACCTGTAATTCATTCTCCAAATAATGACTTGATAATTAACACATGCCATCCTCTTTCTAATCGCTTGTTGTCTTTTCTTTTCATCTTGTATATATATTTTTTTTCTGAAAAAGAGTGAGTAAAAATATCAACTATACAAAACAAAAAAAACAAAAAAATCAACTATAAACATGATTTATTTGAATAAATATTATATTATTATGGAGCAGAACAAATAACTTTGAAACAAAACAAAAAGGATTTGTGGTGTATTAAAGAGTAGTCAAATTTTTTTTTTAAAAATTTTCTTAAGTTATCAAACATTAAAATATAATTATAACTACTATTAAAATTAGTAAAAAAATTTCTAAATAAGATGATTTAAATTTTTATAAATAACATTTTAACCCATTGACTAGAAAAAAAAAAGCTTCAATCTATTAAATTTCATATATATATGGGTCTATAAGTCATCGGTTTTTGGTGTCCATCTTTTACCAACCTCTTTCCAAAAGGTCAAGTAAGAATGTAAGATTCGAATTGGATGCTACTTTTACACCTCTTTATGATAATCAATTTTTATTTAATAGTTAGGTTTAGAATTTAATGGGAAATTTAAGTCTCTGAGAGTGTATATATTTTTGTACGTTTTAGAAAGACTAATAGAAAAATATAACTTTGTTAGTGAGAAGGATTTTAGAAAAAGATTAACAGAAAAATAAACTTAGTTAGCGAGAGCTAAAAATTTCAAACCCTAGATCATGGTTTTAAACAAAATAAACATTTGTACTTAAGTGTTTAAACAGGACAAAACTGGAGAACAAAATTACATCAGCAAAAATGGGACCGGGCGTCAAAGTCACTTTAGCGCCCTTAATTATAGCGCCCCTCACACCCACATGGCGCTATTAGGGCAAAAATGGGCATCCACGTGACGTGTATAGCGTCACGTGAGTTTGAAATTTTAAAATTAAACCGTTGAAAATCAGTTTAATTTAAGCTTAGGTTTTCTTTTTTTTTCAGCTGCTTTTTTCACCCCTATAAACCCAAATTTTTTTTTTTATATTTTTACACACAAATTTTCTCCTCCTCTCTCAGTTCTTCTACTCCTCTATAAACATATCTTATAAATTTTTCTACCAACAATGTCTAATTGGTGGACCGAAGAGGAGGAGTCTGAGTTTATCGTTTGTATGTGGGTCGTTAAGGAGGAGATGTGGACGTTTGCTCCCAGTGGTGCCAACAGTGAAGTTTAATTGGATCGCATAAAAGAATTGTATGACTAAAAGAGTATAAAGAAATTAATGTATTACTACGATATGGGTTTCACGATGAACCCATATCATCATACCGTCCATTGGAGTAACTAAAAGAAACATGGACGAGATTACTCTCGGTTATTTTAAAGTTTGACAAAATCTACACAATAGGGATGAACATGTTGGGAGATCTGGACTACGATCATGATGAAGGTGCAATGAAGGAATCTGTTATCATATATGAGCGGTTATATGAAAGACCGTTTATTAAGTTAGACATTTGAAAATATATGAATGAAATATATTATGACTATTTTAAAAAAAAAATATTATGTAGTTAACTTATCTTTTTAATTACATTATGTAATTTTTTATTTAATGAAATTATGTTAATTTATTTGTTTATTAAAATAACTATAATTGTGTAATAATTAGAAGGGACTCCATAACTACGCTACTTTTAGTCATATATAGAGCCTTTTGTTAGTTGTACTGCCACGTGTTAACATTTACATAACGTAAATGTTTTACCCATAGAAACTTTACCTTATTTACTTATTTACTTATTTATGTTAGTTTGAGCGTACATGATAAAGATGTTTGATGTATTTTTTCCTAAGCATAATGATGAATTTCTGTTTTATACTACCTAATTGTTGTCTATATTCGATTGTTGTTCGATACGTCGATCAAATCATCTTACTTTAATTGTTTTATTCTTTTAATTTGTATCTATTATCATTTATACATTTACATGAAAGGAAATACGTCCTTTTAAGTTTTTTCCTTTAGATTTATCGGTAGATAAAGAAGTATCTATTGAAATGATATGAGAAAAAATTAATTAATATACATGCATGCATGTTTTTTGTGTTTTAAAAATTAAAATATACTTAATTTTCCATATAATTTGTATACATGCTAAATAGTTGCTTTTCACAATGTATACGTACTTGAAGATTAATGTATAGCATTGATTATCAAATACAAACGAAAATCACTTATTGTGAAGTGTTGCGAGTAAAAGTGGTGGATTTAAGAGCATTTTTCAGCAAACACAGAAAAACTGCTTGGTTAAAATGATACTACTAAAACAATTGAAAGGTGTCGATTAAAACGACTCTAATGTGAGTAGTTTCATCTCGAATTTCCTTGATTTCAAGCAATTTCAAGATTTGGATTTCAAATGATTCCAGTTGGGTAACTAAGGGCGTCTCTTTTTAAAACACTTAGGGCGCGTTAAGTTATGGAAAACATGGGATGTTTTCCATTTCCGTTTTCCAAGAAAACAAGGAAAACAGAAAACGCGTTCAAATTGTATTTTTTAGAAAACGTTTTCCAGGAAAACATAAAATAGTGTTTTCTAAATTTTAACTAAAAATGGAAAACACATTTTTTACTGTTTTTTTATTTCTATTTTCGTTTTCCAAATATATAGAAAAGAAAATGGGTGTTCATTTTCTAAGGTTTATACGCACAGTCGCTCGTCCTCTCCTCCGTTATGAAATACTTATTATTTTAAATCTTTTATATATGTATTGTCTTTACTTTATGTGTTTTATTTTAATATTTTTGTTCTTTAATTTGTCATATGTAAGGAAATCTAATGAAATGTAGAGATAGAAAACAAATAAAAACAGTTGATTTGAACATGTTTTCTAGTTTTCTAATTTTGAAAATGAAAATTCCATCTTTCAAATTTGAACGCGTTTTCAAATATTTTCATGTGTTTTATAGAGATGGAAACTCATTTCAATTTCTAGAAAACTAGAAATGGAAAACTATAAAACATTTTCCACAACTAAACGGCCCCTTAGGGTGCGTTTGGTTGTGGAAAACGTTTTCCAAGTTTTCCATTTTTTGTTTTTAGAAAATGAAATGAGTGTTTTCTATTTTTCAAAACACTCATTCTAAACCAAAAGATGTGTTTTCTATTTTTCAAAATAGAAAACTGAAAAACGAAAACGGAAAATGGAAAACAAAAAAAAGTGTTTTCCAATTTTAGTTTAAAAGTTAGAAAACACCGTTTTCTTTTTTTCCTGGAAATTTTATCTAGAAAGCTACAATTTGAACGTGTTTTCTGTTTTCTATATTTTCTTAGAAAACATAAATGGAAAACAGAGTCTGTTTTCCACAACCAAACGCACCCTTAGGCTTTAATTAGTTTTTTATTAAGGGCAAATTTTTGTATATATCACACGGTATGAACCTTCAACATTTTTTACCCACCACACTAGGCCAAAGGCCTTTGGTTTATTTTTTTTAGTTTAATGCTTAAAAAGTTTACACTCTAAGATGTTGAGTAATGCCCTTGCTAGTGATCCAAATTTACCGTTAAAAAAAAAGATGTTGAGTGTGAGTAATTAATAGTCTCGACATGAACATTTAAGGGATTTAAGAGGTTGAATAGATGTAGTATTTTGGGTTTTGAAAAATCTTAAGACTTGAAAAAAAAAACTAAATTATACTTTTCATCCTTTAGGTTTCTATACAATTTCAAGTGTTGTCCTTAAACTAAAAAAATAATAAAAACGTCATTTATCTAAGAGATTTGTTACAGTTTACGTCCTTTAGGGTAACAGACGTTAACTTTTCTGTTAACTTTCTAAAATAACCAAAATGCCCTAATGATTACTTAAAGAGTATATTACACTTTTGTCCTTTAGGTTTCTATTAAGTTTTCGGTTTTATCCTTAAAGTAAAGAAATAACAAAAAACGTTCTTTATTGAAATGTTTGCTACCAAGAACCAACATAATTAGTTACACACTCGCAATCTTCAAGCAAAGTACTCAAAATCATGAGAAAATGGGGTTACAACCCTGACCTTAAGACCAGAGCTTCAACGACCTTAGAGAAAGTAGAGCAGTAGCAAGTAGCAAGTATCAGAACTCGAGTAAGGAAGTGACAAGTTTTGGCATTATAACATAATGCATATTATTTAATTATTTTATTATATATAATTTTATATATAATAATAATTGTTTTTCTAAAATATAATTAAGAAATCAAATAAAAGGCTCGTTAATGCTCATTAGCCGGCTTGAGATCGATATGTAAAGCTGGGGTTCAAGCTCGTTTATTAAATGAGCCATATCTCAAGGCTTGAGCTCGGCTCAAGCTTGATAAAGCTTGACTCGTTTCGAGTTTTTTATCGATCCGATCTCGAGTAGCTCGTGAGCAGCTCAACTCTTTATACTGATAGTTCTCTTTCTTTTTCTTAGTATATAGAAAAGGAAAATTGGCCTGTAATAATACAAGTTTTCACTCTTTGGCCAATAATAATATGAGTTTTTGAGTTGGTCTGTAATAATACCAGTTTTCAAACTATTGGACTGTAATAGTATGCCGTTAGTTTTTACTTAACGGGGTTAAATCCCTGCCTACGTGGCTGTCCACGTGGCTTCATTAATCATACGTGGCATTTTTAAGTGGGGGTTTTAAAAAGGAAAATTGGCCTGTAATAATACAAGTTTTCACTCTTTGGCCAATAATAATATGAGTTTTTGAGTTGGTCTGTAATAATACCAGTTTTCGAACTATTGGACTGTAATAGTATGCCGTTAGTTCTTACTTAACGGGGTTAAATCCCTGCCTACGTGGCTGCCCACGTGGCTTCAATGTATTTCTTTTAACAAAAGACTATAGTATAAGGACTAGTTTTGTAATATTTCTAAACTTCATTTTTGTTTTTTATTAAGATAAAAAGAAAAAAAAGGAAAAGGAAAACAGGAAGAACAAACAGCCGCAACCACCCTCCGTCGCCATCGCACCTGCCGCCACCCACCCGTCCGCCGCCATCGCCACCGGCCGCCATCGGCAGAGCTAATGTAACAGCCCCCGCAAAGAGGGAGAAAAGGGGAAAAGTTCAGATCTAGGTTTGAAGAAGAAATCGGAATCCACATAGGCAGAGCTAATGTAACAGCCCCCACTATAGTCTTTTGTTAAAAGAAATACATTGAAGCCACGCGGGCAGCCACATAGGCAGGGATTTAACCCCGTTAAGTAAGAACTAACGGCATACTATTACAGTCCAATAGTTCGAAAACTGGTATTATTACAGACCAACTCAAAAACTCATATTATTATTGGCCAAAGAGTGAAAACTTGTATTATTACAGGCCAATTTTCCTTTTTAAAACCCCCACTTAAAAATGCCACATATGATTAATGAAGCCACGTAGGCAGGGATTTAACCCCGTTAAGTAAAAACTAACGGCATACTATTACAGTCCAATAGTTAAAAAACTGGTATTATTACAGACCAACTCAAAAACTCATATTATTATTGGCCAAAGAGTGAAAACTTGTATTATTACAGGCCAATTTTCCTATAGAAAATGAACCAAATTCCATTATAAATATCTTACATGTGAAGAAAAAAAAAGATTAATCAATGATGATACACCAATCAAACATCATGAAAGGAATTAAAAGTTGAAACTACTTTACGTTCAAATATCTTTTTCGACCTCATCTCCTTAATTGTGAATCTTTTTCACCTTCAAAATTTTCCAAACTGGAGTGTTGTATTAAAGTTTTGACAAGCTGTACTCACTTCTCAATATTAATGTGATTTTGATGGTAGTTATGTTGATGGATCATGATCATGATAATTATTTGTATCACATTTTCAACTACTTAAAAATATTTTACATTTTTCTGCTTTCAAATGTTATTTGAACTAAAATTAATCAATAGAAAATGAAAAATTAACGTTTAAAGGTATTGAAAATAAAAAATATTTTACATGGTTATTAAAAAATTAAAATTTTTATATCTAAAATTTATGGTTAGTGAATAGTGAACATATATATAACACGAAGACCGGTGGTACTCTACGTGATAAAATTAAGAACGAAGATATGAAGGAAATGCATGTCATATGTGAACTATTTACAAAATTATATATGATTTAAACTTATACTTTGGGCGTATATATAACTTTAATCACTTTTGCATATAAAATACCAAAGTGTTCGGTTACCTTTAAGATGTATTTCACTATTTTGTTTGGTAATACACGATAAGTTGAATAATTGTTGCATATAAAAGGAAAAAGAATTCCATTGGATACCAAAAAGACCTAGCAATTGAATGGTTTGGGGGAGGTAGGTACGTTGTTAATTTAGTTTACTATATATATATTTATATGCATATATATTTCATTGGAATAATTTAATTTAATTTAGTTTAATATTAGTGTAAAATATGGATGAAATCATTAAATTTACCTATATAAAGGAGGGAGAGATGTGCTCAAATCATAACATAGATCCCACTTCTCTAAGTAGAAATGGGAAGAAAGCCAAAGATGTCTCCAATGGGCAACCTTTTAATCACTCTTGCAGTGTTTATTGTTTCTTTAAGCTTGCCATCATTGACCACCGCCACCTACCCTTATTCATCTCCACCACCTCCACCACCCAAGAAATCCCCACCACCACCACCTACAACTCATTATGTTTACAAGTCACCACCGCCACCTCCTCCAGTCCACCACGAACCACCATCGCCCATTTACAAATCACCTCCACCGGTTTCTAAGTGCCCACCACCACCCCCTCCACCCAAGGAGCATTATGAATACAAGTCACCACCACCTCCACCACCCAAGAAACATTATGAATACAAGTCACCACCGCCGCCGCCACCAAAGAAACATTATGAACACAAATCACCGCCACCACCACCTCCCAAGAAACATCATGAACACAAGTCACCACCACCACCGCCACCAAAGAAACATTATGAATACAAGTCCCCACCACCACCTCCTCCCAAGAAACATCATGAACACAATGTTGGATAAATGGTGTCCTGACCCGACAAATTAACGAACCCGACCGATATTGACCCGTAAGAGTTACACCCGGGTCAACGGACTATTATATCTAATTAATTGTTAATTAGAAATAAACGAACTAAATGGTGAATTAAATAAATATTAATTATTTATTTAAATCGACAAAATCTATCGGTTCAAAATACTTGGTAATTAAAAGACGAGTCGATCAGTTGTTACCGGATTAACGGACTGATCGATTGGTGGATTAAAGGAGATCGCGACCGGGCCCAGTCCGTCTGGCCCCGGTCCGCGAAATTTAATAAAAGGGAGAAGGGAGGAGTTAATTGAAAAGGAAGTTAAAAAAAAAACCCTAATCTCCTCCCTCCTTTCTCTCTCCCTGCGCCGAACCAGAGCCGAAGCCGGCTCCCTCGCCGCCGCCGCCGCCGCCGCCGCCCGCCTCCACCATTGTGATCCTTGCTCATTACGATGGATCCCCGTCTAGCCAGTATCTGCGCCCGTCTCGAGAGCGAAGCCGTCGCAGCCCGAGCCGAAGCCGCAGCCCGAGCCGAAGCCGAAGCCGCAGCCCGAGCCGCCGCCGCGGCTCAAGCCGCCGCCGCCGCCACTGCCGCACATGCCCCGCCGCGAGACCACCGGCCGGTGGTCCTCGCGCTGCCGGCGCAACCAAGGCCGCCGCGCCCGGTCACGTCAACGTGGCCGGCGCCGCTATACCCGTTCGCCGCCGCCGCCCCTCCTCCGACCTCCGGCGAGTCGTTCGTCGTGGGTTCGGTCCCGGTGGCTATTCCGACGGAGAAGATTTTGTCACCACCACCGGTGGTATCTCTACCACCGCCGCCGCCACTACCGTCGCCGCCGCCTGTCGCCGCCGCCGATGCCGCCGTTGATGATCTGTCTCGAAGGTTCGAGTCGGACGTCTCTGTTCGTCCTAGCGCGAGCCCGTTGAATCCGGGTGTCTCGAGCGGTTGCTCGGATCCCGCCAAGGTATATCTAATTTATTAGATATTTGATTTTATGTATTTATTTATTTATTTAAATAAATATATTTTCTGTGTTTGTCGTGCCGGTGATTGATCCTGTTACAGTTGCATCCGCGTTTAATTTCGTTTCCGCTGCTAAATTAATTTGGAATTAATTTTATCATTAAAATCGGTTTTAATTTATTTTAAAATCGGTAACCCGGATCCCACTGTAAAACCCAACAGTGGTATCAGAGCCATTATCACCGCGCGCAAACCAGATTCGGTCCTTTTGTGACCGATAGTTCGCAATTTCGACTTAAATCCAGATTGCGAATTAGAATTAATTTAATTGTTATTTTAATTCCATATACTATATTGTGTGTTACGGCCGACCCCTCTCATTTTGTAATCATGTATGATTGTCATGGCGTGTTTTGTCTTTCTCTGTTTGGCCCAAGTTGTTGGCCCAATTGGTTGTTTTTGATTTTGGTTTATTGGACCCGGTTTTGGGTTTCAAAGTTGTACAAATTTAGAGCTAGGTTACTAGAAGTAGTTTTAGTAATTGTAATTTGTATGTAACCAAAAGTCGAAGACTGGACACACGCAAGAGGGATGTCAAAGCCAGTGGGAGCTGAACCGGATTCCTGATCGCACAGAGATGCCATCTCGATTGTTCACCATTTTGTAATTTAATTTATTTTAAAATTGTCCCATGTGATCTCGCTTGTATGGCTCGAGCGAGATCAAGACCTTATGCCGTTTAACACACAATATGCCATTCGCGACAACTTAGTAATTTAATTAGGTTAAATTAATTTACTGGTCCCGAGTGGAGATAGGGTTTTATCGTTCGTGTCTGACGATAATTAAATATTAAAAGTAATTAATATCCCTATTTGGTAATTCATAAAACTGATAGTTCGTGCCATCCTATCTCAAGTTGAACTTGGAACGTATTTACCGGAGCATCAGTGTTGGAGTATTTCAACACCGCACTTGGTGCCGAGGGTACCTTCCAAGGTGGCGACATTGGAGTATTTCAACACCGTGCCGTTACAATCGACCATTTAGGATTACTATCGCTTTAGACGTGCATGTTCGTGGTGTTGGAGTATTTCAACACCGCACCACGGATGTGTATTGCTAGAGTGGGCACGGATGAGGCTAAACGTATCGCAAAATACAAATGTATGTATATAGCGGCCTCATACCGAGAGTTGTGACTTGAGTCTCGCAATTAACAATCGTTGTCAGTTTGTTTACACGGCCTTGCTCCTGAGGCTCATTTGGCGGTCTCAAGTAATGTCGTCTAAACGAATTCTCATTTTTCTTAAAAATAAACTTTACCAACTTATTTTTAAAGAAAAATTAACATCGAAAATACTGATAAATTCACTTTGCTTATTTTCAGAAGGCTAAAGAAAACTCACCACCATTAAGTTCAATGGTACAACTCGACCCCTTCACTGAGTCTGGCTTTCTCGCATGGCAGACAACCCTAAGGAATCTTTTAAGGCTCTTCGGGAAACTCTATGTCATTGACCGACCGATCGCGAGTATTCCATCTTACTTGCTAAATGAGAACTCGCGGTCTGAGCTCCAAAAGCACACTGACGATGATAAGGACGTCACTGACCTGATGTTGTCCAGTATGACTCAGGATTATCGGTACAATTTCATGGGGATGTCTGCTTATGACATCATTCGTAAACTCAAGGATTTATTTGAATTGAGTCAGAGGACTGAGCGAGCTGATGCACTTTCACAATTTGTGAACTGCTCTATGGCTAACGACTCCTCTCCATACGATCATGTCATGCTGATGAAAGCGTATCGCGACAGGCTGATCGACCTTGGCTACTCCATCTCTGACGGGATGGCTCTTGATGTAGTACTCAGATCTTTGCCAGAACATTATCGCATTCTTGCAATTAATTGTTCGGCTCAGTCGATCGAGGAGGTTATTCCGTTGATACCCAACGTGAAGATCAGGACCACGCCGGACGTGCTCAAGGTTGCGAATACAAAGATCTCCAAGGCCAAGAAGGTCAAAGAGGGCAAAGGCAAGAAACCACAGGTTCAGCCTCCTGAGGAGCGCCTGTGCTATGAGTGCAACAAAATGGGACACTGGCGTCGCAACTGTCCCGTTTATCTTGCAAAGCTGAAGATGACCAAGAACCCTAATAAGGGTTGCTCATCAGGTATTTCAATAAATGTTATTGAACTTTTCACTGTTTCCTCCAATTCATGGGTATTTGATACTGGATGTGGTTACCACATTGTTAATGTTTTGCAGGAACCTGAAAAGTGGAAGAAGACAGAACGAGGCCGCATGGACCTCATCGTTGGTGACGGGAAGAAGGTCCCAGTACTTGCTACTGGAACATTTTCTTTTTCATGTTCTTCAGGCCTTGTAGTTAATTTGATTAACTGTTTATATGCACCTGGTTTATCCAGAAACATTATTTCTGTCTCTTCATTGTTTGAACAAGGATTTCGGTATAAATATAATGGAAATGTGATTTCTGCTTACCTTAATAATATCTTTTATTTCGAGGCTAAACCTCGACATGGCATATATGAGATAGATGTTCAAACAAACGACCAGCTCTATCATGTTTCTAAAAGAAGCAAAACTGATAGTAACGAATCCTCGTTATGGCACCATAGACTTGGTCACATAAGTAAGGCCCGCATCAAGAAGTTGCAAACTGCTGGCATTCTCGAATCCCAAGATGCAGATTCCTTCGATGAATGCGAGTCATGCTTATCTGGTAAATTAACCAAGTCACCCTTCACCCATACAGGTGAACGGGCCCAAGGTTTGTTAGGCATTATTCACACCGATGTGTGTGGACCCTTTCGAACCGAGACGAGAAATCGTGAACGGTACTTCGTGACTTTCATCGATGACTACAGCAGATATGCCTATGTCTATCTGATGAAACACAAACATGAAACTTTTGAAAAGTTCAAAGAGTTTCAAAACGAAGTGCAAAATCAGTTAAATCGAACTGTTAAAATACTTCGATCCGATAGAGGTGGAGAATACCTAAGCGCTGAATTCCTGAATCATCTGAAGGAATGTGGAATCGTTTCACAACCCACTCCTCCTGGCACACCCCAGTTAAATGGCGTCAGTGAAAGGAGGAATCGAACTTTGCTAAACATGGTTCGATCGATGATGTGCAGGACCACCTTGCCACATTCCTTTTGGGGATATGCCATCTTGACCGCCGCTCGCCTAATAAATCTGGCACCGACCAAGAAAGTGGGGAAGACCCCATATGAGATATGGCATGGTTCTCTTCCTAAACTTTCATACCTCAGGGTATGGGGATGTGATGCTTATGTTAGCAGTGATTCTGACAATAAGCTGGATCCCCGAGGCGAAAAGGTAACTTTCGTTGGATACTATGGTAATACCGGTTATTACTTCTACCATCCTGATGCAAACACTGTTTCCATCAAGCGGAAAGGTAAATTCCTTGAGAAAGAATTTCTTACTCGAGGAACAAATAGTGATCCAGTGGATCTTGAAGAAATTCGAGATACACCCAACCCTGAAACGGTCGCTGCGTCTGACCGACAAGTTGTTGTCGCACCATCAGACCCAAACACAAGCACAAGCGTTCGTAGGAGCGAGAGAATACGATATGAGCCTGATAGATACCTTGGATATCATGAAGCCTTCGATGTTCTATTAATAGCCGATTCTAACGATGAACCTATTAATTACAAAGCTGCTATATCAGATCCGGAATCTGATAAATGGCTTGAAGCCATGAACGCTGAGATGCAATCTATGCGTGACAATCACGTCTGGGACTTGATTGAGCTACCCCCCGGTACACGGGCAGTAGGGAGCAAGTGGATCTTCAAAAGAAAAACTGACATGCATGGAAATGTGCAAACCTACAAGGCACGGCTTGTAGCGAAAGGTTTCACTCAAACTCAAGGGATTGATTATGATGAGACCTTTTCGCCCGTTGTCATGATCAAATCGATCAGGATTCTCCTTGCCATAGCCGCATACCATGACTATGAGATATGGCAAATGGACGTCAAAACCGCTTTCCTGAACGGACAACTCGAAGAAGATGTCTACATGGTTCAGCCTGATGGTTTTGTCGATCCAGAGAATCCAAACAAGGTTTGCAAGCTTAGCAAGTCCATTTATGGACTCAAGCAAGCATCTCGAAGCTGGAATCTTCGTTTTGATCAGAAAGTCAAAGAGTTTGGCTTTGAACAAAACAAAGATGAGCCTTGTGTTTACAGAAAGGCAAGTGGGAGCGCTGTATCGTTCCTCGTACTGTACGTGGACGATATACTGATCATAGGAAACAACATACCCATGCTTAACGAAGTTAAGAAATGGCTTTCATCTTGTTTCGCTATGAAAGACCTTGGAGAAGCCGCTTATATTCTGGGAATCAAGATTCACAGAGATCGATCTAAGCGCCTTTTAGGACTCAGTCAAAGCACATACATAGATAAGATCATAGCTCGGTTCAATATGAGCAACTCCAAGAAAGGAGCAGTTCCCATGACTAAGGGAACAATATTGGACAAATCTCAAGCACCTAAAACGGAGCGCGAGATAAGCCAAATGGCATCGATCCCATTTGCCTCAGCTATTGGATCTATCATGTATGCCATGCTCTGCACACGACCGGATGTCTCGTATGCACTGAGCGTGACAAGTCGGTACCAACAGACGCCAGGGCTAGCTCACTGGACGGCTGTAAAGAACATACTGAAATACTTGAGAAACACCACTGATATGTTTCTCGTATTCGGGGGTGTTGATGAGGAGCTCACTGTAAGATGTTACACTGATGCTAGTTTTCAGACTGACCGAGATGACTCTCGCTCGCAGTCAGGATTCGTATTCACTCTTAACGGAGGGGCTGTTTCTTGGAGAAGCTCAAAACAGCCAGTAGTAGCTGATTCTACTACTGAATCCGAATACATAGCCGCCTCAGAAGCTGCTAAAGAAGCCGTGTGGATGAAGAAGTTCATATCCGATCTCGATGCTGTGCCGAGTATTAGGCAGCCCATCGAGATGCTATGCGATAACACTGGCGCTATAGCTCAAGCCAAAGAGCAACGGTCCCATAAGATGGCCAAGCACGTACTGAGGAAGTTCCACTACATAAGAGAAGTAGTCGACAGAAATGAAATCAAAATAAGCAAAGTACACACAGATCAAAACTTAGCTGATCCCTTCACTAAGCCTATGACTCAGGAGACTCATATACGCCACAGAGAAGCGATAGGGCTTAGATTAGCTAAAGACATGTTTTGATTCAGTATTTGGATGTATGAACACAAAACAGTTATCTATATTATTCTTATTCCATCTGGTTTATGCAATAATGAATTACATAACTGTGTTCGATATTTATACGTTTAATCCATGGACAATAAGTTCTTGTCCTAAATGTCCGTAGTCGATTAGTGAGTGGGAGCTCTACTAAAGTAAGACTATTGTGACTAGTTGAACCTTAAAGTTGTTTAACGTTCAAAACTCACAGACCTCATTGGTGAATGACGTTGGACGTAACTCGCATCATGCAACGCAAACATGGAAGTCTTGCTTGCTTGATTAAATGCATGCTCTAATGTATCCTTAGACCTGAGACGCATATTCGAACTCCTCTCTACTAAAGAACATTCTTTGATTGTAGTCTAACGTTGTCGCGTAACTGCCAGCCATAACGGCTACTTTTGGGAATGGCTCTGAGGTTTAGTGGGAGCTGTATGCCTCAACAAGGGATTCTGTACTCTTGCTTCGGCAACAGTTAGACATAAAGGCGCCCTCGTTGATTCCAAGTGATAAGTGTGAGGCCTCACCCAAACTTACTGTGTGTTTGTTGGATCACTTCGAATTGTATCGAGAATGAAAATCGATGAATAAAATATGGGAGTCCATGTCCCATAGTTCATCAATGTCTTATACAGAAAGGAACATATGACAATGAATGCACAAGTCGTCAGTCTGCTTGATGGTCAATCAGATATACTTTGGCAAAACGACTTAAAGTGTCAATATTAGTTGGTGTAGCTATGCATAGCTAGAGTGCCTCTGGCTGCGATCGTTAAACTGTCGCGTTCAGTCCAAGTGGGAGACTGTTGGATAAATGGTGTCCTGACCCGACAAATTAACGAACCCGACCGATATTGACCCGTAAGAGTTACACCCGGGTCAACGGACTATTATATCTAATTAATTGTTAATTAGAAATAAACGAACTAAATGGTGAATTAAATAAATATTAATTATTTATTTAAATCGACAAAATCTATCGGTTCAAAATACTTGGTAATTAAAAGACGAGTCGATCAGTTGTTACCGGATTAACGGACTGATCGATTGGTGGATTAAAGGAGATCGCGACCGGGCCCAGTCCGTCTGGCCCCGGTCCGCGAAATTTAATAAAAGGGAGAAGGGAGGAGTTAATTGAAAAGGAAGTTAAAAAAAAAACCCTAATCTCCTCCCTCCTTTCTCTCTCCCTGCGCCGAACCAGAGCCGAAGCCGGCTCCCTCGCCGCCGCCGCCGACCGCCGTCGCCGCCCGCCTCCACCATTGTGATCCTTGCTCATTACGATGGATCCCCGTCTAGCCAGTATCTGCGCCCGTCTCGAGAGCGAAGCCGTCGCAGCCCGAGCCGAAGCCGCAGCCCGAGCCGAAGCCGAAGCCGCAGCCCGAGCCGCCGCCGCGGCTCAAGCCGCCGCCGCCGCCACTGCCGCACATGCCCCGCCGCGAGACCACCGGCCGGTGGTCCTCGCGCTGCCGGCGCAACCAAGGCCGCCGCGCCCGGTCACGTCAACGTGGCCGGCGCCGCTATACCCGTTCGCCGCCGCCGCCCCTCCTCCGACCTCCGGCGAGTCGTTCGTCGTGGGTTCGGTCCCGGTGGCTATTCCGACGGAGAAGATTTTGTCACCACCACCGGTGGTATCTCTACCACCGCCGCCGCCACTACCGTCGCCGCCGCCTGTCGCCGCCGCCGATGCCGCCGTTGATGATCTGTCTCGAAGGTTCGAGTCGGACGTCTCTGTTCGTCCTAGCGCGAGCCCGTTGAATCCGGGTGTCTCGAGCGGTTGCTCGGATCCCGCCAAGGTATATCTAATTTATTAGATATTTGATTTTATGTATTTATTTATTTATTTAAATAAATATATTTTCTGTGTTTGTCGTGCCGGTGATTGATCCTGTTACAGTTGCATCCGCGTTTAATTTCGTTTCCGCTGCTAAATTAATTTGGAATTAATTTTATCATTAAAATCGGTTTTAATTTATTTTAAAATCGGTAACCCGGATCCCACTGTAAAACCCAACACACAAGTCACCACCACCATCGCCACCAAAGAAACGTTATGAAGACAAGTCGCCACCACCACCTCCACCACCAAAGAAACATTATGAATACAAGTCGCCACCACCACCTCCACCACCAAAGAAACATTATGAATACAAGTCACCGCCACCACCTCCACCACCAAAGAAACATTATGAATACAAGTCACCGCCACCACCTCCACCACCAAAGAAACATTATGAATACAAGTCACCAGCACCACCTCCACCACCAAAGAAGCATTATGAATACAAGTCACCACCACCACCTCCACCACCAAAGAAACATTATGAATACAAGTCACCACCACCACCTCCACCACCAAAGAAACATTATGAATACAAGTCACCACCACCACCTCCACCACCAAAGAAGCATTATGAATACAAGTCACCACCACCACCTCCACCACCAAAGAAACATTATGAATACAAGTCACCACCACCACCTCCACCACCAAAGAAGCATTATGAATACAAGTCATCACCACCACCTCCACCACCAAAGAAACATTATGAATACAAGTCACCACCACCACCTCCACCACCAAAGAAACATTATGAATACAAGTCACCACCACCACCTCGACCACCAAAGAAGCATTATGAATACAAGTCACCACCACCACCTCCACCACCAAAGAAACACTATGAATACAAGTCTCCACAACCACCTCCACCACCAAAGACACATTATGAATACAAGTCACCACCATCACCTCCACCACCAAAGAAACACTATGAATACAAGTCTCCACCACCACCTCCACCACCAAAGACACATTATGAATACAAGTCACCACCACCACCTCCACCACCAAAGAAACACTATGAATACAAGTCTCCACCACCACCTCCACCACCAAAGACACATTATGAATACAAGTCATCACCACCACCTCCACCAAAGAAACACTATGAATACAAGTCACCGCCACCACCTCCACCCCCACCCAAGAAACATTACGAGCACAAGTCACCACCACCACCTCCGCCAAAGACACCTTACGTCTACAAGTCCCCACCACCTCCTCCACCACCGACGAAAAGTTATCCAACACCACATTACTACTATAGTTCACCTCCTCCTCCTCACTATTAAAGGATTACCATCATCTCTATGGTAATTAATTTCATGGATGAAACCTAGCTAGCTTGTTTAATTATATGAAGTTCTTAATTGTTTTAATATTATTAACACTTACCGATTTTCATTTCTTTCAATCCAGGTTTAAAGAAATGAACAAGTTGATATACCGGGACTATAACTTGGACTGCCTAGAGGATGAATATTGTATTACGTACGTATTGTATGAAGAGGAAAACTAAATAAGGGTTTAGAGTTGTAGGAAAAGTGCTACTACTTTATTCAATTATATGCAGCTGCTAAAGCATTTTCATAATTTATTCCGGCTGGTTTATGGTGATATAATTAATGAAAATAATTTTTTTGTTTTCACTAAAATTTGCAATTTGGCATTTTGAAATGTTGTGTAGTTAAATTATTTGACCAAGTAAAAAAAGAACAATATGTTAAAGACTTATATCGCTAAGGTAATCATTCGGATTCAAGTTCTATATATAGTGTATAAAAATATAAATTCTTAAGAATGAAACGTACATGTGTAGTGTAGCTTACATAATATATTTTTAACCACAAATATACTTACTAATTCACTCTAGACCATAACAAACGAATATGGCAAGAGAAATATGCGCCACTGATTTATTTGCATCAATCTTTATTATTAGTATAAAGATTGAATTAGTGTCAAAATTTTATACTTGTAAATGTACGTGTAAAAAGTAATAATTTAGATATTAAAAAGCGGTTAACACTAAACCCTTATCTATAATTACACAATTTCTAAAAACAATTTCATACGAATTAATTAAAAGTTTAAATAATTAAGCAATATTTTCAAGATTTACACATATCATAATTTTAACCGACTTATCCGTTTTTAAATATAGAATTAATACTCGTTGTAACGTCACACTTTTGAAAAATTTTATTATTTTATATCCTTTTGGCTGTATACCGGGTAATTTAAAAAAAAAAACAAGAAATTTGAATCTCTCAATTAGTTTATGTATTATTAAGGTCTCAAAGTATATACTTATAATATAATTTACTTAGTACCTGTGTTACACGGGCTCAACCGTTAGCAAATATTATTTGTGATTCATTTAACATTCTTGTTAATGGAATTATGAATAACATTTTATAAAATAAGAATTAAAGAGAGAGAAAAGTAAAAAAAAATATTTAAATAATAATATATATATTTTATAATAAAAATTACAAAGTTCATTTACTGTAGCACCCGAGATATTTTTGTAATAATTATTGAAAAATAATAAAAATAATTTTAAATATTTTTGGCGGTTAACATTTAATAAGTGTGGTGATATCATTATAGTGTATCATCAATTCTTGTCATTTATCATAAGTAAAAGTTATATATTATAAAAGAAATAAATATGTTATTAAACAAATTACATAACTGAGGCTCTGCAATAATTGAAAAGAATTAAAAAGGTTCAATCGGTTTATTGCATCAAAGCGAAGGGTCTAAATTGGAAATTTCGAATGTCATAAAGAGATTCTATAAATTTTATAACTGTCCTCCGTAACTCCATAGAAACCTCCGACCGACGACAACGGTTTCAAAACGTAACTGGTAGTCATTACTCCATAACGTATGAACCATGAATGTGAATCATTTTACACATTTGAAACCGGTTTGTTC
Source organism: Deinandra increscens subsp. villosa (assembly GCA_039602395.1). Taxonomy (NCBI): domain Eukaryota; kingdom Viridiplantae; phylum Streptophyta; class Magnoliopsida; order Asterales; family Asteraceae; genus Deinandra; species Deinandra increscens. The sequence goes on along the minus strand of JBCNJP010000002.1, from coordinate 12,024,403 downwards.
TAGTAAGAATCACTGCACATTCAAAATTGTAATCGCAACATGAAGGATAATGATGGAAGAATGAAAAAGCGGATGAATCAGATTGCGGATCCGGCGTGTTAGGGTTGAAGCAGATTACGAATGAAGCAAATTGACTTATATAGATCGGGTCAAGAAAACGAGTCGTAGGAGGGTCCATGTGTATTTTTTAGAAAATGGGTATGAGTGATTTTGGGTGGAAATTTGGTGTGAGAATATATCTAGTGTTGACATGTGCTAACAATTGTAGTTGTTTATTAAAGTGGGAAAATTTATAAATATATAATAGATAACGTGAATTATTAAAATCCAATTTATCTATTTATTTATTGAAGTTGTTTACTGGTTTGTTTACCTAGTTTTTACTATCTTTTGTTTACAAAACTCTTTTAAAAGAAAATTTATGTAATTTTTTTAATGACGAGTTTATCTCAGTCAAACTTCTAAATTAAATCAATGTTTAGGTTTGAACCTAGAACCTACAACTAATATAACAAAACCGTAATCAATTGGGCTAGTTTCACATTAAGAGTAAATTACACCAGATGTCCCTGTGGCTTGTCAAAATCTAACATTTGATCCTTGAACTATCGAAATTACAACTGGAGTCCTCCAACTATCACTTTTGTCTCACCGGCGGTCCTTGGGTTGAATGTCTGTTAAAATTTTTAAATATCCATTATACCCTTAATTATTCTAATATTTAGTTTGAACTAACAACTTCCATTGTGGTGTAGTGGTAGGAAGCATATGTTCTCTATTTGAGACACATGTTCGATTCTTACGTGCAACACTTTAGAATGGGCATTGGCGATTAGGGAGACTTGGGGCTGAAAGGTCACAAGTTCGATCTCTGAGCTCCCAGGTTTTACCACCCGGCCACTCACGGAGGTGGATTTTCCCTGAAATAAGCTCAACTGGTTTAAATAGCCCCGGATTTACTGAGTCATTCGTTGGCGTTAAAAAAAAAAGTTTGGACACATCATTTATGGCTTAGATAATTTTTTTAAATGTTTGACCATTTGTGTTGTATAATAGTAAAAGAAAACTATTTAATTTGAGGGGTATAATCTCAGTTTTTACAACACAAGCAAATGACATGAATATAGATTTAAAAAAAATTAGAATGTAAGGTTCTTAGGTGAATTTAAAAGTTTGATTGGAAGTTTGATTGGCTTGATTGGGTGATCCGGTGAAAATTATGTGCTTTATATTTTTATATTTCATGTAACTGTACATTTAAGATGGGTGGCTGGGATCCCTGTTTTTATAACACAATTCATGCTCAGCTATTCAAAAGTTTTGTTTTTCTACTTTATATAAAGTTTTCACCCACCAGTTTGTCTTTTTTGAAGGGACTTATCAAAGAATTTTGGTTTAATATATAATAAAGTATACACAAATTTCTAGAACATCAAAGAAATTAGTAAATATTAACATGGCATGAGTAATTGAATTGTTAAAAAAAATATATAATTATAGGTATTATATTTAGGACCATTATATATTAACAAACCTTTTTACTATGAAAACAATTTTTTAACGGTCATTTGGACTCAAATGGTCGTTTGGGTTTTTTTTTCTTTTAAATAAGGTTGTTTGAGCGTTGTTTGGGCCAAAACCAATGTTTTAAAAACCGGTTTTGAAGTTGAACCGAAAAAGTTTTTAGAGCCGGTCGGACCGGTTATGGGTATAAATTTTTGTAAAAATGCTAATTAAACTTGTACACTCCAACAAAAATAGTTAAAATATAATTTTAATTCATTAAAAAATAATACCAAATAGTTATTTCACAAGAAAATATAAGTTTTAAAGTTCACAAATAATAGAAAATAACAATAAAGTATACGCATATAATAAAAATATTTCAAATTAAGAAAACCGGTTGAACCGGAGCGGTTTAGCCGAGAAAAAACGGTTAAACTGGCCGGTTCGGATCTCGTAAAAACCCGTGAAAAAAACGGAGACCTCAAAAAAATCTGGTCGAACCGGTTCAACAGGCCGGTTCGAACTGATTTTTATACACTAACCACAACGACCCCTTAAATTTCAGTGGGCTTGTGGTTTTGAAATATTTATAAAAAAAAAATAAAAAGAAATAATAAAGAAAACCCAAACGACCATTTGGGTCCAAACAACCCATATTGGTCTCAAATGACCATTTAGGTCCAAACGACCGTTTAAAATTATTTTTTTAGTAAAAAGGTTTGTTAATATAGCCAATGTCCTATATTTACTACTTTTCCTATGCTTTTCAATGATTGTAGGATTTAATTTACAACATTCGACAAATATTAACCAAAAAATTTAAAACAGTATATAAAACTAAGTAGCTACATGGGATTTACGTGGAGATCACATAAATATTATGGGAGTGTCTCTAATTCCTACATGGTATATTTGTAGAGTTAAAACAAGAAATTAGTTGTTTTATAAAGTTCAGGGGGTTGAGTGTCATTCCTAAAACTTCAGGGGTTACCGGAGCCAATATACTTTAATCTTTGGTTAAAGGTTGTTAGGTGCTGTTAATATAGCCGTTAGTTGTTTAGCTCAATTAGGGAGAATCCGGTGTGTATATAATGGTGTAATCTCATTTCTTGTAATAGCTTTTGAATCTCTCTTTTCAATCGAATAATCGTTTAGTTTTGTTGTCAATTTTCGTTTACTAATTTCATCACAATTGGTATCAGAGCCCTAGGTGGCTCGTAATCGGAAAATTGGGGATTGGTTTCATGTTCTACTGAAATTGATCATCGATTTCATGTTCTACTGAAATTGATCAATAAGCGATGGCGTCTTCGAAGTTCAATGTCGAGAAGTTCACCGGAAAGAATGATTTTAGTCTTTGGAGGGTTAAGATGAAGGCGTTCCTTGTGTATCAGGGAATTTCAGATGCTCTTTATGGTGAACCAGGAAGACCTGATGGGATGGAAGACAACGATTGGCAAGATATTCTGGATAAGGCACATAGTGCCATTGTATTGTGCCTTGGGGACAAGGTATTGCGAGAAGTTAGCCGAGAAAGAACGGCTGCAGCAGTTTGGACAAGGTTAGAATCACTGTATATGACCAAATCTCTAGCGAATAGGTTATATTTGAAAAGAAGGTTGTATACTTTTCATATGCCTACTGGTAGGTCGTTAGAAGATCACACAGATGAATTCAATAAGGTCATAATGGATTTAGAGAATATTGATGTTTCCATTGAAGATGAAGATCAGGCTATTATATTCTTATCTTCCCTTCCTAGTTCCTATGAACATTTTGTAGAAACTTTAATGTATGGAAGGGATGATATTTCAATGGAAGAAGTTTTAGCTTCTTTAAATTCCAAAGAGTTGCAGAAAAGGTGTGAAGGTCAAGATGAGAGCAGTGAAGGGTTACTGGTTAAGGGGAGTCCTGATCAAAGGGGCCAAAAGAAAAAGAATTACCAGAATAAGTTCAAGCCAAAGTCTAAACTGAGATGTTTTATCTGTAATTTAGATAAGCATCTAAAGAGAGAGTGTCCAGAATATAAAAAGAGAAGGAATGATCAAGGTTCTAAATATAGGCCTGCAAACTATGATACAGGATCTGAGGGATATGAGTCTCTTGATGTATTTGTTGTGGATCATGAGCAAGGTGGAGAGAATTGGATTATGGATTCTGGTTGCTCATTTCACATGACACCACATAAGAAGTACTTCAAGAATCTCAAGTACCAGGATATGGGGACAGTGAAACTTGGTGACAACAGGGAATGCAGATTTCAAGGAATTGGTGATCTGAACTTGAAATTGGAGTCAGGGTCAACAATGGAGTTGCATAGTGTCAGGTATGTTCCCTTATTGACTAGGAATCTTATTTCTCTAGGTACCCTAGAAAATGAGGGTTGTTGTGTTAGTTTGAAAAACGGAAAGGCCAAAGTCATTAGAGGGTCTATGGTTATTCTGTCAGGAACTAGGGGCAAGAACAATATCTACATGTTAAATGGAGAGGTTACTTGCTTAGCTAGTGTTAGTACTGGTATAACTGTGCAGGGACATGATGTTGTTGATAGGTCATTGTTGTGGCACAATAGGCTAGGTCATATAAGTGAAAAGGGTTTGTTTGAATTAAAGAAACAAGGACTCTTACATGATCTGAGTGAAGTTATTCATTTCTTTTGTGAGTATTGTGTTTTAGGGAAAGCCCATAGAATTAAGTTTATGAGAAGTAGTCATAGGTCTGTAGATATCCTAGATTATGTGCATTCAGACCTATGGGGGCCTGCAAGAACTGAGACATTAGGAGGGGCTAGATACTTTCTCTCTATTATGGATGACTATTCAAGAAGGGTGTGGGTGTACACTCTCAAGCATAAGAGTGATGCATATAGGAAATTTAAGGATTGGGTTATTCTTGTTGAAACTCAAACAGAGAGGAAGGTTAAGAAACTTAGGACTGATAATGGCCTAGAGTATTGTAACAATGAGTTTGATCAATTTTGTAAGTCAAAGGGAATAGCTAAACATTTAACTGTTCCAGGTACACCCCAACAAAATGGAGTCATAGAAAGAATGAACAGAACTTTGCTTGAAAGAGTTAGGTGTATGTTATTAAGTTCTGGTATGCCTAAGAGGTTTTGGGGTGAAGCAGTTGCCACTGCTGCTTATTTGATTAACAGGAGTCCTGCAACTGTTTTAGACATGAAAACTCCAATGGAGTTGTGGACAGGAAAGAAACAAGGATATGAGGATCTAAGGGTGTTTGGGTCTTTAGTGTATGCTCATCTTTAGCAGGACAAGTTAGAAGCTAGAGCTATCAAATGTGTTCTATTGGGTTACCCTGAGGGAACTAAGGGCTATAGGCTCTGGAAAATTGAAGGGGATGGGCCTAAAGTTTTTGTGAGTAGGGATGTTACCTTTAGAGAAACTATTATGTATAAAGATATTGTAGGAATTGGTCAAAGCTCATCTAGTAAAGATGTTCCTGGCATAAGAGGAGATGGTAACCTTGATATTGAGGTGGAGCTTAAGGATAAGGTAATAGATCCTAAGGTTGCTGGTGCTAGCAGTAGTGAATCTAGTCAAGAAGATCAAGCTCAAATAGAAGGTCAGGTACAAGGCATAAGCAGTTATCAGTTGACTAGAGATAGAGTGAAGAGGAATATTAGCAAGCCTGCAAGATAAAGGGATGATAACTTGTCTGCTTTTGTATTTCTTGCAGCAGAAGAGGAGAGTGTAAATGAGCCTATTACATTTGAGGAAGCAGTGTCAGGACCTCATAAGAAAGAATGGATAGAGGCAATGGAGGATGAAATTAGTTCTCTTAATAAGAACAATACTTGGGTTATTGTTGATAGGCCTAGAGATAAGAGGATAATTGCCTGCAAATGGCTTTATAAGCTCAAAGAAAGTGGTGATAGTGGCAAGCCTAGATATAAGGCTAGGTTGGTTGCAAAGGGATATACCCAAAGAGAGGGAGTTGACTATCAGGAAGTCTTCTCTCCTGTAGTTAAACACTCTTCCATCAGGATTATTTTGTCTTTGGTTGCTCTAGGGGATTTAGAGTTAAGGCAATTAGATGTAAAAACTGCTTTCCTTCATGGGAATTTAGAGGAAGAGATCTATATTGATCAGCCCAAAGGTTTTATTGTAAAAGGAACTGAGGGAAAGGTATGTTTATTAAAAAAGTCTTTGTATGGTCTTAAGCAGAGCCCAAGACAGTGTGTAACATCCCAAAAATTTGTAGTAATTTAATATTCCCGTCAATGTCTAGTTAGATTTTTGGTTCATAGCTAGATGACCCCCCTTATGTTGATAAAATTTATATTGGGGAAAAACTATGGGGTTTATTGGGTAAATATAAGTTTTAGTTGAAAATAAAACAATTAATCAAATGGAGGGACTAGAACTGCAATTAGACTAAACTGGAAATTAACAAAAAGAGAAAAGAAAGGGAGGAGGTCGCAGGAACGACCTGGAGATCGACTCCACCCCCTTCTCTCTTGCTCTCTCAAAATTCTGCAATCCAAGGGCTTACAAGCTGCGATTTTGGCATGCAATCTTAGTTTTGAAGTAGTTAAACACCCCTCATCATCATTGTAGAGTCAAGAAGGTAAAACCCTATGAACCTTGCTTGTGTAGGTCTCGAAATTTAACCTCAAATCTGCAAATTCTTGATGCTATATGAATCCTATGATGTTAGAGATCTCATATGTTGCATAAATTTCTAAATTGATTAACATTTGGTGAAGTAGTCACCAATTACTTGTTCTTGAACCTCCATGAAAGTAACCACTTATAACACTTGTGTGATTGCTTGAATTGCTTGTATCCATGTATGAAATTTGTGTTAAATGGGTTATTGGTGATGGGTTTGTGATGAATTTCACCAACAACATGTAAAATGGTTACTTAAGAGTTCATGGAGATTTAGTCTATGTGTGTAAATTTGTATGCACACAAGGTGTTCGATGAAATGCCTAAAAGAGTCAACATGTGTAGAATGTAACAAATTCGCTTGTGTTGATGTTGAATGACCATAGGGGACTATAGGTTCACCAAAAGAAAATTGATAAACTTGATGAAATCATGTGCATTAGCTAACATGGTTGATGAATGTCTTAGTGGTCATGCTATTGTTAATGATGCATATTGCTAGATGTAAACTTGATGATCATTGCTTGATTACCATTCCTTGTGAATTTATGACTATGTATGTAGCATAGAAACCATGTGATTTAAATGTGATAAATGCTACTATGATTATGATTATGATCCTAACGGGTTAGTGACCCATTAGGAAATCAAGGGGACCAAGGAAATAGCTCCGGAATTGGAGGAAGCGGTGGTTCAAGCTCAAAAGGTAACATTATTTATGTTACATGATGTAGATAAGTAAATTTGTGTAATTACAAATTAGAAGAATAAACTATGAAGTGTATGATGGGTGACGAACGGTTCTAGGAACCGTGAAGCCCAAAGCCAAGAGTTCTCCAATGATAAACTTGACCATAGGAAAGATTCGGACGAATCAAATAACGATTGGAAGTTACCAGGGCTAAAATGGGCTTGTAGAGTCTATGCCGAGTAACAAAAGAAAGGAATCATAAATGGTTAATGAACCATAGATTCCATGGCTAAAATGTGGTCAAGTTAGACATTTGGGGTAAGCCGAAGGCAAGGACCCGCCTTAACGGGTCAATTTAAGGTACAAGGATTATTTGGACGTTTACTAAAATGATTGAGTGAACCAATGTTAACTAGAGTGAAATATAAGAACTATGTCAAAACTTAGTGTATTGGTAATGCAAAATGCTAAATTCACAACGGAAGTGTGGAGGACTAATTGTTAGCTTGCACACAAGTATTTCATTGCCATATTGCTTGCAGTATGATCGTAAATGTAAATTTCATGTATTGGGCGAATTCTGGATGACAACCTTTGATGGTTGTCACAAGGAATCCCTTAACGGGTCAAACGGGTCGGTTGAACCCGTTAGACGAGAGTACGGATTTGATTCGACTAAGGTATGTTGTAGACAAGAAAACATGTTTTTAAAAGTGTTTTATGATAGTTTAACCCATGATTAAGGGTAGGGAATTTGGTTGGGAAAATTGGTGCAAAAATCTGGGAAAAGGGAGCAAAATTTGGCTAAGTATAAAACTGGCCGAAAATAGCCAACTTTCTGTCAAAAATGGTCCAGCGCGTACCGCCCAGAAATCATTTATTCTGGGCGTACCGCCCCAGAGTGAAAAACCAAATTTTATTGTTTTTTCTTCATTATTTGATATTGTAATAAATTGTTATGCAATAGAAGCTCACTATTGAAAGTGAGTATGTTGCAGGTAAGGTCAAAGTGTAGAGAGGATGCTCATCAAGACTAGGAAGAACCGATCACACCAAGGATGAAAGACCCGTCAAGTATTTTGTGAAAGAAACTTATGTATTAAGTCAATGATCACTTTTGGATATCAAACACTACTAAGGGTATATTTTGTAAATGTAATCCCAATCGTTGGGTTTTCAGTTGTCCAACTATGTATTTTGAACAAAAAAATTTCTGGGACCGATTTATAATGTTATAATGTTTAAGTTTGGCATCAAATTGTATACGGGTGTTACACAGTGGTATAAGAAGTTTAATGATCATGTTGTGTCACAGGGATTTATTAGAAGCCAATATGATGCTTGTGTATATTTTCAAGAGTATAAGCCTGGGTCATTCATTTACCTTTTACTTTATGTAGATGACATGCTATTGGCATGTAAGGACAGTAGTATGATAGAAAGTACTATTGATATGTTAAGGATAGAATTTGAAATGAAGGACCTAGGTGAAGCTAAGAAAATTATTGGGATGGAAATAACCAGGGATAGGACTAATAGAACCTTAAGACTTACTCAAGGTGCCTATGTTAAGAAGATACTAAAAGGGTATGACATGGAGGCATGTAAGCCTGTCAGCACCTCTTTTGCTACACACTTTAAGCTATCTTCTCAAGATTGTCCTAAGACAGAAGAGGAATTAGAAGAAATGGGCAGAGTACCTTATGCTCAGGTTGTAGGAAGTCTGATGTTCTTAATGGTTTGTACTAGACCGGATCTTAGTTATGGGGTTAGTGTGGTTAGTAGGTATTTGTCCAATCCTGGTAGAGCCCATTGGCAAGCAGTGAAGTGGTTATTGAGGTATTTAGCAGGTACTCAAAATGTAGGACTTAAGTTTGGATGTGGTCATGTTGGGTTAGATAGAGTGCAGGGATATGTTGACTCTGATTATGCTAAGGACCCAGACAAGTTCAGATCTGTGACAGGATATGCATTTCTTTTGTTTGGAAACTTAATTAGTTGGAAAGCAACTTTACAAGATGTGGTGGCTCTGTCAAGTACAGAGGCAGAGTATATGGCTCTGACAGAAGCAGTCGAGGAAAGTCTTTGGTTAACTGGTTTTGTGCAGGAATTGGGAATTCAGATTCAAGATACCAAAGTCTGTTGTGATAACCAGGGGGCAATTGCATTGGCCAAGAATGGAGTGTTCCATGAGAGAACCAAACACATAAGTGTTAGGTTTCACTTCATTAGGGATGTTGTAAATGAAGGAAGGGTAATTTTGGAATATGTAAATACTCAAGAGAACTGTGCTGATGTATTTACAAAGGCCCTTCCAGGTTCAAAATTTATCAAGTGTTTAACTTTGATGTGTGTTGGCTAAATCAGTTGATGATCAAGGTTAGTGTAGTAAAGCAACACCATGTTATTCAAGCCCATTGGGTCTCTGTTGACAGGTGATAATTGCTTGCTGCACAGGTCTTGGTTTGTCACTGATTCCTAAGTCTCAACTGTGCATGTCAAGTTAGTTTCATGTTTTAAAGGTGAAGAAATGTAGAGTTAAAACAAGAAATTAGTTGTTTTATAAAGTTCAGGGGGTTGAGTGTCATTCCTGAAACTTCAGGGGTTACCGGAGCCAATATACTTTAATCTTTGGTTAAAGGTTGTTAGGTGCTGTTAATATAGCCGTTAGTTGTTTAGCTCAATTAGGGAGAATCCGGTGTGTATATAATGGTGTAATCTCATTTCTTGTAATAGCTTTTGAATCTCTCTTTTCAATCGAATAATCGTTTAGTTTTGTTGTCAATTTTCGTTTACTAATTTCATCACAATATTTTTAGAAAAGTTTTTAAATTACATTTTTATCTAAGAATTCATGTTTATACTTATTAGAATAGTCTAGATTATATTGTTCATATTTGTAAATATTCTTTCTATAAGTTAAATGCGGTAGGGTTCACGAGAGAACCAACTTATTTAATCGTAAACAAAAGTTTAAGTATACGTATACACTTTTTATATATACAAAAACACATGGTTTACATTTTTAAACACAAGTTTACATATACCTAATAAATGTTTTTTCTAAAATAGCAGTTTACATTTGATTTTCACCCTATTTAAATATATAAGTAAATTACAAGGATCGTTCCTGTCCCAAATTCTATCTTTTGTCCATAGATATGATAAATCTAGGATTTGATATTACTCTTTATTTAAGTTGTCACGATTTAGCCCTGTAAATGAATGGACGTTAAATGATTATCTTAAGTGGGTGTATAATCAACTTTTTTTCCCTTGCCTCATACACCCCTTCATTCACCGGCCACTCATGTATCCAAGCCTATACACCCCGTTTCCGAGTTTACTTGAGAGGAGAAAAGAAAAGAAAGGAAAGGAAAAAGAGGAAAGGAAAAGAAAGGAAAGGGGGAGATAGCTTTCATTTCCCTTCTCTCCACTTTCTCTCCGAATTGGAAGGAAAAAAACATGAAAATTTAGCCTAACTTTCTTTTCCTTTCCTTCCTTAAGTGGAACTCGGGAACACCACATACTCTAACTTCCTTTCTAATCCTTCTTCAAATGAAACTCAGGAAGACAACTTAGTTTTTCTTTCCTTCCAATTCCTTTCTTTTTTCTCCTTAAATGAACTCGGGAACAAGGTGATAGAGTTGGTTTCGAAGAACTCCTATACTCTCTTTTCTGACGAACCCACATTGGTCCCCCAAACAACAAATCAACAACCTTTCTTCAATCATCTCCGCAGTTTGGTCAAGTTTAAGTGTTTCAAAGACTATCTGAACTTGATACTTGATGCAAACTCTAAGGTGGCGTTTGTTTCAATGAATTCAATGGAATTTGAATTGTAAAGTTTTTCTTTGAAAGTTGTGTTTTGTTAGGTTATGCACAAATTTAGATTGGAATGAATTCCTTTAATCAATGGAATTTGAGCCCATAAACTTTCATTCATTAAAGTGAAGGATTTCCAAGGAATGTTGAAATAGTACTAAATTTCATTGATCGAAGGATTTCATTGCATTTCAAATTCCTTCGTTACCCAATCAGAACCAAAAAGCCGACATAATGAAATCAACTATTTATAGGCATACCTGTCACCGAATGACCAGCTGCCGAGTGAGCTCATTCGGTGCTAATTCAACACTCATTCGGTGGCTTTCATTCTCCCATACAAAATATATGAACTCAACTCAACACTCTAACAACTAACACACAATGTCTAGATACATCACACGAGACAGAGACTTTGCACTAACATTGGTTACTAACCGTAACTGATTATTGACTAAATCGATTACGGTCAAAAACAGGTTAGGCCAATAACCGGTTACGGCTACTAACTGGTTACTGTCCAAAAATCCCCAATGAGTACTATTACATTTAAAAAATACTCATTAAAAACATTATATAATCTAATAAACATATTTTTATTGATTTAAAACTTAAAAACATTACAAACATAACTTAACAACGAAACATTTCAATCAAAGTAGTAAACAACGAAAGAAAACAGTAAACATTCTACATTTATTTTGTTGCTTCCGTCACCGGATTTTCTTCTTGGTCTTGCAATGGACATTCAAATGTGCTTGTAATTAGAGTTGTAATCTTGTTTGAGAAAGCTCCCACAACTCTTGCACCGAGCCCTCATGAAATCATTTTTCAACTCACACAATTCGAAATGGCAAAACAACATGAGGTCTCTCTTGGTTGGTATGATGTTCATCGCGGTCCATCCATCGACGGAAGCATTATTTTAAGCACTAGAACTTGCCATTGAATTTTGAGTGAAAGAACTTGCCATTTCTAGAGGCTCGTTAGGCCCAAAGAGTCCAACTTATAATGTCCAATTTCATATATATTTTTCTAATCCAAAAATTAACGTTTTTTTTGCATGAACAGTTGGGGATTTAGGCTTGTTTTTTTTCACAAATCAACAATTAAACCAATTCTTAATCATTCTAACATGTAATTTAGGTTCCATAGGTTACTTTACCAACCCTAAACATCATATCCTTCAATAAAGCTTTGATTTTTATAAAAAAAAAAACATCGTTAATCTTATTTCAAACTATTTACCAATCATGTTTTATTGAAAATTCAACCAAGACCTTAATACTTATCATCAATCAAATGTTTTCCATAAACAAATGTGCGGAATATCGTTTTAATAAAGATTACAGTCAATTTTGTGATCTATAACTTCAACTTAGAAATTTTTAGGAATTTGTCATTAATACTTGTGGCATGATTTCCATAGAAAACTATTGTCTTGACAAATATAGGCACATGGAAGTCTTGACTAGAGTGTTATTTTTCAGATTTGAAAAGGAGATATTTTTATTGAATCTCTATTTTGGTTATTGCTCTTTTACAATGAAGAATACACAAATTTATAATGAATGTAGAGACACAAAGTTGGAAATGTGGCGAGACATACGGCAAGAAATATGATGGTCAAAGGAGGAATAAAAGGGATGAAATAAATGTTGATATTGGACCGATCCATTGCTTTGATTAGGGAACCGAATATGTAGCTTTGACTAGTCACAATACTCCTCCTCAAGATGGAGCATGGAGGTCACGAGTGCCCAGCTTGTCAAGTAGATAACGTAGTTGTTGGGCTCCTAAACCTTTAGTGAACAAATCTGCAATCTGGTTTTGGGTGTTGATGCGCATTGGTTGAATTTCTTGTGACTCAACCCTTTCTCGAACGAAATAGCAATCCATCTCAACGTGCTTAGTTCGTTCGTGGAATACAGGATTGTTGGCAATGTGTCGAGCAGCTTCATTGTCACAATGTAATGGTGTAGGTTTGTTTTGGATAACTCCAAGACCTTGAAGGAGCCAACGCATCCATAGAATTTCACTAACAGTAGTGGCCATAGCCCTATATTCTGCTTCAGCGGAAGATCGTGAGACGACTGACTGCTTCTTGGTTTTCCAAGATACTGGGGCACCGCCCAAGAGAAGTAGATAACCGGTCCTTGATCTTCTTGTATTGGGACATCCGAGCCAATCAGAGTCTGAGTATGAAACCAAGTCAGTACCACCTTCCTTTGGTAGTAGTATTCCGAGTCCAGGAGTGGCCTTGAGATACCGAAGGACTCTGTGGGCAGCATTAAGATGGTTTTGCCGAGGGTCAGAAACAAATTGGCTAAGGATGTTAATTGGATATGCAACATCAGGTCGGGTCGCTTGTAAGTACAAGAGACGTCCAATCAACCTCCGATAGCTGTTTCCGTCAACTCTAGGTTCATTTTGATCCATGTGGAGCTTTAAATTTTGCTCCATAGGAAAGGGGCTAGGCTTGCACCCTTCCATTCCAGTATCCACCAAGATATCAAGGATGTATTTTCTTTGGTTCAAGACCAAGCCATCTGGCGTTCGAGCAACCTCGATGCCAAGGAAGTATTTCAAGATGCCGAGATCTTTTATGCTGAACTTCTTGTCAAGTTTTGCCTTTATTTCTTGAATTTTGCGAGGGTTATTCCCTACAATGATGATGTCGTCAACATAGATGAGGATAGCCACAAAGATGTTTTTGTTTTTGTAGGTATAGAGAGAATGGTCACAACGTGATTGATCAAAGTCAAGCTCAAGAAGGAAATTGGTGATCTTTTGATACCAATTTCGTGAAGCCTGTTTTAGACCATAGAGTGACTTTCGTAGCCTGCACACTCGGGTCTCGTTTTCTTTAGAAAAGCCTTGTGGGACCTTCATGTAGACTTCTTCGTTCAAATCACCGTGAAGGAAGGCGTTGTTGACGTCGAGTTGGTGGATCATCCAATCTCTTTTGACGGCCACGGCTAATAAGGTCCGAACAGTAACAAGTTTTGCCACCGGTGCGAAGGTGTCATGGAAGTCTACCCCTTCGGTTTGTGTGAAGCCTTTTGCAACGAGTCTCGCCTTGTATCTTTCTATTTCTCCATTTGGCTTATATTTTATTTTGTACACCCATTTCGAATCGATTGCCCGCTTGCCCTCAGGTAATTGCTCTAAGGTCCATGTATTGTTGCTCTCAAGGGCTTGTATTTCCTTCTTCATGGCTTCCACCCATTTCGGATCTTGCGCTGCTTGTTTAAAATGCTTGGGCTCATGGTTAATGGTGATAGCAGCCAAAAAATTTTTATGTGTGTCCGAAAATTTATCATATGAAACGAAATTAGTGATAGGATGTACCGTTGAGCCTTCTTGATTGGATGCGGCTTGTGTGTGGTCTACCGATGGAGGGAGATTTACGATAAATTCGCTTAGGTGTTTAGGTGGAACCTTGGTTCGTTGGGGTCTGGCATCTGCTCTATATTGAGTGGACGAGGTGTTGGTTTGGGCTGAATCACCATCATCATTTGTTGGACCTGAGAGTGGAGGATCTGTAGTTGGACTTGTTTCTATTGGTTGAGAGCATGGATCAGTGGGCTCCTCATTGCCTTGTGGATATGAATTATTTGGCATAATAATTTCCTCATAGTAGTCTTGATCAATTCGAACGTCAGGAAATATAGATCCATCATTGTTGGGATTTTGATAGGTTTGGTTGTGTGAGATGAATGGAAATTCATCCTCACAGAACCTAACATCCCTTGAGACAATAATTTTTTTATTGTCAATATCATATAATTTGTAGCCTTTTGTTCCCGGTGGGTATCCTAAAAAAACTCCAGGCCTCCCCTTCGCTTCAAACTTGTCACCGTGCGTATTATTGTTTTTAAAATATGCTAAACAACCAAAAACCCTCATGTGGTCGTAGTCGGGTTTTTGATTGAATAACATTTCAAAAGGAGTTTTGTTTTGGAGGGTTTTAGACGGCAATCGATTGATGATGTAAGTGGCAGTTAGAACACACTCTCCCCAGAATTTCTTGGGTATGTTGGCCTCAAATCTCAAGGCCCGAGCGGTTTCAAGAAGGTGTCGGTGTTTGCGTTCCACAACTCCGTTTTGTTGGGGTGTATGTGGACACGTCGTTTCCAAAAGAATTCCTTGTTTTTTGTAATAGTCGGTCATGAAGGTGGATGTAAATTCACCTCCATTATCACATCTTACTCTTTTAACGCGTTTCTCAAATTGAGTTTCAATCATCTTGCAAAAGTTGATCAAGTGTTGGCTAGCATCACTTTTGTGTTTAATGAGGAAGACCCATGTTGACCTAGTAAAATCATCAACAATGGTCAAAAAATAATTAGCACCCGAAAAAGAAGGTGTTCGATATTTGCCCCAAATATCGCAGTGTAATAATTCAAAAGGCGCCTTAGTTTTAATATGGCTAGTTGGAAAAGGCAATTTTGTGTGTTTGGCTTTCGCACAAGAACCACAAATTTTATCCTTAGAATTAAAAGAAACATTTTTTAAAAAGTCAACTTTACTGAGTTTGCCTTCCGAGGCATGACCGAGTCTCTTATGCCATCTTCCGATGGTGATAGTCATGGCCTTTCTTTCTTCCCCAAAGATACCCATCCGGTAGAGACCTCTTTTACATTTACCCGCACCAATCAAGGCTCTCGAACGAAGCCTCTGTAGGACACAAAAGTCGGGAAAAAAAGTCACAGAGCATTGCAAATCCTTAGTCAATCGACTGACGGACAAGAGATTGCAATTAAATTTGGGGATGTGTAACACATCAGTAATTTTCGTACCACTCGGTAATGTATAATCGCCACGGCCTCTTACAGGGATGGCATCCCCGTTTGGTATGATTACCGGTCTTTCGTTACCTTTAATTCTTTTATTAGTAAGGATGTCGAATCGATGAGTTGTGTGTTCGGTGGCACCCGAATCCACAATCCAATCTTCATCGTCATCGAACGTACCTGCCATGTTAGCCACACAGTTTGTTTTATCTTCATCAACTTTGTTGGATTCTTCGAAGTGCTTCAAAAATGCTTGGTACTGTACGTCCGTGAGACCCGGGATGGGGCTGTGTTTGTTTCTTCTCGAGCCTTTCTGGGTACATTCACCATGCTGAGTTGAACGTTTCAAGGGAACATAAAACTTGAAGGCTGCTGCTTCCGTGAAGGTTTTTTTATTGGGGTTGTCTTTAGTGACAGCCATTGATGCTGCAGTAGAAGGAGTCGATGGCAGGGATAGATGTTTTAGAGCCTTTTGATTTCCTGCTCTGATACCATTTCAGATTTGAAAAGGAGATATTTTTATTGAATCTCTATTTTGGTTATTGCTCTTTTACAATGAAGAATACACAAATTTATAATGAATGTAGAGACACAAAGTTGGAAATGTGGCGAGACATACGGCAAGAAATATGATGGTCAAAGGAGGAATAAAAGGGATGAAATAAATGTTGATATTGGACCGATCCATTGCTTTGATTAGGGAACCGAATATGTAGCTTTGACTAGTCACAATATTAACCTATAGGCCAAAACCCGTTTAACAATCGTCTAAAAGATTATGTTTACATTTGGAACGATCTTTCAAACCGATATGCCACTTTTAGCTAACTCAACCTAAAAGCCTAAACTACATCCAAAGTGCACACAAACCCAAGTCTTTTAGTCCTGATTCTTGTTAGAGTTAGGTTATTTAGTAACGAACATGTATTAACTAGAAGAGTGAAGACACTGGTAGATAAGTGTTCTGTCCAGGCTTGGCATCGCGTACAAATCCAAACCTACCATTGGACGTGAATGCCTACCTAGAAACACTTGGTGAGAGTGTCATAGCGTATTAGGCCAAAGCATGTCGTAACAATTAACATTGCTAGGAACCATATTATCTCTGATTAGTAAAGGTTGTAGTTTCTCTTTCAGGGAATGAGGACCAATCCATTGATTTTACACAATTTATCATGATTTCATGTTTTATATGCAATTTCAATTATATTATATTTATACTCAACCTACATTCTATGACACTCTGATCGATTCTCTACGTTTTACATTTATGGTATTCAATTTGACACTCTATGATTTACATTCCATAATTTGCAAATTCTATGATCTTCATTATTGGTTTGCTATTTTCTTAATTTTACACAGCTTCCCCTCATGTTTTGATCGACTTATTTGATCGATCTATTTATTAAACAGCATTAATTTCGAATTAGAGCTTATTAAATTAAACTAATTAATTAATTTCATTACTATGAAGCACAACCAGAAAGTTCTTGCTATTGATATGGTTATGATGAAACAACAAACATAATTAAAGACAACTATTATTCAATACATCTATCAATATACTAAGCTCTTTTTGAACACTTCTTTAGTGCATGCATGTTTATTCTTCACCTTGAACTTGAAGAAATAAAGTATATATTCTCACAAACAAACTAATACTTGATAAATCCTGCAAAATTGGAAAGATTGATCGATTAGAGCCATTTAGCCAATTGTGCCCAGTCATCGAGTCCCACCCTTTACGACGTGCGTTTATCCGTAACCTTTTCTGTTCCTCCCACGTAATATTAATTTAATAGCTATAAAGTGAGTTGCATATGAAAAATAAGAAGTATATTAGTTTTTAATTTAATAACTATAAACTGAGTCGCATATAGAAAATGATGAGTATATTAGTTTTGAGAGTGAAACGCAAGATGAATGAAAAATTGGTATCATAATGTGAGAAAATTAAATAAGTTGTAGATTTGCGTGACAGTCCAATATATAAAGTACGTAGAAATAAATATAGAGAAGTAAACTAATCAAGAAATTAAGATTTCATTCGTGAAATTACTTACCTTAAACATGGTGGTTACCGGCCCACTATTAATGGAAATTAGGAGGAGGTGGTGAAGTAGTTGATGGCGGTTATGTTTTCACGGGTGGTGGTGGGGATATTTCACCAGTTGGAGATGGTGCTATTGACCAATATGGTGTTTTCCTAATATATTTGGGCTTTGGCGGTGGTGACATGCAAACTTGTGGAGGTGGAGGTGGTAACTTGTAAGGTGGTGGTGATGGTGACACACATATTGGTGATTGTGGTGGTGGTGGATTGTAAGTTGGTGTTGGCGGCGGTGGTGGTGCGTTGCAAGGTGGTGGCGGTGGCGGTGACTTGTAAATTGGCGGAGAAGGCGGTGGTGAGGTGCATGGTGGTGGTGGGGGAGGCGGCGGTGACTTGTAAGGTGGTGTTGGCGGTGGCGGCGACTTGTAAGGTGGTGTTGGTGGTGGTGGTGAGTTGCAAGGTGGTGGTGGTGGTGGTGGTGATGGTGGTGGCGGTGACTTGTAAGGCGGTGGTGGTGAGTTGCAAGGCGGTGGTGGTGACTTGTTAGGTGGTGGTGGTGGCGACTTGTAAGGTTGTGTTGGCGGTGGCGGCGACTTGTAAGGTGGTGTTGACGGTGGCGGTGAGTTGCAAGGTGGTGGTGGTGGTGGTGGTGGCGGTGACTTGTAAGGAGGTGGTGGTGAGTTGCAAGGTGGTGGTGGTGGTGGTGACTTGTTAGGTGGTGGTGGTGGCGACTTGTAAGGTTGTGTTGGCGGTGGCGGCGACTTGTAAGGCGGTGTTGGCGGTGGCGGTGAGTTGCAAGGTGGTGGTGGTGGTGGTGGTGGCGGCGGCGGTGACTTGTAAGGAGGTGGTGGTGAGTTGCAAGGTGGCGGAGGTGGCGGCGGTGAGTTGCAAGGTGGTGGGGGTGAAGGTGGTGGTGACTTGTTAGGTGGTGGTGAGTTGCAAGGCGGTGGTGTTGGCGGTGGCGGTGACTTGTTAGGTGGTGGTGGTGGCGACTTGTAAGGTTGTGTTGGCGGTGGCGGCGACTTGTGAGGTGGTGTTCGCGGTGGCGGTGACTTGTTAGGTGGTGGTGGCGGTGGCGGCGGTGACTTGTTAGGTGGTGGTGGTGGTGGCGGCGGTGGTGAGTTACAAGGTGGTGGGGGTGAAGGTGGTGGTGGTGGTGACTTATAAGGTTGTGTTGGCGGTGGTGGCAACTTGCAAGGTGGTGACAGTAGCGGTGGCGGTGGGGGCGGTGGTGGTACACAAATAGTTGAAGGTGGTGGTGGTGAGTTGTAAATATAAAAATGGCGAAGAAGTTGTGAGGCTATCTTATTATTATTCTTCTTAGGTAGAAATGGGAAGTCATTAGTGGCCGTTGTTAATGAGAACAAGCTTAACGACACAATAGCTATAGTGACCAAAAGAGTGGCCATTCGAGGCATATTGCCTGCCTTTAACTCCCTTATCTACTAAGCAGTACGTGTTTCTATCATGCCTCCCATCCTTTATATATATACACCAATTCTTGACAAATATTAAAGATTAATTATATTATTATGAATGGCGAAGTTTGAAAGAAAACCAGAAATTCAGGGGCGAAAAATTACATCGAAAAAAACGATACTCAATACATAGAAGAAAACGAGACTCAAGTTATAATTATATTGGTTTCTAAGAGTTTATTGTTACAATTCTCAAAAGGTGATCATGTACATATGTTCGTATGTAAACACATGCTCCATTACAAGGGTTTAGCCAGTAAACCGGTGGCTCGGCTAATTTTATGTTAAACCGTTCATAAGGCTAAGTGTAGTGGTCACTACATTTAAAGTCTCCTAAAGCCCCTCTAACGTAAGATGTAGTGGATAAAGCCCCATAAAACCTGTCAATCATTACAAAAATCCCCTCATTTTTCCTCTTTTTTCCTTCCCTTCACGACGTGATGTGGGCAACGTTCCTTGGTAGAAATGAGGTCCATAGCTCCCCGGGGGTGGTCATGGGGGAGATATGGGATGCTATGAGACCTTATATTAGATAGTTAACGCCCACTACAATCAGTCTTACGAATAAAAGAACTATCAGACGTCACAATTAGCTAGGAATTGTTGTTCAGTTGTCACAATTAAAAAATTAGAGGTGTAAATTTTGTAAGATGCTTGTATGATATAAAAATGTAAATTTTCTAAGATGCTTGTACGATTCAATTGTTGTTCTATTGCGGAGATGCGGAATTTGTTGAGTAAATAACCGGATAAATATGAAGTCGTGTAGTTACTTTCAGATCAAACAATTTGGAGTGTACCAAACTTTTGATCGGATAAAATCAAGTTTGATTATCAAGTTTTTGTATGGAACTCGATTGTTGTGTTGGGAATTCGTGAAGAACAGAATGAGAGAGTGTTTTTTAGGAGCGTATACGTTAAATAACTGCAGTAGTAGCTATCTAGAATTCAAACTTTGAAAAATCACATATTTGGTCCTTCCAGTTTTAATAATAATAATTTTGGACCTAAATTAATATTTGACGCATTTTCGATGAAGCAATTTGTTCAAAATAAAAAATTTCCAAGCATGATCCCAGCCAGGAGCTCTGCCTCTTGGATCCCGCTTCTCTCGGGATGTTGTCATTTTATATCCCATGTTAGTCTCGATAATATTCAAACAAGTGTGCACTCTTCTTTGAATGTCATACGCAATATCAAATTATACTAAAATATTCAACATTCAAACAAGCATGCACATAGTTATTTGAATCCGTCAACCCTGTTAGATCCCCTTAGTTGTTTCATACTTTTAAATAAAATTTGATATTAGGTAGACTGTTTGTTTGGAACCTCTGAATGGTAAAAATGTCTGAATCGTTAAGAGATTTACCTAAAAAGATGTCTTATTCATCCACAGCCCTCTACATAATAGTTTTTACCATCCAGACATTTATTCATCCAGCACATAATGAAACAAATTGAACCAAATGAACCCTTAATTAGCTGGAACTAAACTAAACAATAATGTACATTAAATATTGACAATACACGTTACTAATTAAAGAAAACGCATACTAAAAAGTCATTCTAGATTTCATTGGTAGATCGACGTTACTACATAACATGTGAGTATTGTTATTATCGACTGACTTTGGTTGCTAATTTATAAGTCGGCCACATTGTGACATTAGCTAATAGAAATAAGTGTATCCATATATATATATATATATTTTTTTTTGAAACGGCAGTATCTTTATAAAGCAAAAAACTAATTTAAGGTGAGTTAGCTAGTACTAATTATATCGAGAGGAAAGGATTAAGAATCCACTCATTCCAAGCCATAGTGGCTTTATTATATATTATTCTTATTAACAAACCAAATATACGAATAGAAAACGATGTTATCAAATAGTTCGTCGTTCCGAGCTTTATTTGGTTGAATAAATACGTGTATCGGGCTCTCCAAACAATCCATCAAGAAGTGTAAATAATGAAAGAATTGCATCTTTCTTCAAACGCGATAATCAACTATTTTCAACTGAATTCAAAACACCCAATGGTGTTTCCGGAAATAAGAAATCCATCACAAGCCAAGCCGAAATACGATCATTACTTTTGGAGTTCACATTGCAATTTCCAAACAGATGCATCGCCGACTCTATGTTAAATGAATAAAGAGGACAATAAATAATAGGAATATCCATCCCCCGATACGATAAGTTGAGACGAGTAGGTAAGCGATCTAAAAGAAATCTTCATACATGAATGTTAACTTTTTTAGGCACATGCATGCGCTTTTTGGTCTCAAAGTCGCCAACCGGTAGATAAAACGATCTATCATGTTGCGAATAGCTTTAACCGAGAAACATGAATCGCCATCTAAATTCCAAAGTCACGAGTCATGAGAATCCAATAAGATGGTGTTGTCAAGTAAACCCAAAAGATCATCAAACTTTTGTTGCTCTATGCCCCCCCCCCCCCCCCCCCCCCACAACCGATCGTCGCCAAAACCAAGACTAACCCAGACCATCTCGGTAATTAACAATCAGACAATTCCTATTCTCATTGAGAGGGCGAATAACCAAGGAAACATGATGTTAAGGGGTTGGTCGTTAGCCTAAGTATCCTTCCAAAAACTTGTAGTATATATGTCCTATCCTCACATTTTTCTAACAGAATTAACTAGCAAAATTTTTTTCTCATAAGCATGATGAATAGGCACTAACAATACGGTTTCAATGGCCAACCTTAAATTAGCGGCCAAAATGTCTAAGATGTTCGTGAACTGAGGCTAAATAGCACAATTTATGAGCATTTGCGATGAAAACGGTACAAAATTTAGTAACCGTTTTGCGACCAAAATCACAATATTCAAAAAACTGACTATAACATTCATTTTGTTCGTCGAATAGTTGTGCTCTCCTATAAATTATCAATTAATAATTAATATGAATAACTATCAAACAACATAAAATAATAATATATTTCAGTCTCACATGTAACAAAACAGTATGATCGAATGATAATGATTCATTTCATTTATTCGTTCATTTCATTACCACATAACTTTGGTTTTCTCGGGTTAAAGGCATATATAACTCCGGTTGGCCGGCGGCCTATATGTGAAATACCAAGGATCTTAATTAATTAATCTATATATATATATATATATATAGGGTTAGGTTCAAATGAGAACTTTTTATTTTGAGAACTTTTGAGAACTAAATCTCCACCACTAATTTCAGGTGTGGACCACTATAATTCATGGGGGGTTTTTCCATATATATAAACTAGTGGCTAAGATTAGTTCTTTTTAGTTCTCAAACCCAATTGGTTTTCAAATGATCCTCTCCCTATATATTATATATATATATATATATATATATATATATATATATATATATATATATAGGGTTAGGTTCAAATGAGAACTTTTTGTTTTGAGAACTTTTAAGAACTAACTTTCAACCACAAATTTCAGGGGGACCACTACAATTCATGGGAGGGGGGATACATGTAAATAAACTTGTGGCTCAAATTAGTTCTTTTAAGTTCTCAAATCAAATTGGTTCTCAAATGATCCTCTCCCTATATATATATATATATATATATATATATATATAGGGTGAGGTTCATTGTAGACACTTTCGCATGTGAAATAGCTCATTTTCACATGTGAAAGTTTCTAATTAATGAGAAAAAAGAAAAAAAGAAAAAAGAAAATTAATCACAACCATTAGATCAAGAGATCTAATGGTGAAAAAGGGTGTCTACCTGTCTACACTTATGGGGGTGTCTACAATGAACTTTTCACTATATATATATATATATATATATATATATATATATATATATATATATATATATGGGGATAGGATCTTTTGAGAACCAATAAATATTGTGAGAACCGCGAGAACAGATATGAGCCACACATTTTAACCACCTTTTAAAATGAATGGTCTAGATTAATTTGAATTTATTTAAATTAAATTTAAATTTAAAAATCTATTAAATATATAGAAAAGGCATTTAAGTAATTTTATATTTAAATTGAGATGAAGTGATAAGGTGATGTGACATAAATATCTACTTTCCCCCCTTCATTTTATATCGTTAATAACTTTTTATACGATAATAATTTTATAAAAAAAATTGCACCATTAAATAGGACGTTTTTTTATCTTTAATTTGGTTATAGTCTCGTTATTTTTTTTATATAAAAAAATTTTCCGTAGTTTTTTTAATGTATTTTGTTACATGTAGGTAACGAACAATTACATATGTGTAACGAACAGTTACATGTATGTAAAATGTTAAAAAAATATAAATATTTAAATTTCTTTCTCATTGATCAGTATATCATATTTTTTTCTCTCTCATTTTCCGTAAACACATTATCTATCAGGTAAATGCCCAAACATATTTTTCGCAAACATATTTTCTTGCTACAACCACGTAGCTGGTTCTTACAAACCTGAAGCATTGTGTAACAAAAATGTAAACAAGTATTTACATGGTTGCATGCTCGTAGGCATCTGTTACATGGTTGTTGTTGTTGTCTAGATTGCATGATCGTAGGCATTTGTTACATAGTTGCGCCTTCTTACATATACGTGTAACGAACAGTTACACGTATGTGAAATGTTAAAAAAATATAAATATTTAAATTTCTTTCTCATTGATCAGTATATCATATTTTTTTCTCTCTCATTTTCCGTAAACACATTATCTATCAGGTAAATGCCCAAACATATTTTTCGCAAACATATTTTCTTGCTACAACCACGTAGCTGGTTCTTACAAACCTGAAGCATTGTGTAACAAAAATGTAAACAAGTATTTACATGGTTGCATGCTCGTAGGCATCTGTTACATGGTTGTTGTTGTCTAGATTGCATGATCGTAGGCATCTGTTACATAGTTGCGCCTTCTTACATATACGTTACATTTTCATAACAGAGTATTACCAACTAGTAGTAACAGGTTACCACTTGTCAAAACCTTAAACCATGATAATAGTAGCACCAAAACAATACCAAGATCTAATTTTTTTTTTGTTTTGCAAGAACCAAAAACAACATAAAAAAGGATATCAAAATTATAAACAACAAGATCTCAAAATTATCAACTTTTTGAATGCATGTTGTTACATGTATGCAACGAACAGTTACGTATTGGTAACAAACAGTTACATATATGTTTTTACACTAATAAAAGGGTGTATTAGGTTATTGCTACATAAAATGCACACAATGTTACACACTTGTATCATGGTCTTGCTACATGAATGCAGCGAGTTTTTACATACT
This sequence comes from Deinandra increscens subsp. villosa, assembly GCA_039602395.1. Taxonomy (NCBI): domain Eukaryota; kingdom Viridiplantae; phylum Streptophyta; class Magnoliopsida; order Asterales; family Asteraceae; genus Deinandra; species Deinandra increscens. The sequence continues at coordinate 12,000,129 of JBCNJP010000002.1, read as the reverse complement.
TGAAGCATGTGTAACAAACATGTAAACATGTTTTTACACTAATAAAAGGGTGTAGGTTGTTATTAAACTGGTGCAAACGTTCTTACACGTAAGAGTCAGTAAGAAAAAAAATGAAAAAGGGATCGGTAATGAGGAAATCCAAGAATATCGAATTAAATGGTGTATAAAAGAAGTAAAAGAAATGTTCAATCTCACGAACTATCAGGTATAGTTAAAGTATGATTGAATCGTGTTCCATATATGTTACATATCACTGCACGCTCATAGGTATATATTACATGATTGTTAATATATTGCATGCTCGTATGTATTTGTTACATTGTTGCATCTTGTTACATATATTTACCTATTCACTATAGAAACTTACTAACAAGTAGTAAAATATTATTGTGTTGCATGTGCATATAATGTTACACACTTGTATCAGGTTATTGCTACACCAATGCAGTGAGTTCTTACAAACGTGAAGCGTGGTGTAACAAACATGTAAATAGGTTTTTACACTAATAAAAGGGTCTTTAGGTTGTTGTTAAATTGGTGCAAACGTACTTACACATAGGAGTCCATAAGAATAATATGAAAAAAGGATTGGTAATGAGGAAATCCAAGAATACAAAATTAAAGGGTGTATAAAATAAGCAAAATAAAAGTTCAATCTCACGAACTATCAGGTATAGTTAAAGTATGATTGAATCGTGTTCCATATATGTTACATATCACTGCACGCTCGTAGGTATATATTACATGTTTGTTAATATATTGCATGCTCGTATGTATTTGTTACATGGTTGCATCTTGTTATATATATTTACCTATTCACTATAGAAACTTACTAACAAGTAGTAAAATATTAGTGTGTTGCATGTGCATATAATGTTACACACTTGTATCAGGTTATTGTTACACCAATGCAGTGAGTTCTTACAAACGTGAAGCGTGATGTAACAAACATGTAAATAGGTTTTTACACTAATAAAAGGGTCTTTAGGTTGTTGTTAAATTGGTGCAAACGTACTTACACATAGGAGTCCATAAGAATAATATGAAAAAAGGATTGGTAATGAGAAAATCCAAGAATACAAAATTAAAGGGTGTATAAAATAAGCAAAATAAAAGTTCAATCTCATCGAACAATCACGTATCGAACAATCACGTATGGTTAAAACATACATGAATCTTGTTCCATAGATGTTACATATCGTTGCATCCTCGTAGGCATATGTTGCATGGTTGTTAATGTCTATATTCCATGCATGTAGACATTTATTATTTTTTTTAAATAAACAATTAAAAAAACTTACAGAAATAAAAAAAAGTAAAAAAATATATTTTAAAAAAAATATAAAAAGTAAATAAAAAACACTAATAAGAAGTTTTAAAAAAATTAATTATAATAGTAAAAAAAGTTTTAAAAAATGTTTAACAAAAGTAAAAAAAATTATTCAAAACGTAAAAAAATAATTTAAGAAGTAAAAAAAGTTATTTAAAACGTAAAAAATTAAAAGTTAATAAAAAGTTTTAAAAAATGTTTAAATAAAAACTGTAAAAAGTAAATTAATAAAAACTAATAAAAAGTTTTTAAAAAATAAATTAAAATAGTAAAAAAATAATTAAAAAGTTTATAAATTTTTTTAATAAAAGTAAAAAAAAGTTATTCAAAAAACATAAAAAAAGAAGTAAGGAAAAATAAAAAAAATGTATCATCTTAAATACATAAAATAGTAAATAAAAAAAACTAGATTTTTTTTAAAAAAAAATATTTATAAAGTAAAAAAAAATAGTTTTATAAAAAAAAGTAAAAAAAAGTCATTAAAACGTAAAAAATGATGAGTTTATAAAAAGTTTTAAAAATTGTTATAAAAATAAAAATGAAAACATTTAAAAAAGTTAAGAAAAATTAGAAAACAATATAAAATAAGTTTAAAAAATATATTAAAAAAACGTAATAAAAAACATAAAGGAAAGTATTTAAAAATATTTAAAACAATTAATCTTTACTAATCTAGATATTAATAGTTAGAGTATTCTAATAGTTAATAATATTTTAGAAGAGTTTTGTCTTTTAGTTATATGGGTTAAAGACTTAATTGCCCTTTTGTATTAAAATAAATAAAATAGGTTAGATTCCAAATGTGTGACTATTAAGTGTTCTCATGGTTCTCACAATAATAAAAAGTTCTCAAATGATCCTAATCCTATATATATATATATATATATATATATATATATAACATTTCTTATATTAATTATTACCCTATATAAAAGTTGGTGTCAAATTTGGATTGAAAATAGAAGTAGGAAGGCCATTGATTGGAATAGGTGCTGTTTCATGTAATGTTGTCTTCTTTGGTGTGCTTCCGTTGCTAGTGACTTGCTAGTTTTGGGGGTTGTTTGGTGAATAAATTTGCCGTTCAAAAAAAAAATTATTACCCTATATAATGCCTGTAATAAGACGTAGGTAGCAAACACGTATTGATTTCACACGTACATATCATTATAATTCCCTCGTTTCCTACTTTCAATATCCATAACATCCTTTTTAAATTTATTGTCCATCTCTCACCCATAAATCTGGTGGCAATCATATCGCGTGTACATTCTATTAAGCATAACAATTAACAAACCCTAAATTGTATAGGTGCTAGGGTTGTAATTATTTAATTTTTGATGTATCTCTTTTGTATTTTTATACATGTTATATACGTCTCTTTTGTATTTTTATACATGTTATTAGTTTAATGTATTAATATTCACCGTCAGGATTGGAACGATTGATACATATATTTCAACATGGTTTAATAATTTAATTTCAATGTCAAAGAAAAAGCAGATGCATCCAACTCATCATTTTTTAGTTTAAAAAAAAAACACATAAATAGAATTGAATAAATAACGTGTTATACCGGTCTGAAATTAAGTTCTGATTTTCTACAAGGTTCGTAGGTCTGTTCAAACTTGAAAAGGAGATAAACTTTAGTTTGTGAAAATTTGGTTAGACTTTTGATTCTGAGAAAAAGACTAAAAAATAAGAGATTACCGGTTTCTTTATTTACAGAACAATTTTACGTTAATGACTTTTTATCGTTTATTCATTTATGTAAACAAATAGTTATTGATAACTTGATAAACATGTAGTAACTTTTAGAAATAAATTAATAACCATAATTAGTTGTTTGGATTGTATTAGTACTTACTAGGACTTCATGTATAAAACACTTTAAACAAATTGTTATTGTTACATGTCATTTTAAAAAAAAACATATCTCTCCTATTAAATATGAATAATTTTAAATATTTAGATTATATGATTAAATAGTAAAAATATAAATCTTCTAATTATAACAATTTTTAAAATTAATAAATTACAATCAGGGGCGGAGCTACTAAGAGCTCAGGGGTAGCGCCCGCTATCCCTGAACTTTTACTGCGATGTGTAATTTTTTTGGTTTTCGGTATTTCGCTACCCCTGAAACGAATTTTTCGTTACCCCTGAAAATATTTAACGCTACCTCTCGAAGAAATTTTATTGTTTTTATTTAAATCCTAACTTGAAAATATGATCAAAAGCCCGTTAATACCTAAAATAAATCGGGGGCACTGCCCCCGAACCCCCGTTAGTCCCGACAAATATATTTTTTTAACGCTACCCCTGAATTATTTCCCTGGATCCGCCCGTGATTACAATAAGATTCAATTATATCATATCTTTTATATATAGGCTTAGATATTAGGGCTTTTAGTGAGTCATTTTGTTAGACCAAAAACTATTAGGTCGTGCTCGGTTTAAAATTATCCTCAGATACATTTTTCTACTTCTTTGTTTTTTTGGACATATATAAACCTCGTATTTTTTATAATTTCTAAAAAAAAAGTATTCTCATACTTTTTAAATCGAGTCATTGTTACTCGAATCAGTCATGATTGGAACCAATATGTCCATTTTTTAAATCCATTCATTATGATCACTTGTACTCATTAGAACAATGCCATAGATTAGTAGAAATAATTACTTTATTTGTTGTGAAACATGAAACACTTAGTATAAAGGAAGTATAAGAACGATATATGTCTCTTTATTTCTTTATTATCAAACATAAACAGAAAAACAACAATTTATTGAATCCATGCATGAATATAAATAATATGATATAAAACCCTTTCCGCTCAAGTAGCTTCGAACCATTCTTTGTCCTGCATGTTTTATCTTCATGTCAAAGTATTTGTATTTCTTTAACACTACATGCACTTCCACTTAATAGTGAGGAGGAGGTGGTGAAGTGTAAATGTAATGTGGAGGTGGGGATTTTTTCACCGGAGGTGGTGGTGACTTGTAAACATAATGTTCCTTAGGTGGAGGCGGTGACTTGTAAACCGGTGGTGGTGGTGGTGGTGACTTGTAAACGTAATGTTCCTTGGGTGGGGGTGGTGACTTGTAAACCGGTGGAGGTGGTGGTGGTGACTTGTAAACGTAATGTTCCTTGGGTGGGGGTGGTGACTTGTGAACCGGTGGAGGTGGTGGTGGTGACTTGTAAACATAATGTTCCTTGGGTGGTGGTGGTGACTTGTAAACCGGTGGAGGTGGTGACTTGTGAACGGGTGGAGGTGGTGGAGGTGGTGACTTGTAAACGTAATGTTCCTTGGGTGGGGGTGGTGACTTGTGAACCGGTGGAGGTGGTGGTGGTGACTTGTAAACGTAATGTTCCTTGGGTGGGGGTGGTGACTTATGAACCGGTGGAGGTGGTGGTGGTGACTTGTAAACGTAATGTTCCTTGGGTGGGGGTGGTGACTTGTGAACCGGTGGAGGTGGTGGTGGTGACTTGTAAACGTAATGTTCCTTGGGTGGGGGTGGTGACTTGTAAACCGGTGGAGGTGGTGGTGGTGACTTGTAAACGTAATGTTCCTTGGGTGGAGGTGGTGACTTGTAGACCGGTGGAGGTGGTGGTGGTGACTTGGAAACGTAATGTTCCTTTGGTGGGGGTGGTGACTTGTAAACCGGTGGAGGTGGTGGAGGTGGTGACTTGTAAACGTAATGTTCTTTAGGTGGAGGTGGTGACTTGTGAACCGGTGGAGGTGGTGGTGGTGACTTGTAAACGTAATGTTCCTTGGGTGGGGGTGGTGACTTGTGAACCGGTGGAGGTGGTGGTGGTGACTTGTAAACGTAATGTTCCTTGGGTGGGGGTGGTGACTTGTGAACCGGTGGAGGTGGTGGTGGTGACTTGTAAACGTAATGTTCCTTAGGTGGAGGTGGTGACTTATAAACCGGTGGTGGTGGTGATTTGTAAACCGGAGGTGGTGGGGATTTGTAAACATAATGTTCTTTAGGTGGAGGTGGTGATTTGTGAACTGGTGGAGGTGGTGGTGGTGATTTGTAAACGTAATGTTTCTTAGATGGTGGGGGTGGTGGCGGCGATGAGTAAGGATAGGTGGCGGTGGTCAATGACGGCAAGCATAAAGAAACAACAACCACCACAAGGGTGATCAAGAGGGTGGCCATTGAAGACATGTTTCTTTTGGTTCCCATTTCTTCTACTAAAAGAAGTGGGATTTGAGTTGTGTATTCTAGGCAACATATTGCATCCTTTATATAGCAAAACAATAATCATTATTTAATTTAATTCAGGTAATAATAGTAATTAAATTAAAGTTTAGTTGAAAATTATTCTACCAACTACAATAAAATAAGCTACCTAAATGTAAACTAAAGACCCGATCCATGCATCCAAGTTGTCGTATTATTACATCTGAATAAGTCAATGTTATGCATTTAATATAGTGTTTTTTTATATTAAAATTATTGAACTTATATAGAATTCATAATTTGGACAATTTAATTTATCTGTTTTTTAGTTTTAATTTCAAGTGCGACTTTGCTTGAGTTTTCTTGGGAAGAAAAATAATACTATAATAGCATTTCTATTACAAATTAACATATATAATAATTAAACAAGGGTTTCGTATATATATATATATATATATATATAGGGTGAGGTTCATTGTAGACACTTTCGCATGTGAAATAGCTCTTTTTCACATGTGAAAGTTTCTGATTAATGAGAAAAAAGAAAAAATGAAAAAAGAAAACTAATCACAACCATTAGATCAAAAGATCTAATGGTGAAAAAGGGTGTCTACCTGTCTACACTTATGGGGGTGTCTACAATGAACTTTTCACATATATATATATATATATATATATATATATATATATATATATATATATATATATATTTTTGCGTTTGAAACTACTCCTCAAATCTTTAATACTCGAGTGAGCTTTCGTGAGACGAGATTGCAACCGACCATACTGGATTTTATATTAAAATGAATTTAAAGCATAAAAAGATATGATGATTCGTCTATATATATGAACTAGGTTAGTAACCCGTATATTATACGGGTTGAGTTCATAATATTGGATACATATAAAAAATACAGGGTTAATATAATCAAATTTATTATGTTTAATAAATTGTTGATTAGTTTTCTTAAAATAATTAAATTATTGAGTAAATTTATCAAATTCACATTAAGTTTCTTCACTTTTTTTTAAATGAAAATTTAGTTTTAATAAAATTGGTAATTATACTTAATTGATATGATCTAATGAATTGATAATTGAATATGCTTTTGACATGTGACAATGCTTATGTGGACATCCTAGAAATGAGTCATGTGACACCCATTTTATTGCTTTATTAGGCCGTCCGTAGTGGGGCGCCATGGGCACCCCAATTGCTAACATAACCCCCCTATGGCGCCCCACCACCACCCCCCTAGGCGTTATGTTAGCCAAATTGTGAATGGGCGTTACCAACATAACGCCTCCCCCCTCTCTTGTTTCTTTTTCTTTTTTTTTTTTTTGCTTTTTTCCTATTGGTTCTCCCAATCCTTATAACCCCCATCTTCATAACCCCCCACTACACCCTTTACCTCATAACCCCCCATTTCCACGTCATTCGCCACATAGCACATAACCCCCCACTCCACTCCTAAATCACTACACATAGCCTTAGGATTAAAGATGGTTAATTCTAATATTTTAGGAAATTTACATTCATATATATAATTCATACCACGCATAATAACACTTTACAAAAGATATCATCAAAATTAATTCTTTTAAAATTCACATGCTCGCTATATAATTAGTTTAAATATATATTATACGATCTATTATATATTCTTGACGTGACTCCAAGTCTCAACCTTTAAAACATTACATATACACATGTACACCAATATATTATTGGGATAAAAACTTGTTAAATATTACCACAATACAAATTAACAAGATAACATAGTGTAAAATGGTATAACAACATTTTAACATGACATAGTACATCACATTATTTTCAAAAAAGAAAAAAAATAAATCATTTAAAAAATAATTTATGACTTTTTATCTAATATATGTGTGTCATTTGGCTGGAGGCGATAAATCAAAAGTTAAAGATAATGTAAAGCTACGAAAACGTGTGATCTAAAAGTATCATATTATTCATTCAATTCATGCACAAATCACTTTTGAATTTCAAGGTATTTGGTTTTCAAGTTGATATTACAAAGTGTTTTAGTTAAAGAAAAGAAACATATCTTTATTCAAAGTATTTTGTTTAATTACATTTTTATGACTTACTATTGGTTCATGGAGTCATCTTTTGTCTTGGTTATTTTCTATACTATTATTTTATTCAGGGACATGACTAACAAAAGTAACAAGAATATATACGTTAAGAATTCTAAGTACGTACATCATCTTCCAGAAATGTACGATTATTGAAGCTAAGTCAAAAACGATAAAATCAACTTTACATATATTGAAATTTATTGTAGAATAGTAGATTTTCTACGTACATGTTATTCGTAGGAATAGTACATATACACAAAATAGTCGAATTTGTAAAGCACAATGTAAAAAACAAAAATACGAAATGACTTCACAACTTAACAACATTAACAACGTTAAACAAAGATCCGCCACTGATTATGCCATGAAACTGTAGGAGTCGTCTTGCCCTATCAATGGAAGTTAATATTCATAGTACGTAACTCAACATGGTATATATAAATAAATAAAAGGTGGTCGTTTTTGGCTTTTTTTTCTATCTATTATTTGAATATTATAAAGTGGGTTGTATGCGGGAAGGATGAGAGTATGCTAGTGTTGTTAAAATCAATTTGTGGGAAGAATATGTGGAAACTTGATGTAGCATACTAACTATGTTGCATATGAGAATTATGGCTCATAGCATTGCGGAGAGTCTTATTATATAGGAACTCAAGATTCAAATCATATGTAAATTAAACGTAGTTAACCATACATGATCACTAACACATGATACAATCATATATTTCTATATGATATATGACTCATATTGAGTGAGTTGTGTAACTTGTTTCTGTCTACTAACATAGGTATACGGTGTGTAGAAGTCAATACGGACAATATGATTTAGTTATTTTATAAAATTAATCAGATTTTATAATTACGAGAATAGCGAGAAATTATGCATCAAAGACCAATGAAGCATAAGAAAGGTTGAAATCTCTTTTATAGACCTAAGATAGCAAGAAGTGAAGAAGGGGTTTTTGTAAGGTTGTCCTTTTAATAAAATGTAGATAATGTTCATTCAAGGTAACTTCAAAATCTCTTTTCTAATTAAGTGTTTAAAGTACAAATTATAAAAAAATCAAACTACACCTTATTACAGATAAAAACGTATCACAATAGATAAAACTCTAAACATCCGCTGTAACTAGTTACTAGTTAGGTATTGTTAATCAAATATTTACAAGAGCGTAATCATTACAAATAAAACATAATCAACACATATCTATGAATTATAACAAAGATTATTATTATAAACTATATAAATGTATTTTTTTTTAATTTATATAGATGGTCTAGTAGCATATTTTGAATAGTTATTTTCATTTGATCTCATATTTTGAAAGATTATTGCAATAAAATTTAATTAACTTCATTCATTCACTTTTTGTGAACAGGGTGTTATTTTTTGTACGACAGAAAATTTAATAATAAATTGAAATACTGTTCATGAAATAATTATGAGAATCATGATAATAATGATAATAATGATAAATACAAAAATAAAAGTTGATACTCTAACTTTAATAAATCGACAAGTTGAACACGAAGAAAGCAATAGAAGTTAAAGCATCAAAGAGTACAATATGAAACCAGGAAAAATTTGACATCAAACAATTGCAAGAAAAATAATGTGAAAAGACACCATCAAAGCCAATAATCGCCAAAAATCAGCCAACTTCTACTTTAGGATAATATTTTCAAACATATATATATTTTTCCGTTTATATAAATCACTGTGCATATATCCCAATCAATAACTATTATTATTATTATTATTATTATTATTATTATTATTATTATTATTATTATTATTATTATTATTATTATTATTATTATTATTTTACTGTTGTGTTGTTCTTATTGTTTATTATAATTGTCATTGTATTTATTGTTAAATGTAATATTCTTTTTAAAAGTGCAAAAGTGAAAAAGGATTTCGATGTTCAATTGCTTCAAATTAATAATAAAGATTATTAAATATTGTAAAAATATTATATTTAGTAGAAAATAATTGCGTTCATGAAATTACGCCCACAAAATATGAAATTGAAAGACACAAGTATTTAAAAAATGTAAAAGAGAAAATAATTGTAAAAACATTATATGGTGTTGGAATCAGGTTTGAAAAAGATACCATAGACCTTATATCGAGCACTTTCGATATTATTTAACATTTCATATAAACCATAGTTTACCTAAATTTCAAGGCACCTTCTTGTTGGTTTGATCATCATCATGCAATCATCATCAGATAATTTTACCCTCATAGTTTGTGATGTGAACATTTTTTATTGTTTAAAGAGTTGTGAGAGTTGAAGTGATCTGATCAAAACTCTTGGTTTGGATTGGTTTCACCCAAAAATTGATTCATATTTTGATTTTTAACCGGTTCGGTTAAACAAGGAATCAAGGATGCATATAATGATGTTTCTGAATTCTTAGCCTCTTAGGCATGTTATATAACGATGCATATAATGATGTTTCTGAATTCTTATGTTTCATTTGATATTTTAATTGATTCTTAGGCACATTATATATCGATGCAGCTATCAAACTTCGTATGTTTGATTCATTATTGTAATGAGTTTTGGATGTACATGCATATATTTCTTTTGTATTTTTAAAGGCAAATTCAAATTTAGATCACTGACGGGTCATTAGCCTACCCGATTATCTCCATTTCTCGAGTACATGATACAGTCTCGACCCGAAGACCGCCCTCATGAAGAAACCCCCTCGCACAACCTGAAACCTTCATTTTTTTTGTCATAAGTGGAACTTAACCCAAAAGCCCTCACTTTTAATGTTTTTTGGTGTCTCGTCTTAACCACTTGGGTTATAGATCATTGACGTACATACGTGTGTATATAAAGATACGATTGTATATTTCAACACATATAAAAATAAATGTATAAAATTAATTCACCTTTCTCATGATTTTCTTTTAATTTTAACATCCCAATTCTTTTGAAGTACCAATGCTAAAGTAGGTAATATGAGTATATTTTACTATTTTTTTTTTTTTGGCTTAAATGTATCTAAACCAAATCAAGTCCATGTTCATTTGACTATTGAAAAAGCCGGTATTTAGCTTAATTTCGATAACATTTTATGTGTTTTGCGTATAATTTTGTTACAAGTTAATCTAAAGATGTGTGTATTAGTGAGGTGTCATTAAGCCATTGTTTTCGCAAAGTAATAAGTCAAGGTAAATAGTTTTGGTTTTGAATGAAATTTATATGAAAGTGTATTTTAAAGTTAAAGATCTTGGGTTTAATTAAATATTTGAGAGGTATAGGGTGACTAATTAAACACGCTGTCATTGAGTCATTTGATTGTTTATTATCTAACGAACCAAATAAATTATAGCATGGAATAGGTGATGTATCCGGTGGTTAATAAATCATCTATACTCTATTTGAACATAAATTTACTTCATGAGAAGATCAAACTAAAAGTGTTAATAGTATGTTACCTTCATGATTTTTATATTTAGTTCTGTATTTGAATTGTCATACTTATTAAAATCGCATTTTAATAATCCTTCCTAACTTTTACATGTTGGCCGCTAGTAATCCTAATTGGCAATACTCTTGCTACTGGTCCCAACTATCTAACTATTTTCTCTTAACAGTCTGCCGTTAAAATTATTTAACTCCATTTGATTTCCATTTAAATATTTTGGAGTTCTTGCTTGAGACCGAAGGTAGACGATGAAGAGGAGCTTGTAGGAAATCCGTTCGTAAAATTAAAATAAAATAAATATTTTATTCAATGCGATTACAACAAAAAGAATAAAACCTACGCTATTACAATACAATGGAAATAAAAAAGTCTACTCCTATTACAATACCGGGAATGAGAAGATTAAGTAATACAATTACAAGAAATAAAGAAATACAATACATGGAAACGAAATAAAAGAATACAAATGAGAGAAAATGTAACGCCCCAAAACCTCTTATATGATTTTATGTGAAATTGTCATATTTCGTATGGGACGGGTCGGGTCTTGTGTGGTCGATAAACGCACCCCGACGGGCTTGGTAATACTAAGGGGAGGGGGTATGGTGGTAGGGTGGCTTGGTGAAGCCATGCCCACCACCCAATCACAAGATGCCAACTCAAATTGCTAGTTTTAGAAACCATTTCAAGCCACACCAGCCACACCACATGGTATGGTTGTGGTGTGGCTTGGTGAAGCCACATGTCCATTTCAAGCTCCCAACGGTCAAAAAGAAAAGGTTAAGTGTCCGGCTCTCCACGGCTCCTAGAAACCACACCAAACCGTGAAGATGAAGCCAGGGGAGGAAACCGTGAGACACGGTATGGAGAACCGGTGGAAGCCACCCGGCTCCCTTTGGAACCGGGATCCGGCTACTCGTGGATACCGCCTCCCCTAACCTAGCTAATAAGTTGTGTTTGATAATTAGATGAATTTTTATTAAAAACTAGAGGTTAAATGGGTAACTTTAAAAGTTAGACACTAATTAAATGATGAGGAAAAGTCCAGGGGCTAAATGTGTAACCTTTAGTTGAAACAAAACAAAAAGAAGGAGTCTGGGATTTCTCCCAGACGTGAATCGCGACCAGGGAAAGAGGAGAGGGAGGAACTAGGGTTCTTCATAATTTCACCCCAAATTCTTGTGTGTGAGTGAAATTCTTGCTAAGAGAAGGCTGGAATCCGACTAAAGAAGAAGTCTAAGCTGCGATTTTAGCACCTAATCCTAAATTCTTGCACCAAGTAAGTGTGTTTGATGTTAGGTAATTTCGTGAAAGATCAAGATATGTTAAATTGATGTTAGGTGTGATCTTGTATGCTTACATTATGCATGATTTTGCCCCTGCATGTTGTGATTTCATGATTTCTAGTAGGATTGAAGTGGGTTTAGGAACCCACCTCATGTGGGTCGAAAATTGGGATGTATGGGTGGAGTGGGATGGATTTCTAAACCATGGTAATGTGATCTGTATGTAAGATTCGTTATTTCTCATGTTGCATGATGATGCCATGTATGTATGATCAAGGATGGTTCGATTGATAGTCTAAGAACTTCATAGTTTTAGGAATGTTAAATGTGCACACCAAGTGTTTGCTAAAATGTCTAGATGAAAGATGAGGAAAGATTTAAAATGTTTTTCCTATGCAAGACTTGTGTGCTATGTGATATCAATTGGATGGTGTACTTGAATAGGATAAATATTAAGTAAAGATAGATTCTTGATGCTAATCATATATGCTAGTTGTTGTTAAAAGACGGGTTAAGAAATCAAGTATAGAAACACTTGATAACTGTTGGAGTGAGTTTGTGTAATGTAGATTGTGTTGATGTTCATGGTTAACTAATAATCATGGTAATATAGGTGAAACCGGTGGAAGCTCAAGCCACCAACGTGAAGGAAAAACCAAGATCTAAACGCTTGAGGTAACGTAAGAATGTTTAGTTATGTATATGTATATATATACCTAAAAGTGATCAATATATCTATATGTGCGATGTTATATCCATGGTTTGGAAGAAATGGGACTTACAAGTCCTAAAGAATGAAATAGTTCAATGAACTTAAGTAAGCTTGAACAAATCTGCAAAATTAACCCGTTTGGGTAAGAATGGAAAAATCGACCCTTTGTGGGTAAGAGGTGGAAACCATGTTTTCAAAGAATGGCCTTCGGGTAAGAGTAGGGAATTGTATTCGATGCAATTCCGAGTGTAATTGCGAATAAAGAACTAACGTTGTGTGTGTTGATAGGAACGTTAAAAATGGGTCAAACGGGTCAAATGGGTTGGGATTCCATTGGTTTGATTCTCATGTGTTGATTTGTAGATGGCTATGGGAATGTAGTGGAAAAGATTGTCAATTTGGTCAAATAAAGGATTTGTGGTACTTGGAATGAATTTTTGTTATGTGCAGGAAACCTGAAACTTAGCCAAAATTTGGCTAAGTATGAAAACAGGGGAGAACTGGACGAATCCCTGGAAATCTCTCTCCAAGCGTATCGCTTGGAGAGTGGGAACCAGGAGGCGATACGCCAGGGGTACTAGGCGTATCGCCTGGTAAGCCAGGAGTTCTAGGCGATACGCCTAGAACTGCACCACTCGGATTAGTGTGGTTTTCTCATTCTATGCTATAATAAATGATTGAATTTGTTGTAGGTTACCTTTTACTAATACGTTACTGGTACTTGGTGACAAGTAGTAATGTTAATGGGGAAGCGGGTCCAGATTGAGCATTTTGGGAGAAAGAACCGAACACACACAAGGAAGGGTAGTTTTATGGGGTGTCATAGTCATCCTGTTTTGTTAATCTCTGCGCACTCTGAATATGATGTATTTAAACAACAAACCTATGGTTGTAAGAATGTTAATGGTTCAAGTGGTCAAGTATGGACCCGTCTTTTAAAAGAAAAAAATTTACGGGTCGGTTTTTACTTGAAAAATTATCAAAAAGGTAGTGGGATGCCACAGAAAACAATTAAAGTGACGAAAATTTTGTAAAATGAAATGAAAATTTGAAATCAATTTAAGAATTAAAATAGAGACAGGAAACTTGAAACTGTTTTTTTCGAAAAAGATTTTAGATGTTCTTTTAAAACAAAACAAAGATTAAGAAATCATTTGGCGAAGGCTTCGGGTCAAAACCCGGATCCCTTAAAACAAATTCCGGGTCTACCAAAGATCCGTATTGTTTCCCAGGTTACAATCGTCTAAACTGTATTGTACGTCCGGGATAACTCTAAGCTTGAAGTTACCTTCGAGTTCTTAAAGTTCTTGACGAACAAGATGAAGATGGGAAGAAATGAAGATGAGGATGAGAGAAAAACTTATGTGTGTTGAATTCGGTGTATTTTGCCTCAATTAATGAGGCTACATTTATAGTGGTCGGGAGCCTTGGAGAGCAATCAAAATAATTCGTAGTCAAACTTTGCATTAAACGTCTTTAATGCAAATTGATTTCTAATTAACGCATAATTACCTTAATTAGCTCAAAAACGAGTGAACAGTTGTCATTCCGGAAGAACCCCGCGTAACAGCTGTAACTCCATGTAACACCCCAAAATCTAAAGGTAATAAATATATATGTTTTTATATATTTTTATGTGAAAATATGTGTCGTATATGTGTTTATGTGATTAACATGTTAAAATGTTAAGAAATGCGTATTTAAAGTTATAACAATAATCGGGTTAGATTATTTAAAAATATATATATATATATATATATATATATATATGTTTATATGTTATATGAATGATTAGTCACCATGCTATGTGTCAATTCTCATGCTTAGTCACTAGGACACTTGTAAGAAACATGTGAGACATTCTTGGCTATAAATAGACCATGGATCTATCCATTTTTCTTGCTAATTCACCTAAAATCAACCTAAAACCTCTAAGAAACCTCAAGAACACTCTAGCTTGCATTTTTGAAGATTCAAAGGGAGTTAGGAGCCCATCTTCTGGAATAGATCAAATTAAGGTATGTTTAACATAATCCTTCAATTAGTTGCATGATTCATAACACTTAGATATGCCTTTTAAGAATAATGCAATATTAAGGTTCTTGAACATGTTTTGTTGAGATTGGGAGTTCTAGTGGGAATCATGGGTTGAAATTTGGTATGAAGCCTTAGAATAACATGTTTTAAGAAATCCTTAAGTTAATTTCATGTTTAAAGAAGGGTTGGTATGGTTTCACCATGTTGGTTTATCAAGAACAAGTAAACCAAAAACAAGAACATAAACATTGGTATTTTGATCATAGTAATTCCGCCTCCTGGTCGTGATAACGCCTATACGGTCGGTCATGATCATCACCAAACTAAAACACAAATATGGGTGATATCTCATAGTAATCCCGCCTCCTGGTCGTGATAACGCCTATACGGTCGGTCATGAGAATCACTCATCAAGGACATAAAGGCTTGGGCAAGGGTAATAATATTCAACAAAAGAACATGATTATATATATGTACCAAGCATATATAAGTTAAAACATGGGTTTTGATAAAGTATTGAATGTACCGAGTTACTCGGATATCTAGAAGTTGGTGCGGACTGGAAGGGTGACGCCTGTACACTGGGGTTTCTGGCATAGTGGCGTTGTCGCATAAATTCCAACTGGGACATGGCATACGCTTCACTGGGCGATCCCGGAGTGAGCGTTTACTTATAGGAATGCACCTCTTCATAAGTATCACTAAAAGAATACTTTTCCCATAAGGGGAAAACGGTTATTTAGACAAATGGATGTTAAACCAACAAGGGATTGGGTTTAGGATAAGGGGTTAGCCTTAATGACCGCTTGTAACCTCTAGGATGTCTTTCTAGGGACATCACGTTAAAGCAAGTTAGATTCACGAAGGAATAAGCCAAGTAACTACTTCGCAACCTAAGGTGAGTTCTATGAGCCCTGTCTTATATTGCTTAAATGCTTTAAACTGTTTTGGGCTGATATACATAACGTCTTGTGTAAATACTTTCTAATGTTTATAAAGTATTGATATATGTGAAATGTTTACGATGTTACTTGCCTTTAGTGATTAAGTAATGAAAGGATTAGTGGAAAGTAGGATTACTAGGAAGATGTTTTAAATCAGATGATTAGACGTCTTTAAGAGTAGTAATCCACCAGGGAAAGTAAGATGTCCATTAACAGGGTTCTATTTAGCTAAGTAGAACATGTTAAGGATGGTAATCAGTAAGGTCACAAGGGTTGTCAAGTATTAAGTGGGGGCTTCTGAAATAGGGAGTTTTATAGTGTTTTTCCTGAAGTGTCGGCAAAGCAGGAATGAAAGACCACTGTCATGTGAGGATCAAACAACACTATTCCCCGAGATGGTACTTGAGACGAGAAGTGACAAAAAGATACATTAGGACAGGTTCTTAATGTGAGGCGAAGATGATAAGGTTATAGAAGGTTATTCTATTCACGAGGTTTATAGAATGATAGAGTAGATGTAATCTACTAAATATATGGATGATTATGTGTAAACCTATGATACTTTATGCTTAATTGTCTGTTTGCAGAAATGGTTTGATTGACCCAAATAGTATGTGTTCGAAAGGTAAAGTTTTCCAAAAACTTAGAACTCACCAGCGTAAGCTGACTTGTTAAGTTATGTATGTCAGATGAGGCTGGACCATCGGATCGAAAAGGGAAAGCTGAGATGTGAGTAGGAACTAGGGGGCGTACACTATCAAGACAATGTCAAGCTATCAAGAGAAGACATTTTCAAAGACTGACATGGAGATACTTATTTCTCTTTTGTATTTGTCTCTCTTACTATGTAATGCTTGGCATATGAATAAAAGTTTTTATTTCCGCTGCTTTAGTTATCTCTGTTGTACCTTGTGTTCATGAGTAAATCCGATGCGTGACCGCTCCTAGGGCCAAGTCTGGGAGTGGGCGTCACACTCCAGAAGACCAAGCGTTTCCGGTTCAACTATTCCGCTTGAACTAGTTTCATCAAAGAATTAAAGTCGTTAAGTTTCTAGAGTCAGGGGTCGTTGTAGGAATAAGAGTTGTGACCGGTAGTCAACATTTGGTTATTTATGATTAATGTCGACCAATTGATGAAGCTCAAGATTATTTAAATTCAATTTGTAATCTAGTTATAATCAATTTTAAAAGTAATACTTAACTTTGTTGTTAACATAGTTACAGTGGGGGCCATGAGCATGTGCGAGATGTGCGACGTAACAGGGCCCATCATTTTCGGGGGCCTATATTTTAAAAAAAAAAATTATCTATATTAAAAACTATGAAGACTTGATCAATCAATTTACTATAAAAATGCTAAGAGATCTGCCAAAATTGTCGGTAATTACTTGGAATGTCATTTTAAAACTATAATTTTCTTAGGTTTATCGTTATAAATTATTTTTTGCCTTATTTAAGAACCACTTTCATTTACAATTTTATTTTCGAATGGGCCCATTTTTTTAGCTTGAATAGGGCCTCTAAATTCTTAGGACCGGCCCTGCACAGTTATCTAAATCGAAGAAAACTATTGATTAAATTTCTATTTACAATGTTTTCGAACACATTTATTGGAATATAATTTACATTTATTAATTCAATCATATTTCTAGAAAGATATTTTTGCATTAAAAAAAGCAAATTTTATATCCGAAATAAGACCTTTGGTGTCTAAAAGTCTACAAATTAACTAACTTTATAAAACAAATAATAAAAAATAATAGTTTGAACAAAATAATTCAAGCAAACCTAACTAATGCATCTTTTCCAAAAAGATATAGATATTTTGATCTTTGAATCATATAAATTAAAAAGGAATCTTATGATACAACCACATTTAACGTTTTATTTCTTTAAATATTTTTACATTTATGTTTCATTTCTTTAAATGTTTTTCCTATAACAGTGTTAGCTTTAGGGTAAAAACTAACGGTGTTCGTCAATTTAATTTATTTGGATAGAATTTTTTTTTATAGCATATCCCAAATCGAACCGATCCTAACTCGGGATGTGTAACCGAACCCAATTCAGTTCGGATCGGTTTCGAATGGAAAGTGAATTCAAGCAATTAGATAATCAACAGCAACAGGTAGCAAGAGCAACAAGTCGTAAGTAATAGTAATTCTAAGTAACAGCAACAACTTTAAATAGTTCAAATTGTTCAAAGTTATACCAACAAAATCGTAGATAAACAGCAATTAATATTACTTAACTAACTTTAAATTCCCAATTCTTTAAACTAAATGTGGACTAAATGTGGGCTGGGAACGTATGAACGGGCTATGACTAGAGTGTTGGGCTAAAACTTAAGTTGGATTACAAAACCAATAAATAGTTACATAATATATAAATATGTCTATATCTTATTTGGTTTATTTGGATATCCGGATAAAAACAAATCCTTAACCGAACTGAAAACCAAATTCACAATTCGAATACGGCTAGAAACCAAACCAAAATCCGAATTCACAATGTGGATCGGTTTTTCAGCTTTTGGTTTTTTGCACACCAAAGAATTAAAATATCAAGGGTTGATATGTCAGAAACTTTTCTTAGCTGAGAGAATTATAAGACTCAAATTACGGGTGTCAAATTACTTTTTTTAATTACACGGAAAGAAGGGGCATAAAAGTAGAAGACAGAAGTTGACTTTGTACATTAAACTAGATTTTACTATCTGCGTGTTACCACGGGGATAACGCGGGTATATAAAACAATTATATTGTTAAAACGTAACGTAAAGAAAAAGAAAAAAAATAAGACAACTACATTAAAGTTAAAAGTTCGAATAAATATAACACTACAAACAATTATATTTCTAAAGTCAGCGGTGTAAAGCTAAAGCGTAATTTAAAATGAAAATGGATAAGGCAACCACGTAAAGAAAAGCAAAATGAAAAATAATAAGGCACCAATGTTAAAATTAAAAGTTTGATTAAATATAACATTACAAACAATTAGATACCTAAAGTCAGTCGTTTAAAACTAAAATTAAAACAAATGACACACTTAAAAAATGATTTAAAAGAGTAATAAAAAATAATAATAATAAGGAAAATTGGATTTTAATAATACGAATTATTACTCATTGGCTAATAATAATACGAATTATCACCTTGACACACAATAATACCAATTAACCATTCTGGTCTCTAGAATGATACACCGTTAGTTTTTCACTAACGGTGTTAATCTCTTGCTGACATGGCCTAGTAGTTTGCTGACGTGGCTTGATTTGGAGGGTTCCACGTCAGCAAGAGACTAACGATGTTAATGAAAAACTAACGGTGTATCATTCTAGAGACCGGAATGGTTAATTGGTATTATTGTGTGTCAAGGTGATAATTCGTATTATTATCGGCCAATGAGTGATAATTCATATTATTAAAATCCAATTTTCCTAATAATAATAATAATAAAGGTGTTGTCACCGCGATAACGCGAGCACACAAAACAGTTGCATTGTTATAACGTTACATAAAGAAAACGAAAATGTAAAAGAAATTTACAACTCAAACGCTTAAACTATCAAGTCTTCGACCTAAAAGTATATTACACAACTATACTTATTACATCACCAACACATATGCTAAATTGATTGAGACTGAAAATAAAAAGTATATTACATGATTATACCTATTACAAACCAACTCATTTGCTCGGATAAAGGACATAATTTGAAATTTACTCTATCATCGGGTCATAGTCGGGCTAATCAAGTTAACAAAACATAAATAAGTAATGTATTAAACACCGTTACAAAAGTTGTGTTAACGCAATAACATTTTAACGTTAAGTGATCAGAATGAATCCGAAGTTCGAAGTTCGGATTTCCACAATTTTAGTCCGGTCTAGAGATGAGGGTTTTCCCAAAAATAACCAACCCGGTAACAAATACCTTTATATAAACAAAGTAGACCGATAAAAAAAATCTTGGGTTAAAAAGGACTATTTAAAAATACAAAAATCAAAGTATAGTTCAAAACTATCAACATCTGAAATTTGGTCAAAAGATGAATAGATCTAAAATGCTGCATACTGTGTAGGTAATAAGGTTATCATATCAGGGAGTACTCTAGGGTATAAGTTACAACTTATAAAGATTAAGACATAACATGATAAAATTGCATCAAAAGAATTATTATCTTCACCTACATGCCAGCTCATCGCCTCCCGCCACGCCGTGCGGGTCCAGATCGTGGACCTGGATGCTTTGAGAACTGCAGCCTCAGGCTTGCAGAGCTAGGATCATGTTCATCCATTTTATAACCTGTTTTTTCAGCATACAAACTCTTTTCAGATCTTATCATAATTTAGCAGATAAGATTTCAAAAAAGGTTATATCGTAAAAAACATTCTTTCTTATTCTTTCACCAAAAAAATTCTTTAACCTAAATTGGGTATCCTAAAGTCACTCAGGCTTGTAAAAAGTACATGAAAAAATCATTAAAGTAATAATTGCAAACCAAAGCACCTAAACTTGTCTAAAATACATGTGTTTTGAAAATTTTAAAGTTATAACATCACCTTAACAAAATTCGACCACCTTAAGGGCCCATTTGGTTCGCGGAATATTTTTAAAGAATTAGAATGTCAAAGGAAGTGGAATTTAAGTATGCCTACAGAACCTAAACTTATGATGCATTTGGGTGACAAAACAATCATAAAGGAATTGGAATCCATTAGCGAAACTATCACCTGCTGATCCCCCACCCCCGCCGCCACCACCATTCATTGTTGTTTTCATCCCTAGGCCACCACATGTTGTCGCTACCTGCACGGCACCACTACCATTGGTTGTGGTGATGGGGTGGCAAGGGCGACCGGTGGTGGTGGCGGCGGGAATGGGATAGTGGTGTTGATGGAATGGCAATGGCAATGAAGGTGGAGGTGGTGGAGGGTAATGGTCATGGGTGGGGATGGCATTTGTGGTTGTGGATGCGATGACAAGTGAGTGGTTGAAGATTCCAATTCCTTTGGTTAAATTCCTTCACAATTTGGAAGGAATGTTGGCTTCCTTAGGATGGGAGGGAGTGTGATGCGGATGTAGGTGATAAGTTGGAGATAATTCCTTTGGTTAAATTCCTTCACAATTTGGAAGGAATGTTGGATTTTTTAGGATGGGAGGGACTAGGGAGTGTGATGCGGATGTTTAGGAGAGTTACGGAAGGGAAGAGGACAAACAGATGTGCTAATGTGGACGAGAGACAGTCCATGGACCAAACCAAACACATTAAGCATGGAATTTGGATAGCAATTCCAAACAAATTCTACAAACCAAGCACATTAAGAAATGGAATCCAAAATTACTGAATTTTACAAAATCAAGTGTGTGTACTTTAGAAAAGTTTAGGGATTTTAATACACAAAAATTAATTTAGTTAGTTTTTCGTGTTTTTTACAAGTTGGGGGGACTAATCTATCAACATTGGGTTGAAGGACCTTAATATATCCTAAATTAGGTTGAGGGACTTTTTCATAAAAAATAAAAGTGTATAACCCAGTACAAGAACACACTTTTACAGACAAAAAATTGTTTACCTTGTAAAGCACTCAAAGCAGTTGCCGCACAAGCAGGAGTAGTGAAATCCACAAAGCTAATGATAAGGGGATCTCCACCTCGCTGCCGTATAGCAGAATGGACAAATAAATTTTTTTTAAATAAAGAAATATAAAAATACAAATAACAGCACATTGTAAGATTAATTAACAAGTGCATTATGAATTCTCGCTTACATGTTTTGATTCCTTGCTTACAAGCCTTACTTCTTTATAGCCAACAAATGGACGAAATATATCTTGGGGTGTAAGTAAAGGAATGGCAATATGTCATCCAACGCTGCAACACTAACTACAAAACACGAGTGATAATTTTGACCTGTTGACTTATAATGGGTTGATTAGGGCTATGTTTTACAACTAACGGGTAAAATTCTACAAAAGAAAATAGTTAGATTGAAACCAATCAAATTGCAAAATACCACTGAAGTTTATTTTATAGTACTAAAATTTGTACAGCGGATAACTAAAAAAATTACTCTATTACTAAAATAGGGCAGACTGCACGAAACAGAAAACGAATTATACAGTTTTCTTGATTTTAGCAACCATCTTTAAATTAGGCGGAAGAGAGAAACCTGCTCGCTCTTTATTATGACTTTAGCATCCAAGTTACATATACCGGCTGTAACAACAAATGACAAGTTGCCAACCGCTAGCAAGTCTTCTTTTTAACTGGTTATTCATGAATCTGTTGAGATGGCATCTTATTTGTCATTTTAGTGTATATTTATGTCACCCGGTATTTAATGTGTCACTTAATATAATTACTTTAAATATAAACTTGAAAAAAAGAATCATTTTTCCAACTTGTAAATAAATTTATTTTTTAATCTTATTATATATGTTGTAAGGCATCAACCAGTGTGGCAGTGCCACATCAACAATTTACAATCAAAATCATCATGGTAAATCAATTAACATAAAGTTGATTGCTAAAATTGTTAATAAACTGTAAGTTGTTTTCATTCTGCGTATAACTTCAAGTTATTTGCCAAAATCAGGAAAAAAGTGCAAAATTCTTTTCTATTCCATGCAGCTTGCCCATTGAAATAATAAAACTTTTGTAATCAAATTTGGCACTCTACCTAGCAATTTACAGGTAAGATCAGGAAAATGTTTCTGGTCAACCTAACCCGATATGGCTTATTTCACCAATACCCAAACTTACCCATTTGACATTCTCAACCTCAAAGGATACGAGCTACTTCTCTCCTCGTACAGTTGGATGGGAGCCCCTCAATATATATGGTACTAGAAGCATCTGCAGGAAGAGGCAATGTGTCACGTGTGGGTCGGGCCATGAAATCGACCGGAGAATGCCCATCAACTGGAAAGGCCCGACCATTTGCTGCTGCAAGATCTAGGCCCATGGGGCCACCACGGGTCATTGCAA
This sequence comes from Deinandra increscens subsp. villosa, assembly GCA_039602395.1. NCBI lineage: Eukaryota > Viridiplantae > Streptophyta > Magnoliopsida > Asterales > Asteraceae > Deinandra > Deinandra increscens. The sequence goes on along the minus strand of JBCNJP010000002.1, from coordinate 11,977,079 downwards.
CCGGATCAAATGACGGAAGAGAATGCATTCCCGTGATTCCACCACCAACTTCCCTCCCTAACCCTGAGACACCATAGCCACTAGCTTCCCCCGATGAAAGTTTCTAAAGTTAATCCCAACAAGAACACGCTCTTAACACTTTAACAAGTAAAAACAATGACCAAAAATGACTTGATGAAAGATTAGTGATGAGATATTTACCGTGCTTTGGAGGTAACGATCATATGCAGATCCTATTGTTTCGGTGTCCTTTACAGCAGGGCCCCCGCCAATATCATCATTTTGTGGCGGATAATTATGCATCATATGAGGGAATGGCAAGCCAGAAGGTGGGAGATCTGTATTTTTCCACAACATAAAGTTTTTATGCAAACTACAATGAAGGGAAATAGCAATTGAAAAAGCGATAACTGCTTATAGTTCTAACACAAATACTAATGTGAACAAATGTATCCTTAGCAGTTATATACCCCTCAACTAATTTCCTTCAGTCTGATGTTCTCTCTGTTGGCAGCTAATGTATCAAACACATATCAATCTAGAAGTCTACAGTCTACTAATGGTCTTGAAATCTCAAAATACTAGGAGATAAACTTAAGGATTAATCGAATGAAATAACAGCCTACAATTTGAATTAATCACATATATCTCTTTGATTCATGACATAAATCGGATCCAAATTCCATGACATCCATGTGTATCATAACACGGTTGCTTCAGATTCAACTAGCCAAGGAGATCTATTTTACAACAAAGTACTAATTAAGTATACCTAAATGCCAAATCAATGCTAATACAAATTCAACTGCTACTTCAAAATCAGAGCACTAATCTTAGAGATAAACTACTTCAAATTCAAATTAATGGTCTTGAAATCTCATAATACTCAGAGATAAACCTAAGAATTAAGCAATTGAAATAACAGCCAAATTTTACACGTTTTACAATTTGAATTAATCACATATATCTCTTTGATTCATGACAAATCTAATTCAAATTCCATGACATCCATGTGTATCATAACACAGTTGCTTCAAGCCAAGGAGATTTATTTAAAACAAAACAAAATACTAATTCAGTATACCTAAATGCCAAATCAATGCTAATTCAAATTCAACTAGCTATGAACTTCTGCTACTTCAAAATCAGAGCAGCAATTTATATAAACTAACAGATTAAGTTTCGTAATTCATATACCATACTCAGAACGAGGTCGTTTAAGCAGCGGAGAGGAAGAATGCAGTTGCTGTTGCTGCTGTTGTTGTCTACTCCAGTATCCATCCGCCATTACTGCTGTAATTTCAACTAATATCTGAAATTAAACAAAGGCAAAAGCGAAATTCGTAAAAAGTTTAGGATAATTAGAACGCGGCTAGCACAGAATCGAGAGAATTCGAGTTAAAAACTTTGCGCCGATTGTAATTTATAAACCCTAACTTTTGAGTACCTGTAAGCAAGCACGGAATCGGAAATCACCAGAGGGAATCGGAGAAACCGCGGAAGAAGAAGGTGGAAACTACCAACGGAAAGCGACTGTTCACGCGCCGCTCGCCGAGTCTTCGTTTCAGGGTTATGGTTCGCAATTCGTAGGAATCAATTGGTTAAGTCCTGGTTGTTAGACCATAAACTTTGGTATATAACTGAATAAAGTGTTAAATATCTTTAAAACCCTAAGTGGTTTTTTTTTTTTGTTACCATAAAAGAATTAATTAGAGTGTATTTAACTTTGGTTATTATTCAAGCTCGTAACTTCAGTCACAACCAAATCTTAAATATTATGGACTTCATTCACACAAATATAAAAAAAAAAACTTGTTATATATGCACTAACACGGATTTTTAAAAAAAAAATTTGATACACCGGATACTCAAAAATCCAAAAAAATATTATACTTATATATTTTATTGTTTTATAATTTAGTAATATTTACTAGATAGTTTGGAGACCGAACTCTAAGAGCATTCACACTAGCTTTTATATTCTCATCCTTGTAATTTAGCTAAAAACCAACTTATTTTTAAAATTTAAAGTTTTTATAAAAACCATTAACATCTCATTTTTTATCCCTATCTCTCATTTTTATACATATATATGCATGTTTTCTTTAGATTCTTTAAAAAAATTTTTTTTTTTCAGAGAAAATCAAGCTTCTCTAATAAATATATTACTGCAAACAACATACAAGACTCAAGTAACCACGCAGGAAAGGCGAGCAACAAGCTGCGCCGCCAACCCTTTTTGAATGGCAAACCCTAGACGTATGAAGACAACATTCTTTGACCTAGAGGCTGCGACATTCCCGTACATGACTTTTTGGATCCGTGCCAGCATGGCAGCTGCTTCAGTCTCAAGGTGACCAAAAGTATCAAAAGCGAAGGGAACAAACACATGTTGATTTTCGATACACGCTTTCTCGTGTTTGTTCACCTTCCCAGCAGCCGCTCTGGACACCGCCTGGCCCGCCGTGAAAGAACTAGCCCTCAACCCCACAAGGGGAGAAACCCCTGTTAAATCAACACATGCATGTTTTCCATTCTGCCACCCAAAAACGAGTATGTCGGCTGGTCTGAGGGTTGAGCGCCCATCCAAGGGGTCAGACAGAAAGTTAACCGGAGCTTCCTTCCTGGCCGATATCCCAGCCCTCCTGAAAATGTCAAACAGAACGTCCCGGACCACATCGTGTCGATATTTAAAACCCGGCAGCTCTTTGCAGTGAGCGGCATGCTCCCCAAACGAGTCCATACACGCCTTGTTACAAACAGGACATTTTTCATCCACGGGGAACAGGGGGACCATGAGCCGATACTTGAGGATTGACCGGTATTCGACAGGCGACATATGTTGCCCCAACCCGTCGATGGGGAGAGCATGCAGGAAGTCTTGCGCATGTGGTTGTCGGAGGCATCCCCAAACGGCCTTTTGCCTAGCTGTCATCTCGTAAGTAGCTTCCATCTCGAGCAAGGTTTTACCAAAGAGGGCATTCGCCAAAACGTGTTGGGCTTTTGGTGGGGCGGTGTCCTTATTAGTGAAACCGCTCAAGTCAAAGCCCGGAAGTATATCATGAAGACCAGCCAGTGCCATCTCATAGTCGGGGCCCATGCCACAAGCCCCACTCTCCCGAAGAATATGGTCTTGCAGAGCCCAAGTCTGAGCACGCGAGGCCACAAAGGCGTAAGACGTCGCCTCGACCGCAGAGTAGACCCCAAGCCCCCCATGACGAATCGGCAAAGAAGCGAGCCGCCATTGCAGGTCCCCAAAGAAGGGACCACCACACACGACAATGTCCTCAATGGCCGACCGCAACTCCTTATCAAAACGAGCCGCGGCCGCCATCATATGAGTGGGGGGGCATGTTCTTAGTCCAAAGAAAAGCTTGGCGACACCCAGGCACGAACGAAGCAGAAGGAGTTCGCATTGGGGGTCGCCGAGGGCAGGGAGGAGGCGCATAAGATCAGCAGCCGAAGTTGCCCTCCTCTCAGCCAACCCCTGAATAAACTGGCCATTACGACTAACAGCCCCTCCAAGGAGTTTCACCCCCCTAGCGGGTCTGCTAATGTCCACAGGGAAGAGGCCCGGCCGAACTTTCTCACCGTTACAGGAAGGCCAAAAGAGTTCTGTCTTCCTTATATTAAGATCCAAACCCAATGACGGACCCAACTCTTTGATGATCCCGAGAGCCATAGCCACCTCCTCCGTTTTCCCAATAATCGTGCCATCGTCAAGGTACCAGGCATGGAGCAGCAGATGGCAGCTGTCTCGAATATGATGCACGAGCGGGTGAAGGACGAGGGCGAACAGAAGGGGACCCAACGGGTCACCCTGCTGGACCCCAGTAGTGGCCCAGATATGGTTGTCCCCCAGGTATAGGCGGGCCGGTTGCCCGTATAAGAACTCAACCCAGGGCGAAATGGACGGGCACCTCAGCCTGACCTCACGAAGAAGGGATGAGCGATCAACCAAGTTGAACGCATTGGAGAAATCAACCGTGAGCATCGCGAGCGACCCATCAAGATGCCGCTCCCCCACAAGGCGGTTAACGCTATGGAGAATAGCTTCGGCCCCCCCCCGACATACCAACCCCAAACTGGAAATCACCAAGGTACTGGGCCATATCTTTACAAACCCCTTGCATTGCAACCTTGGAGACCAGCCGCCTCCAGATAGTTCCAACAGCAATGGGGCGGATCCCATTATCAGGTTTAAGCAGCGGTGTTAGGGGCGCCGAGGCGACAAATTCAGCCAAGCCAACCGGGCACCTCCCCTCCAGCCAGAGGTTAACGACCGTGGTAATTGCATCCAGGAGGTCCCTAGCTGTAGCAGATCCTTCCCCACAAAGGCTATCCATGATATGCTGGGCGCGCAAACCATCCCTCCCACACGACGTCCCTTTGGGGAAGGACTTAATGCATTCAAGGACCCGTTCGCCACGGGTGACAAGCGGGGGCACGGAGAAGGGCGCGGAGGGCAAGGTAGGGGGCGGAACGAGCGGGTGCTTAGCTTCTAGGGCGCGCGTGGTTTCGTCGTTGTAGGGCGCCACCCCAGAAGAGGATAACACCTTCACGGCCGCAGTGAAATGACCGTCCGCGATTTTCCGGATGCATCGCTTGATGTTGGGCGCCTTTTGGTCCCCCGTAGCGTCGGATACCGAGCCGGAAGAACCTCTGGCCACCCCCCCGGGGATGTCAAGGACACCTTTAACCAACTGTTCAAAACCCTCATCCTGCCCCCATGCAGCCAGGGATGACAGGATGGATCTGCTCTGCAGAGCTTTCCGGGTCCCAGAGCGGCAATCATGACGATTCTGGGGTCGGAAAACCTGCAAAGTGCACCGAGGGAGAAGAAGCAGTCTAACCCAGGCCTCAACGGACCCAGGCTGGGCTGAGACCCTAAGAAGGGCGGATTTAAGCGCCTGGGAGAAAGCTAAGCGACAGCCGTGAGGGATGCTCTTAACAGTAGTGACGCGAGCCCTAAAGACCCGGTCAAGCAACCCCCCGTCTAACTGAAACGAACATTGAACATTAGGCACATAGACGGGGGGAGACGGCCTGGGGACCCCCAAGATGTGGCAAACAATGTCCTCGCCCGAGGTGTCCACCCGAGCCACCCCGTCAGGGTGGTGGCAGCCACGGCTCAAGGCGCTAATTTTCATGCACCGCCCACACATCCAATATCCACAATCTTTTAAGGCCCGGTCGAAAGCCGAAAAAAGATCGGCGTCAGACGCCAAAGCATCCCGGATGGTCCCCCGACGCTCATCAGATGAAAGATGAAAAGTCTTGAGGTGTGCTATGAGGCGGGAAATCCCTTTAGAGCTGGTGACACTATCGGGGCAACAGTGGAAGGATCGTAAGGGACACTGGGCGGAACCCCTAGATGGTACCGAGGTGGAGGCCATCAAAAACACGCGGTTCGAGCTGAAACGCGACGGAGGAACAAAGTGCTAGGAGAGCACACCAGAAAAACCAACAGAAGGTTGGTAGAACCCGGTCCAACAACGAGAAAAATTACATCACTCCCCGCAGGCTAAGCCGCAGGCGGGACGAAACGAGGGTACGGGAAGGGGCGTCGACGAACCAGAGAAAGGGGCGGACTAGACCTAGTCAACAGACCCGGTCGAGACCGCACCAGGCCGAACGGCGGACCAGAAGCCCCGGCGCACCACCGGCTCACCCAGCGGACCAAAATAGGATACCGAACCAGAACCAGCCGCCGGACCAGAACCAGTCGCCGGACCAGAACCCGCCGTACCACCCAAATTCGAACTGGTACGCCGGACCGTTGGGAGGTGGTCCGGCGCCGCTCGCTTTACCGGTGAAGAAGCGTGGCAGGCAGGGAACGGCAGAAGGGCGGTGGCAGGGATAGGCGACGAGGGTGAGGCAGAAAGAAGGAGAGGGCGAGGAAGGGAAAGGCGGCGGGAGGAGGGAGGCAACGGGGCGGAGGGGAGGGGCGGCGGCAGTAGAAAGGGGAGGGGAAACCGGCACAGATCCGGCGCAGGGAGGGCCGGAGAGGAGCGCCGAGGGAGGCAGGGGCCGTCGCCTTAACCCAGGGAGGGCCGGAGAGGAGCGCCGAGTGAGGCTAGAGTGGCCGGAATTACTAAAAAGTTTTAGGGCTCATCTTTGTTGGTATGATCTTCACAAAAGTTATTTCAGAGAAATGAGATGAACAATTGAACAAACACGATGTGTGTGAGAGAGAAGAACTTACTCTGCCATTAGTGAAGCTTGAAAGCTCCAAATTGATGGATGAAAATGGAAGGATTTGAGTTAGGGTTTGGTTGGAGTGTTGCGTGAAGAAGACATACAGATGGGATAATGGTACGGAGCACCTCATGCAAATATTAATGAAAGCAAAAATTACTTATTTATGAGTTGAAAACAAATGATAGTGATGGTAGTTTGAATGAATTCTGAATATCTGTTTTTGATCTGCTTGCATTACCTGCACTGCTAGTTTTGTTATAGAACAAGAGTTTACTACATGTGTGTTGTCACGAAGATAACGCGTTCACACAAAAGTGACAAAACAGTTGCATTGCTATAACGTTATGTAAATAAAACGAGAAAAAAAAAACATGTAACGACCCCAACACTTAAAATATCGAGCTTGCGACCTAAAAACTATATTATAGGATTTGACATATTATACCACCAACTTACTTACTAAATTCATTAAGATTAAAAGTAAAAAAGAAAAAAATTATACTACACGAGTATACGATTGTGTTTATTACCCTACCAGCTCATCACCAATATTAAAGTTATCGGTAGTTACTCCAATAAAAGATGATGGCTTCACCATGATGTGTTGGATGATTGTCCAATTTACTACCATTAACCAAAAGAACAAGCTCAATGTGTGCATTGACTTTATGAACTTATGTGTTGTGACACACATGTTATGATGTTATGAGAGTATACAACCCAATGGGCCTTAACGTTTAAAGAGACAAATGACCAAACTATATGAGGTTTCACTTTTATGTTCTTGTTTTTCCTTTGTTAGATTGTGTCGGAGAATACATGTTTTGAGTTTGTGAGTGCCATAAATATTGTTGGTGATTTTACAATGAACGTCTCCTTTCATAACACGGTCACAATAAAATATTAAGATCAATATTTGGTGAATTCGTTGTCATAGTTTTATAAGTTACGAGGTGTGAAATACACGCAGATATAATGTTATTATCATTTCTAACACCTTGATGTTGGATAATTGATTAAAAAGTAAGGATTAATTAGTAATTTTATTAAGTATCTAATAGAGTCAATTTTTAGATTAGAATTAAGTTTGATTATTTAATTTGTTTTTTTATTAGGATATTGAGTTTTTAATGCTTTTATTTAGTTTCATATTTTTTATACAATTAAGTTTTTTGTTTTTCAAGGTTTATGATTAGTACAAATAAGGTCTATAGAGTCTTTGTATATTGTCCCGGTTATTTGAATATTGAGTTAATTTTTCGTTTCTGATTATTTCATGTGATATCCATTAATTGGTATCAGAGCTCGGTGATGCTCGTAGCAAGAACGAAAATCGAAGACGAATACGCTCGATGAAGTCAGTTACTGTTACAAAAAGACTGAAGTGAGCTAACCTCTTGGTTGAATTGAATAAATATAACATGCAAGCATGCAAATCAAGTGTAGTGTTCAACACCCATCAAACCTGTGACTTTTGTTGATTTCTCTAAAAACTATCCCTCCCTCATGATTCATATAGAATGTATCCAACACACTCACTCACTCCCTCAATATAAAATTAACTTCATCCTTGTATGATTAGAAAACAATCAAATGTTGGTGAGGTGAGGCTTTTTATGTATGTCAAAGGAAAACAAACACCATATTTCATTCATTAAATCGCCATCAACTATCTATCATTTTACATAATAAATAAATACATCGTGGGCTTTAACCATCATACTTACTGACTGCAACACAACAACATATAATATTTACTTACGCACCTCACATGAAACAAAAAGTAGTGTTTGTCCAGTCTAATCTAGTGTGCACCAAAACTAATTAATATCCAGGCCCAGGGCAACTTTGTTAAGCTAGGTAGATGCGGATGGTCCCTGTTCAGGTGCACATGAACTTGGACCACCGTTTGCCCTTTTCCGACTATATATCTTCAACACCCTTTCTTTGTTCTCCTTCCACCATTCCTCAGCCTGCTCCGCCACAAACTTTCTTTTGCTGTATTTTACAAAATACATGAGATTTATGTTTCTCGTAACAACAAGAAATAACATAATTGTATTGATGCATATAATAAAAGTTTTAACCAGTTCAAAAGAAAAAACAGAAAAATCAAAGAACTAAGTACCTGAATCTAACCCGCTTAAACATTTTGGTGCCATCTGAAAGCTGGATGAGAGTAACATATACACCTGGTTCAAATTGTTCAATTACTTCTTTCATTTCCTCGTTGTGTGGATATTTTGAGGTACCTTGTTTGCATGTTTCACCACCACAATACTCATTATTCTCCAATGGACGAGCATTCTGTGATACCACCTCGGCCCCACCATCTTTAATCTTAGCATACTTTTTGCTTGCGACTTTCCTCCGCCGACTAGTTTCATTAGGAGGTAGATTCGATTGTAAGAAGTCATTAACTTTACAAGTCAATACTTTCATGGTTTGATCATCAGATATTTGGGGAGGCAGCTTCTCGGTCAACTCGTTTAACTGGCATAAAACAACAAACATCTAATTTCATCAAGTTATTTTACCAACAACCACTTACTTATATAAAGGATAAAACATTAGAAATTACCTGCGATTTGACAAATTTGAGGACATCCACAGCAACTAGACACTTGGCGTTGCGGTCTGATGCTAATGAAGCTGATTCTTCAGCATAAGTTTGTAATTTGTGAATCTCTGCATCTTGACGTTCAGTGTTCCTCTTTAAATTTTTCACCTACCGTTTCACGAAAACAAAGTATAATGTCATTTTAGTGGCAAAACGCAGAAGATGATGCGAAGGAAAAAGGAAGAACTACCTGGCCCTGCAACTTGGATACTTGTTGGTTCAAGAGCTCGTTTGATTTGTTAAGATTATCAATTACACCCCTTGAGAACATGGGAGCACCCGAGGATTGAGGACTTGGTCTTCTTGAATAAGGTGAAGCAGTTCTGGTGTTGCCCGGTAGAGGTGGAGGTTGAGGTTGAGGTGGTAGTTGTGGCATTGGCAGAAACGGTTGCTGCATCGGAAATGATGATGTTGTGGTAGCAGGTCTAAAAGAACTACCAAGCGAGCTTGGAAATGTGATATCCTTTAGCTGTTGAGATGATGGAACTTGGGAAGATCTTACAGAAGAATAAGAACCAGATTTTTGATCGTACATGGCTGACATGATTTCAAGGTATTTCGCTGGTTCAATGTTGGGAGACATCAAAAGTCTAGAAGTCCTTCCGGGGGCAGGTCCTCTATCTTTCCTACTTCCATCTTGCCCCGATTGGCTACTAAATCTCCTATGATAACTAGATGTATTGCCGCCACTCCCAATCCCAACATCAGCTTGCTTCTTTATAAGTTTTGCGTAGCATGAGTCACAAACACGATGTGGTTTTCCCGGAATTGGAGCTTGTGCTGCTTTTAGGGCTTTTCTAGAACTACAAGCATGGCAATGTACAAGCCCACAATTGTAACAGTTATGCCGCTTTCTAGTGAAACCAAATGCTTGTTTACAACCCGAACAAACTGATTGGTCTGCCCCACCCATCCACTTATGAATGCATATACTAGCAGTGAAACTCGCGCCACAAGATATGCTCTTAACAACTCTGTCTTTTAATGATTCAACCAAAGTTGGTGTTTTGCGATCTTCAAAGTCCCCGTGCCCTAGTCTTCCATTTGCACCCATTCCCCAAGTATATATTTCACTCCTTGATGTCAAAACAGCAACATGGTATGCTCCACACGCAATTTCCTCAACAAACTCGCCAACCAATCCATCTTGTACTAAGGAAGGCAGTTTCCCATCAGACTGTGGGTTCCCGAGCTGACCATATGCTGTACTTCCAAAAGAATACACATGGCCAGATGTCGTAAGAGCTAAGGTCATGGTATTTCCACATGCAAGTTGATGAAAGTTATAGTCGATGAGTGCAGATATACACGTTGGTTTCAAGTAAGTTTCCTTGTTTCCATGACCCAATCGATATTTCTCACCATCGCCCCATGTGAACAGCTTCCTGGATGTTGAAAGTCCACCATGCTGGTTTGTGATCTCTATAATTGCAGCAGTGTGCCATACTCCACATGCAACTTTTAAAGCCTTCATTCCATTTAATGATTGAACTTCCACTGGATATTTTACACTCTCTCGATCTCCATGCCCTAAAGCACCAAACGATCCATCACCAAAAGTAAAAAGCTTCCCATCAACAGTTGCCAGAGCTGTATGCCAGGTGCTACAAGCAACTGAACAAACTACCAGTCCTTCCAACGGTCCAGAAACTCTTTTTGGTATCCAGTGGCTGGCATCAGTGCCATGACCAAGAAGTCCAGCATTGTGGGATCCATCCCCCCATGTATATAAATCACCAGATGTCGATATAGCACATGTATGAAACTCGGCACATGCAACATAATCTACACTAGTAACTGCTAGAAATTCAACAAGACGTGGCCGACCAAAGTCTTTTTCGGTTCCATGACCAAGCCTACCTCCAGATTCCTCTCCCCAAGTAAAAAGCTCACCTTGCTTTGTTACGAGAGACGAGTGTCTAACGCCACAAGCAATTTGGTGGACATCTATAACTACGTTCGACTCTAGGAGCCTAGGAATGGTAACATCACTATTTGGTGGAAATGTATTTACAGGTCCATCACTAGAACCCACATCGGACCATACCTCTCCCCAGAGAAAAACATCTCCTAATGATTCTATGTCATCATAACCTGAAGTATGATTCGAACAACTAGGTGTGCTTGAAACACTTATCCTGAAACCATCTGCATTGCTTGTTCTTATTTGCATTTTTGCAAATCCAGATGCCACATTCGAGAACTGTAAAATTTAGAAAAGAATTTTATTAGAAGGTAGCAAGTATATAATATATATCGAGGATTTAAAAAATAATATGTTGAACTCAGGAATCAAGATCACTATTGTATAATTGGTATGCAAGTCCATTTACTCCACACGAACAACCATATTCTACATTTGAAGATGAATTTCATCTATTTCATGGACTAGTTGTTCCTCCCATTACGTGCACGTGGGATAATGTGATGCTTGCTAAACTACCAACAAAGAATTTTCAAAAGCAGTATAATTTAAGGCATTCAAATTTTCTAGGCATGTAGCGTTCTGGATTGTACATGTATAGTTGTATTATATTGGTCTTAATCCACTAGTCCGACTTTTCTAGCTTAACTATAGTTAAACAAGCCCTTAAGGCGGAGTAGTATCACCGTTAACAATCGAATAACTATGCTTCACCGGAAATTCATCAACCAATCAAAATGTACACTCTAACACTAACACTCTTTCTATGCTTCACCTACAAATTTAGGATCATAATAATCAACAAAGAAGAGTGAAAATTATAGCAATAATGTGGTTAGGAGAGAGAGAGATAAATAAATGACCAACAAGAGTACTTGTAAAAGTGTATGAGGAATTACCCGAACACGTAGTATAACGTCAATATATACAAGTTATAGCCTAGGAAACCGATATTTGGATGGGGCATAAAGGAATAAAACCTAATAACTAAACCATAGTTCTCAAACACGACCTAGGCGTTCAGGCGAGGCACATGCAATACGCCTAGTGACAGTATAGGCACTCCAATGACTTTCCAGTGAGATTCTAGTTAGATTCTGGAAAAATCCAATGAAAAATTATGATCCAAAATCAAATGTACATGCTGAAATAATTACACCGGCCATATACAAGTCTGGATCAACCTAAAATAATCCAAAATCAAATGGTATTTTTAAGCTATGCACTTCGCTTAAAAAAGCTCTCGCTTTTAAAGCGCTTTGCACACTCCTTTCTCTTTGAGTGCGCCTCGCACCTTCGACAACTATGGTTCTTATATATATGATGTGGGACACGAAAAAATGGTTTATTGGATTCAAATAGTTCCAAGTTTTATTAATTGGCCGGGAATAATCCCAACTCACAAAATGTTTATTAACAAGCCAACTTTTAACATATTTTCTGACAACAATCCTTCACTTACAAAAACTTAACACCGTTAGTTTGATTATGACGTGACAATCATATGTGTCATTTTTAATGTCGTGGCAATAATATCATAAGCAAGTTAAAAACAAAGACCCAAAATATCTTTATAATCATAAGATTCAGAATTGAAAAAGGAAAATCTTAATGTTTAACAAAAACATACATTAGGGAGGCAGTTGGTTTATTTTTTTGAGGCATGCGTCTCCGCCAGGAAACGTGTAGCCATCAACGGGAAAGGGTTTGACGGAGAAAGAATCTAGTGAGTGAAGAGAACTTCTAACGCTTAACACCAAATTAATGATGTTAAGTTTTTGTTGGTGATGGATTTTTGTAAGAAAATATATTATAAGTTGGGCTTGTTAATAAACATATCGTGAGTTGGGATTATTTTTGACCAATTAATAAAACTTGACATTATTTAAATTCAATAATCCAAAAAAAAATTAAGTAATCCGATACCCAAGAAAAGTATTTCTAGTTTGTATGGTCCGATCATTGATCCTGAAACTCTCAATAAAAAACTACGGTAAAATAGTAAAGTTTCCTATCTATGATAATTTACTTTATTAATATATAGAAATATATGATATGATAAATCTTCGAGATGTGTAGAAATATAAAGTGATTTTCAATGTTTTGCCTATGTACTACAAAATAAGAAACATTATAATTGGATTAGGTAGAAATTTTTTCTAAGTAAACTACTCTTTTAGTCCTCATGGTTTGTCAGTTTTAATAATTTCGGTTAAATAGTTTAAAAATTGTCATTTCAGTCCTCAAACTTTTATTTTCGTTTCAATCAAATCCATCTCACTAACACCGTTAGTTTTACTGATAGATTTGTATTAGAAGATGAAAATATCCCCGTTATTAAATAAACTTAAAAAAATCACTCTCCATTTACACATGGATATGAAAAAGGATACAAAATTCTTAATAGAACATAAGAAGGAAGCTTTGTTAGTCTTATGTTAAAAAATTGAATTATGGGATGGTTTTAACGTAGAATACCCCTAAGAAAAAAAATCACAAAATGTAAAAACATCAGAAAAAATTATGTTGGACTTCGATGATTCTGTTGAAAGTGTGTTAACGCCTCACAAATGCTAATTATAATCCACGTATCCATATATCCTGCATTTGTAGTAGATAAAAAAAATTATATTCTTCCAAAGGTAATCTCTCGAATTATGTGTGTTAACGCCTCACAAATGCTAATTTTGTCAATACACGTGGATTCAAGAGATAGAAAAGAAACAAAGTTGAAGACAAAAAAAATCAAACATATAAACAATGCTCCGATTCATCGCCTCAACAAACAATATAAACGATGCTATAATCTAGACAATTAACACATAAAAAGGAAAAAAAAAACCGCATAAGAACATACCACATCGTCTTTTGTCTTTAATCAGCCACATCGCCGTCTTCTCTAGATATGCTACTTTGTTTATGCAGAGAACCCTCCCTCCTTAAAGAAGCTTGCCAAAACAAAGGATAAACAGCTGTAATTAGCATTGACGAACCGGCGATCGGATTTCTTAGAGAGAAAAAAAAAGATGAAGGAATCAACATGCATCTTAGAGAGGAAAAAATTGATTTGTTTGAGAGATCAGATATACATGGATGTAACGGAGCAACCACAACCACACAAAAATTAATACATTAGAGGTTTGTATGGTAGAAACAAAAGATACACAAATATGTTGTAAAGTTAACCTAAATTCTTAATTTCTCTCCGCGAACCATATTTTCATATTATATTATATATAATATATAATATTTAATAAATTTGCTTGCCTAATAGTTCATAAATGTACACTAACACCTTTTAAAACATGGTACACATAATTCAAGTTTAGTTCTAAAATGTTACATTATGATTTGTCACTAAGCCTATGTGTAGTCATCGGGTTCGTTAAGGGATATCGTATCATGTAGTGACCACGTCATTAAGAGGCTGCATGACTTAAGGTGGGGTGGGGGTATGGTCTCGGCTTGGGGCCTTAGGTTTCATCGATTTGGAGGGTCTTCATCTGGTTTCCACACCGTGGCCATCAACTACGTATACTTCGGTTTGGATATTGAAGCCTAACGACTTGTGGAAGCTGAAGGAAGCAGAGAAGATTCGACCATTGGAGGAGCAAGTTATGTGTTTTTTTTTATAAACAAGGATAATCATAGAATATATTCATGATTTTGCTTGAATATAGATTGAAATTACATGGATAACGAAAACGGGTCGGGTTACAAATATGAAAATTAGACGGATGTCACAAAGATCCCCATAGTACCTAAATAAAAATAAAAATTTACAAATAACACTAAACTATCAGGCTCATTATAGCCAAAACAGAGGAACCCAATAACCTAACACTAAATATCCACAAAAGTTGTTTTGACTACCGATCATTAAAGCGACCAAAGGCCCAGATCTAGAAACTTATCAGTAATAATCAACGATACGTTGAAGCCACCATTAAACTCGGGTCTCAAACCAAGTAAAAAGGTCAAACCAATTCAGTGGTTGCGAAACAGAGAATCGCCTCGCCAACATGAAGGCCATCATAGTCACCAACATAGAATAGGTGGTTGAGAAACAGAAATGGATGGCTTCAGTGGCTGCGAAACAGAGAATCGCCTTGCCAACACGAAAGAAAAAAGTTATACCATCATGGTATACACATCGAAGCTAACAGATCATCATTGCCATGCATCACATAAATCACACTACCATCAGAATAAGATAACGGAAAAAATATGGCTCAGATCTGATGAATGCGACACCAGATCCATCATCGCCTGAAAACAGCCAAAGGCGACAACTGTGTAAATCACATAACAATCCCAAATCAAAGATAACAACTGTGTAAATCACATAACAACAACTCAGATTCCAAAGACGGTTGCGGTATACACCGTCTCGTCGCCAGATCCATCATCGCAACCCTAGCCAAACATAAATACGGCGATGACAACCAATAAGAATCCGACCATCTGAAACGGAATCCCGCCGCCGCATCAACGCCACAACATGCTATCAACAGCCGGCGACGAAAGCAGCTCAACGACGGGCGGGTAAGCCGCCACCGACAGCCTGCCTACGCCTTAGTCGGAGCAACAAACGGGGGAGCAGCGCCGCCACTCTCCGTCATCACCACCTACCATCATCGCGAAGCGACAGTCCATGTTCGTCTGGAACATGAAGAGAGAGAGAGAGAGAGAGAGAGAGAGAGAGAGAGAGAGAGAGAGAGAGCGATTTTGACAGAGCAAGAAATCAGGATACCACCGCCCATAGTAAAAGGAAGTTAAAAAGAAAATAAAAATGTAAAACCATTTTCTTATTAACAAATCTCAATAAGGAGTAAAAGTGTTGAAAGAAAATGTTAATGAGGACTAAAATTGTGAAGAAACACAAAAAGTAGTGGTCAATTTGTAAGAGACATAAAGAATACTATTAATCTTTAAAATTCCATTGTATTATATATAAATAAAAAGTTTAAAAAAATAAAGTCTATGGCTTCAAAATGGAACCATACCACCCCTTTTGAAACCTCAATGCTTCAAATTATCTTCCCCTCTTCTCTTTCACGGAACCATATCACCCCTTTTGAAACCTAAATGCTTCAAACCACGTACTTTAGTTTATTACAAATAGCCCTTGCACGTTCATGACTCATACCATGGTCACTCACCTACACAATCACATGCGTCCAAAATTCTGAGCCGATTACCGATAATGAGGAGACAACTTTGGTCACTTTTGTTTCTTTATAGCGACGTGTGCTTCGAGGAAATCTACTCCAAATTCCATGAAAGATCGTCCTACTTTATATTCTCCTCTAATATATTAATTATCATTTTATTTTTATTTTTTTATCGGTAACTCATACGCTCGATATCTAACTAAATGACACCCAATTATTCATTAGGACGATTGAACCATTGCCATTTAAAAAAGACAAATACTTGTTTAGCGTCAAAATACCGTTAAGCCGAATACCCTCCAGTATATTATCATTTCATTTAGTTTGTCCCTTGAAAGGTTAGAGTTTGAGAATCAATTTTAAATGAATTTGTGTTTATGATTAAAAAAAATGTTGTCATTTTACAAGTTGGTTACGAAGGATTAATATGGAATTATTATTGATTATGAAAGAAAATGAAAGTGAGGGGATAATTTAAAAGAGTTTAATTAATAGTTTGAATGTTTAGAGTGATCTAGTTTGATTATTTAACTAGAGCTTGAGTAGGATTGGGAAGACTTGTTGTAAGAAGTATTTTAGTGTAAATAGGTATTTTAGTGTCATCGTAAGTGTGCCAAGTTTATAATAAAGAGAAAGAGTTGATCTTGATTGAGATCAATAATAACTTGTTAGTTTTTTGGGTTGATTTCCAACAGGTTAAACATGTTGTGATATAGACATAATAAACAAATTATTTTCGTTATATGTATTATAAATTATGTCTTAATTTTAACATAATACCGAGTATTAATTGTTATCCATTTGTCACTACTCAATCTAGAGTTGTCCAAGGAGCATGGGCTTAAAGCTAGCTTGAGGGCTTATAATCAAGTTGTTTATAAACCAAGTTGACTTAGCTCGGATCATTTATAAGCTCAGCTTGGTTCATTTACAAACCAATCCAGCTTGACCCGGACTGTTTACGAACTGAACCCGTTCATCTCATCTCGTTTACAAATAAAGTTGAGCATGAGTTGAGTGACTCAACTCGATTTGGCTCATAAACAATCCTAGTTTATCTATATACAAAGTTATGTTAATTATGCATATTAAGCAACACCATTCATGACTTATCAAGTGAGAGACCATGATTAATATTTTTTTAATTCTTTTTAAAGCGTTTTCTTGATTTTAATTTTTGTTTAACACCGTTGTCTTTGCGTATCTAATTTCGTGTAACATTTCATTTAACGAGCTTAACACCTGTGTTATTTCCGCAGCAATACGCACCTAGAAAAATCTAGTTAAGACAATAAACATGTTAGGACGTAGAGTTTATTACTTTAATTATACTCAGTTGTTTGTGATTTATTTTTACTTAATAAGCATTCTTATGAAAAATAAACATAATTAGTTTATGTACACACCATCGACATCATTAATTAGTTTTTTTATATTTGTGATGTCCACGTCGACATTTATTATTAACCTCAATTTTTAGAAAGTAAGATCTACAAAGCCGAGATCAATAAGATCAAAAATAAATTGGTCCAGATTAAGCTAAGGAGTTTCCTCAACTATGATAAGTTTCTGTCTGATGAGAAATGAAGGTAATCGAATGGGTGAATAATACCCCTTTTAATGATCCAAATTTGCTGTTAAATAAAAAAGATTAAAATTAAAGGTTAAACCCTTATTAGTTATAAACGAAAAAGTAGAATTATGATAGAAATTGGAGTTGTAATATTTCATTAAGTTACTATTTGTCATTTGGTAAAATGTGAATTAGTTAGGACCGAAATGTTATGAGTTTGATTTCTGAGTTTGAGATCGTTTCAATTCCCAAGTCTGATAGATTTTTTATCTGCAGCAGTTTACAGAGACGATTTTCTTTGAGAATATGTAGAACCATTGAAAATAGTTTTGTTTAAACGTTAAAAAAAATAATATTCATTAAGATATTATTAAAATTAATAATTATGAAATGAAAAGATTAATTTATGTTCCAACATTTATTCCGCCAAACAGCTAGAAGAATCACATTTCCTGCAATATATTTGACTCCGATTACTCCGACGGCACCACATTCTTCATTCCGATTTCCGATTCCGATTTAGGCTCCCGTCGTCGTCAATTTCTAAGCTACTCCGCCGGAACTGCCGCGAATCTGCTCCGGTGATCTTCGTCTTCCCTCATCTCCATTGATTGAAGAGATACATCGTTATTTCCTTCATTTCTCGTTTAGTCAAACGGCAGCTGAAATCCTCGAAACTAACTCCACGGTGCTCATCTCTAAGGTATTAGTGGTAAGGTGTATAGATCTGAGTGGCGGAGTTGGTGATTTCTAGGGTTTTAAACTCGATTTTCGTTTTATTACAGTGCTGTGAAGAGGATTTTCTCGTTTTCTGTGTTCAGAGGGTTTGAAGTTAGATGTGAAGCAGGAGGTTGATGGTAGTGTACGAGCGACAAAGCGTGCTCGTCGTTGATGATGACCGGAGATTACATCGACGGCTGGTGGTGGTCCGGTGAATCTGTCACATGGAATGGCAGATCTTGTTAGCAACGGTAATAACGACCGTGACACTGAGCAGGTATATTTGTTTAGTTTCTGATATATTGCCTGCCTTATACAGTTATACGGTTATACTGTGAAATAAGATGAGATCTAGCTAGGTTTGTAACGATCGAATATGTTATCTATTATCTGTAAAACTAGCAAATTAGAATGGTTACAATTGACAGAATCTGCGTTGATGCAATTGTGGAGTTTTCTGTTCTTTTGGTGTGTATTTTTGATATAGTAGTTGAATTTTGGGGCAAACTCAATTGTATTGACTATTGAGTGTTAGTCTTGGGGATGGGAGGAAGCATATGGTTACTCACCCGATGAAATTGTTGTCATGGATGCCATTTTTGGCTCTAATTGGATATACGAGTAGTTGATCATGAAGTCATTTATGGACCTAATATATTTGGGGTATGTGTTGTGTTTTATATCATTAAAAGTTACCATATAACTTATAAATATGTAGTGGTTACGAAACTTACATTGTCTGATTTCTGATAGTTGAAAAGTTATTTGTTTGAATGCATGCTGCGCAAGAATGAGTCCGAATTCTATTAGGGCATGGGAGGCCAAACTTGTTTGGTGATTCTTCATGATAAAAGTTTCGCTTAATTATGTGTACACATGGAAGATTGCATATGAACTATATAGCATATATCTTGGGGTACTTGTGTTTTATATCATAAAAAGTTACCATATAATGTATATATGTGTATTGGTTACAAACGTATATTGTCTGATTTCTGATAGTTGAAAAGTTACTTGTTTGAATGCATGGTGCACAGAATGACTCTAGATTCTATTCGGGCACAGGATGCCAAACTTATTTTGGTGGTCCTTCAAAACAGATATCTATTTTTACTTTATCATGTGTGCACATGGAAGTTTGCATATGAACTACATAGCATTAAAATGTATAATGTGCATATGTTGTACATCTAATCATTTATGCGAAATCTTGTGTAAAAACTTCAAATGATGTCTCAGTTCTCCTAGAGTTTTAATGGGTGTTGTAGCTTGATGCACAGTTTCTATTTACATGATATTTGCAACCAGCATGTTGGTTGTTCTTAAATACTTTCCTGCCTTTTGCAGGCACTAATTGCTCTGAAGAAGGGCACACATTTACTTAAATATGGCCGCAAAGGGAAGCCCAAATTTTGTCCATTTAGACTTTCTCATGTGAGTTATTA